>VXAX01003648.1:104152-125043 GCA_013399835.1 Leptocoma aspasia | reverse complement strand
CAATACATGGACCATGGCAATACAATAAAACCTGTGACCCCTCTCCAAATGCCAAATTAATTGCCCCTGCACTCCATCTCTCTTATCAGCAGCTCCAGGGAACTCTCCTGATATGAGGGAACTTCACTGCTACTCCAGACTGTGCTGGGCTTTCAGGAGGTTCCACAGCACCCTGGAAAATGAGAAGTCAGCAGCAAACACTTCACAAGTGCAATAAACCCTGTGGTTGCACCACTCCTCTTTTTATTAGCTCTTTCCAAGGAACTGCTAAGAGAAATTCTGTGAAACTCTGGTCTTTGCATTGATATCCTTTGTGTTTGTGGGGGACAAAAAAAAAGACCCAAAATATTTTGAAACTGATTTTTTTTTTTTGCTTACAACTGAAGTTAAGAAAACCAGAATAGGGGGGAAAAAAACTTAGAGCAAAATTCCACAGGCATATCTTTGGTTTGGTTTGAAACAAACCAATTTACTCAATGAAATCTTGCTACAATAAAAATTTGATATATTTTATTTACAGCTGCCTTTTACAAATAGGATCTGGAGCCACAAGTCACAGAGATAACTTTGTCACCTCTTGGGGACATTTCCCTTGGGTATCAGAGGGATTCTTACCTCCATGGACAACTGTTATGGACATATCTGCTGAAAACCTAAAAAACAAAGCAAGGAGGGGTTTCTTCACTGCCACATTCCCCAACAGCCAACCACAGTGACCTGCAGGGGTTTTGCAGTGTTTGCCTGCCTGTTCCCATTCCCAAAAAATCCCTTTGAGCTGCCAGGAATCCCCAAAATTCTCCCAGAGTGAAACTGCAAAGGAAGTAGAACAAACTTTCTGGTTTTTTTGGGAGCAAGCTTGGAAAATGTGGAACCACCAACAGGAGTGGCAAAATCCTGGAGTTCCTTTGGATCCAGGAGTGGAAGCAAAGCTGAGAGCTGCTGTCCTGACTCCTGGGCACCCAAATGTCACCCTGTGAGCACCCTCTGGGGTTCTGCAAGGAGCAAACACAGGCTTGTGCCTAGGAACTGTAGGAAATGGATTTGTGGGGAGTTCTCGGGGCCTGACCCAAGGCTCACACAGAATGGATCTGTGTGCAAACCTTGAGATAAGAAATGTTAATTTAGAAATGCCATGGGATAGGACAGACACTGCTGAGAGAGGAATGGAGCTGGAAACAAGTTTCAAAGGGTGGCCTTGCAAATCAGGCTGGATACTTTGGAGAAATAGAACTGTGAAAGATGCATTGTAATCACCCACGAGGGGCAATTTTAGATGATTGGCTTTAAGGCATTTCCAGCATGGTGTGGCAAAAGCTGACAGGCCAAGAAATGCTTAGAGTGTCTTGTAATTAGGAAATAGTTGGTTTCTGATTGTGATGGCACAAATTATAACATCTGTATTGGCTCACCCTTCACATGAGACTGAAAAAGGAATAAAAGGTTTTTTAAAAACGCCTCTCAGTTGCCCCATTTTCTGGGTCAGAAAATCCAACAAGGAACCAGCAAGGAGTGGGCTCAGCAGGCTCCTCACACATAAACAGATCAGTAAATACTGCACTGAGAGGAGAACTGCCTTTGCTGCTGGCTGGAGCCTCCCTGGGGGCTGCCAAGGACTGTGCTGGCCCAAATCTTGTGTTGCTGCCCTTCAGCTGGAGATCAGGGATGTGCAGCAGGGATTCTGCTCCTGGCCACAGGAACAATTCCCTCCTCACAGCCCTGCTCTCACACAGACAGTGCAAGAGAAGCACAGAGGTAGGAGGGATATTAAAACATGAAAAATCAGGCTCACAGAGCACTGGACACCAGCAGCTCTCCCTGCAGGAATAGTTTCAGTGTATCTTTGCTCAGAAAAATCACATTTGCAGAGACCTTTGAGGTCTCTGCCAGCAGAACTTACTGAGTGTTTTTAAAACATGCACAGGCCATGTAGGGGTGCTGGGCAAGGCTTAAAAGGATGAAAGCTTAAAATGCTTGAAAAACTCACAGATATCCTCCTTCACATCAGAGATCAGAAAGGCTGCACAGAACACATTGGTAAATTGAGGTTCTGATGCCACATGTGGTCTTCTGTTTATTGCTTTATTGACTTAACAACAAAGAACAAAATCAGCAACACCAAGGACTTCAGCCTCCTACTCCAGCCTACAAATTATTGATAATCCACAGCAAATGTGAAAATATTTCAAGGTTAATCAAAAAGAATATGGAGTCCTCATTACATATTTGAGCAAATACATCCTTAATTAAATCCTTGTCTGTTCTGGTACTTCAGCTAAAGCTGCTCTGTCCCAGACATCTCCTCCCTCCCCAGTCCAACCTTATCCATTGCCCAGGATAAGTTCAGCTCCTCCAGGAAAGGAGTTGGTGGCTATTTTCCTGTGCAGAACATGAAATACTCCTGCTTCTGTCCTTTCAATGCTCTGAGAATGCAGCTCCTCTTTATTCCAGGAATGCAGCAGTCAGAAGAGGCCTGAGCTCCCCGGGCTGGTTTCATGTTTGCTGGCTGATAGAGAAATTCAGAATAAAAGCAGAGTGGAAATCCAGTGGACACCAAGAGCCCCCACCACTACAGCCAAATCCAACAGGAATAACCCAGGGCAGGACCTGCAGGATCCAGGCAGCTTCAGGCCTTTGCAAGCCCACTGCATCTGAATTTCAAAATAATGCAAATGATCCTCCCATAATTACACCAAACTCACACTGTTATTAATTTCAAGCTCCAAGTGTCACAGCCTAAAAAATCCAGCAGCTGCTGGAGGAAAATGTTCAGCTCAGAAGAAATCCTGCTTATTTTAACTCCTGGTTTGTTTACTGCTCTAAACCAGCACACACAAGGAAAACCAGCTGAGTTACCTGATTTACCAAGGGCTGAGGGTTGCTGCAAATTCACCAAAGCTTCCTTGATCTCACACAGGGTCTTGGAGAGGGGGGAAGCTGCCACCAGACCCTCCACCTCCAGCTCAGTCAGATAAACCAACTGAAGATCTACACCTGGAACAAACAGGGGCATTTTTCAGCCTAAAGGAAGAGGCTCTTCATGGCTGCAAGAAGGAAATATTGTCCAGGGCAGAGGGAATGCTGTGAGGATCACAGAATGATGGTGTAGACTCTGCCTGGCCTGCCCAAATTAGCATTTAATTATTATAATGACATCCAGACTCTTCCCTACAGGTCACTTAATATGAAAGCGTGAAGGGTCTGTAGGGATGGAAACTCTTTGACCTCTCTCCTACAGAGAAGGATGTAAAAGGATGTAAAGTCCTTGACTTCTCTCTACAGGGGGATAGAGGAGGCAGAAGTGGCTGCCCTGAGCTGGCACCTCAGCAAAAAAAAAACATGTGAAAGTAAAAAATAGAATAAATGGGGAAAAATAATTCTGCATTTGCTGTGTTAACAAATATAGACACCCCCTTTTACCCTTTTAGCACAGAATCAGCCTCCTCTGACAGCACCTCACAGCTGGGGCACTGCCCTTACCATGCTCCTCATGCCCAGGCAGGCTGGAAAAAGCATCTTTCCTGCTGAACAGCTCCCAGGGCTGAGGCAGCTCAGGGTCCTGTGGGATAAAAAGGGTTCAGAAGTTAAAGAAATGGAAAAACTCCCAGAAAGGCGAGACATGGCCCAAAACCAGACACCTGCAGCTCACCTGCCCTTCTGATTCCTTTTCACTGGCCAGGCTGTGCAGGGAGGGCACAGCCTGTGCTTGGATCTCGAGCTCCATCTCTGGATTTGCAGCTCTGTTCCTGTCAGGAGTGTGCCCCAGCAGCTCTTCCAGAGCTCTCATTAACTCTGTCACCTCTTGCCACGGGGCACCTGATGAACCCAACAGGAAATTTCAGTGGGATTCCCCAGAACCACTTACAAAACCATGATTAAATCCAGAACAGCACCAAGAGCAGGAGCCTTTGGAAATATCTCAGGGTGCCTCATTTCGTACAACACTTCCAAATAACTCAGTGCTCACCCCTCCCTGAGCTGCCAGACCTCTCCTCTCACTGAGCTCAGGTGCAGACAGGCTGTCAGCTCTTACAGAACAATTTTCTGGGCTCTCTCCTGTGGATGAGTCAGGTCTTTTCTTAGCCTTTCCCGTGCTGCTGCTGCCCTCACACTGCACCTGTCCCTGGCTCTGCACCCTGCTCCTCTCACCTGGCTGCAAGTTGTTGTCCCAGTGTCCATCCCTCAGCTCAGCACCCACTGCTGCCCAGCTCTGCTCTGCAGCTTTCTGCTCACAAATGCCTTGCCTGGAGAAGGTTTTCAGGGCTTCCCAGTCCAGAGCTTGCACTGTGTCCTGTTCACAGAAAGCAGCAGGGTTATGTTTTGCAAACCCCAGAATCCACATTCAGCCCCTCATGGAGTGATGCCTTGTGCAGGCTGAGCTAGAGCAGAGGCTGGGCAGAGTTCCAGAATAAAGCAGGGATTTAGTCAAAGGATTTCCTCCATGGATCCACCTTGGGCAGCACAAGAGCCCAGCCAGGGCTGCACCCAAGATGAACCAAAATGGTCCCAAAATGGACACCAGGCACGGGCTCTGGCACTTTTATCAGCTCTGCTCCATTTGCACATTGGAGTTCATTGTCCAATTCCAGCTTTAGCCCATCAAGTCCCATCCTTCTTGTTTTTCTCTCTTCAGCCCACGTTGTTTGTGCTCTTGGGCTGAGATTTGGATCATTTGTCCTTGGTCCCCAGCTAGAGAAGGAATTGTTTTGTCTCCCTGCTCTGTGCAGAGTGCTCACCCCATAATGTGAAGCCCAGCCCCACAGACTAAAGCAGCACAGAATCTGAAACATAGAAAAGCCAAAACCTGAGGCATCAATAAAACCATATAAAATTTATTTTATGCCAAAATAAACTACTGAAAGGAGCAATACCCATCCTTCGATAAACTTTCACTTCAGGGCAACAATTTATCTTAAAATTTCCACGGTTCCAAGGCTCCTTTCCCTGAAATGCCTGTCCCCACTCACCATGAGGCTCTGGATCCTCTGGCTGATCCCCTTGTGGAACACCAGCATGTCCATCCTGTGCTTTGCCAGCTGAGAGGCCAGGTGCAAATTCTGATCCTCCAGCTTGTCATAGAGGGTACGGACACTGAAATCCTCCAGGAGCCTGGGGGTGAAGCTGTTTTCTGAAACACGAGGGGAAGGCTCACACTCAAACACTGGACACGAGGTTATTTGAGTTTATTTCCCACACAAGACGCTGCCTGGCCATAGGAATTTTGTGTTCTGTGAGGAAGGAAAAGGGATGAGGCAGGAGATGAGAGAAGGTCTCGTTCCCTAGCGAGGGGGAGGATGACAGAGCGTTACTATCAGCTCCTAAATTATCCAGAAATCTGCCGGGATGCTCCCAGAGCTGTTCCCGGGCTGTTCCCAGCATCACTGCCTGCTGCCATCTGCTGGGCTCGGGCTCTGCCGTTCCCTGGGAGCATCCCGAAATTCCCGAGCCGAGAAAATAATTAATTTCGTTCCCAGAAAAGCAAACGAGGCCCGGGAGTCCCGTGCCTTCAGGGAACAGAACAACCAGCAGACAAAGCCAAGGAAAACACTTGGCAATCTTTATTTTCGTCACCCTGAACTCGCTGCTGTTTTAAAGGGCTTGTCAAGGCTGGGAATTCACTCTCTCAACTCCTCAGGGAAAAATCTCCAACCCATCCCAATGACAGGGGGTTAAATTCCCTGGAATAAAGCCAGGGTGGAAGTGTGTGTGCCTGTGGAAATGCACACAGCAAAGTGCCTGCGTGGCCTCCTGAGGGCACAGGAAATTCTAGGTGAGCAGGTGTCAAAATATTGCACCTGAGAGAAGAAAGTGGGGAAAAAAAACAATGGGAGAACACCTGGGGCTGTCCCAGCACTTCACCTGCACTGGGCACTGCTCCTTTCTCTCCAGAGCCAGCATCTTCTCCAGATCCACGAGGACCAAGCATCTGATAGAACTCGAGGCTGGAGAGAATGGCAAAGAGGGTGAAGAGCATCTCATTTTTCCAGGAAGATCAGACCCCAGCTCAGCTCAAGCAGAAGCTGGATTTCTTGAGTAGATTTTTTGTAGGACCATGCAGAGGCTGGTCTTTACCTGTCCTTAAGGAGGATGTACTCTGGTGGGATGTATGGCTCCCCCAGGCTCCTCCATCGTGGCTTCCAGCTCTTCAGGGGGCTAATTTTGGGTCCAGCAGGCTGGAACACGATGGCCAGGGTGGTCAGCACCACCACGAGGAAGGCCAGGATGAAGAGGATCGCTGGGGAAGCCACGAGGGAGGGCGAGAAGTGAGAAACACAAAAAACCATTCAGCATCTTTCCTACTCATTTCACTTCTGCTTCTTCTGGGAGAAGCTGGATGAAGAGCCAAGCTTTTTCAGGACTGAAGGATCCAGTTTATAGATTGTATAGATAATATATAAAATATATATATATATATTTTATAGGGCCAGGATGGTGTTTGCATGGCACACTTTCATTTCTGTTGTTTCCTGGCCTCCCACTGAAGGACTGGTGTGTGCACAGTGCTCACACCCACATGTTACTGTTGTCTATGAATAGAAACACAAAGACTTCAGTCTAGAAGGTTAAAATTAGGTTTTATTGATACAAAGGAACACTTTTTTTATAGTGTGTTTTGCTAATGCTGAAAGTGATTGGTTATTAACAATGACACCTCTCTATTACCATTGGTTAAGTGAGAGAAATATCTTCTATGTTAAGAGAACAGGGTAGAAAAAATATCACCTGTTGTTTAAGAAAGAATACAGTTTACAGAGATTGTTTATAGAATCTCTCTTGGGAAAGTGAAAAGCTTTCCCTTGGGAAGAAAAACCTCAGCAGGCCTGCAGCTAGGAAATTTCAGAGGCACAAAGTTGTCAGCCCCACACCCACACCTGGCTTGGAGCACCTTACCTGACCTTGTGTTTAGCTCTTAGTCAACTTGGAAAGAATGGATTTAATTTCAGCTCGGTTTGTCATGGAAATACACTGTCATTTTCTGCTTTCCAGCCAAGGAAAACAAAGCCCTGGGTTACCAGAACTCTTCAAACAGGGCGTGGGGAGAAGCATGGCTGCTCCTTCCCTCTCTCACCTCCACAGGCAGGTTCTTGGCCAGACAGCAGTGGAATTTGGGAAGCTCCACAGGAGCAAGAGATTAAAGCTGACAAAGCAGTGCTTTGGTGGCATTTCCAAAGAAAATGCTTGTTTAAACACACTTAAAGAGGACAAGAAAGGTCATGGATAAGAACCGAGGTTAAGGTGGGTATCTCAGAGTTTTGGCTGTACCTGTGATAGCAGCCCAATTGGGAGCCAAGTTCAGGTCCTGGTGCTTCAAAATGCCATGTCTGGCCAGCTGGAACAGGGAGGAGGGCTGGAAGGACACGCCCCTGGGGTCACAGCTCACGTTGGCTTCATTCACTGTCACAATCAGGAAGTGGTCCTGAACAGAGCTGTCCCTGAAAACAAATGTCCCAGGCTCCAGGAAAACATGGGCAAACCTGGAAGGGAGAAGTGAGGAAGGTCCCAGCTGAGCCAAGCTGCCTTCAGCCTCCATCTCTGAGGGTGGTTAAACACAGGGACTTGAGCACAGCAAAATTTGGCGTTTTCACCACCAAGGACCTGCTGATTCTTTCAAAAGCTCACTCTCAGGTCCTGCCCACAACACTGCTCCCCACAGCAGGTGTTACCAGGAGATGTTGAGCTGAGTCTCCTGGATCAGGTGGTCCAGCCTTCGGAAGGATCCAAAATCCCAGCCTGGGTTGTTGTTGTAGAGATGCTGCTTCTGGTACACGGGGTAATGGCTGGAGGCACGCTCTGGGATGGGGCAGCACAGGGTCAGCAGCTCTGAGCCACCTCAGCTGGGAAAGCTGGCACTGGGCTGGCAAAGAACTGTGGAACTGCTTTTATAGGGCCATGCCGTGTCAGCTCATTTAATTGAGTTTAATTACTGCCCCACTGTTACACTAACATGCAACACGAGTTGGAGAGACACAGCAGAGTTACACTGAGAGAAGGTAAGGAAGAAGCAAGTTTTATTTTGGTTTTTGTATTATATAGAGTTTTGGGAATGACCATTGATTGGAAGGTGAAACTACCACCTTTCCAACCACACTGGTCACTGATAAAGTTTATTAAACTTTTCTCCTGCCAGGAGAAAGAATGAAAAACAAAAAGACAGTTAGAAAAACATGTGCATGTTTACAAAAAGCAGCGTGAGAAACTCTATCACAAGAATAAAAACATCAAAAAGCTAAAAATGAGAACAACACCCCACAAAGATTTATGCTGTCTAACAAAGGACCAGTTTTATCTCACTCTACAGAAACCCAGTGAAAAAGTGAAAACCTGCAGGTAAGCCCCTGGCAGAGCCCAGACTGCAGTTCTGGGATGCAGGAGGTGAAGGGATGGATCCATGCAGGGTGTCCAGCATGGAGGCACTGCTCTGAATGGCTCTGGACACACAAATGTGTTCAGCCCCAGCCACACTCACCCTGGGAATTGATGCTGAGCTGGAAAAGGATCGTGTCCCCTGCTTGCAGACACACCACTGGGTTAGGGATGAGGGGCAAGGCCTGGCTGGCTTTGGGGGAACTCCTCTGGGCTCTGTGCCCTTTCTGCAGCAGCTGATCTGAGGAGAAATCTCCTGCCACAGGCAAGAGAAGAAACCAGAATGAGCCCTGCAAAGTGAGCATCATGTGACCTGACCCTTGGAAGGGAGAATTATTTATTTTGTATCTGAGGGCAATTACAGCTCACAAAGCCAAATCCACGCACCTGCCAACAGATTTGCCTCCAAACAGAGTTTCCTTCTAGTTCCTTGGAAACCCAAAATCCTGCAATCTCCGTCTGACCCCTTCCCAGGGAGTTACCCGTGCAGTCAATTAATTCCCTACTGTTTACTCCCATACAGAGCAAGGTATTTCCCTGCTTTATAAATAGTTTGGAGCATCTAATAATGAATTCCCTCTGTGCCAACTTGCTGTCCTGTGGCTGTGCCAGCATGGGAGGAAATGGATGGCTTGGTATGGCTAGAATTTGGGTTCCCTCTCAAGCCTTACCCATGAGAAATGCATCCAGAACTTCCATGCTGGAGACAATGAAACCCAGCACTCCCTGGGGACTGAACAGAACCAAATGCACCCTCTGGCTGCTCTGCACGTGCTCATCTGGGCCCAGAACGTTTGACAGCTCCTGTGGGAAGCAGAGGGAACTCTGATCACTGATGCAATCAACCCTGGTTTGTGGTGAACCTTCTGTGCAGCTGTAAAAGGCTGCTCTAGGAGTTTTCCCCCTCTAATTCAGGAATTGTTTCTCTGTAATGCAGCAACCCTTAACTTCCCCTGGAGGAGTTCCTTCACCCCACTGTGATTTCTGGGCTCCCCCAGGCCTGCAGATTCAGGCAGCAATCCTTTAGGTGCACACCTACCCTCACTTGGCCCTGGTTCACCCTCAGCAGCAGCTCTCTGTGGGTGCCAAAGCCCAGGGAGATCCGTGGGGCTCTCAGCAGGCACAGCTGGTCACAGAGCTCCTCAGCAGAGATGTACTGCTTGCAGTGACATCTGGAAAAGGGACAAATCCTTGGTCAGCCCTGAACCCTCAGCAAACAGCTCCAACAGAGCCCCAGTCCCTCACAGCCCACAGGTACTGTTGTGGTTTGTGTGGTGACAAAGGACTTTTGGTAATAATATTAGAAGGTTAAATATGATTTATTAACATGATTTTATAATTTAAAGAATTGGGTTATTATTTGTTCAGTTTGGAGTATTGAAGTTGTTTTCTGCTCCATCTAAAGAATGCTAGAATAGCTTACATAGTTAGAGATAACAACTTTTCACTTCATAGGTTGAAAGGAAGAAAAACCCCCATCTCCCATTATCAGGAGACAGGGCAGAGAAAACCTCTGTCTTTGAAACACAGCTCAGAGATTTGTTTATAGAAACTTGTACAGAGTAAGAAGATGCTTTCCCATGGGAAGAATTTTTCTGCAGGCCTGCATGCAGGGAAACTTATAATATGTTCACACAACTCACAGGATGGATGATCCTACTCTGTATCAGAGGGGAAAAGGATGGAGCAAACTCCCTGTCCATCTCACCAGCACCGTGCCTGCTCTTCAGGGCCAAAATGTGACACCCCACCAACAGTGCTTGGTTGGTGTCTAACAGAGGCCACCTTCAGTCCTGTAACAGAGCATTGCACCCCTCCCCAAAGCTCAGCTCCAGGAAAATGGTTGAAAGAGTCAGAGTATGATTTTGACACATCAGATTTCTGTGCAGCCCATGCCAGGGAGAGATTTTGCAACACAGAAATTCATTCACAACAAGCAAAAAGTGGTATCATGTGACAAGAACTGCTTTCAGCATCAAGGGTTGGAACTAGATGGTGTTTAAGGTCCTTTCCAACCCAAACCATTAAAAATGTCAAAGGGGGGGACAAGGATTGATGTCTAGTTGGAATCAAATGATTTTTAAGGTCCCTTCCAACACAAACCATTAAAGATGTGTGTGGGGGTGGGACAAGGATTGATTTCTAGTTGGAGCTAGATGATCTTTAAGATGATCTCCCTCACAACCCAAACCATTCTATGGTGATTAAAGACATGTGGGGAGGAACAAGGATTGATTTTCTCATTTCTGGCCTAAATCTAACAGAGTGACCATCCCCTTTAGAGGGGCTCAGCCTGAGCTGCATGGAAAAGTCACACACCTCAGAAAATGTGAGCTCTGTCCACCCTCCCCTTGTCACTGGGTGATTGTGGAGTCTCCACCCAACACACAAAACCACCAGGAAATGTTGAAAATACAGGAAATACCCTTCAGGGAGATGAACAGGACCAATAACTGAGGACGGAAAGCATGAACCTCCACTGACAGGAACTCCACTGACAGAAAATTTCCCAAAAATCACCTCCCACAGCCCAACCCTGCCACGACCTCATGGCATCAGTAGCTCAGGGCTAATTGAGAAGCATTTTTGAGGAGAGGCTGTGCTGGAGGAGACTCAGAGGTGACCTTATCAACTCTCTACAGCTTCCTGAAAGGTGGCTGTGGTCAGCTGGGGTTGGGCTCTGTCTCCAGGCAGCACTGACAGAACCAGAAGACACAGCCTCAAGCTGTGCCAAGGGAAACATAGGTTAGATATCAGGAAGAAGTTTTTCACAGAAAGAGTGATAAAGTTCTGGAATGGCTGCCCGGAGAGGTGCTGGAGTCACCATCCCTGGGTGTGTTTTAAAAAAAGACTGGATGTGGCACTGGGTGCCATGGTTTAGTTGAGGTGCTGGGGTGTCCTAGGGTGACTTTATGATGCTTGTATCCCCATTTGACTGTTTAGCCGAAAAATAAGTTTTGCACCTTTAATACTGGTTCTGAGAGCAAAGAGGGGGGAGAGAAGAAGTGTGCAGTTTGTTTTCAGAAACTGCACTCACTCCTCCACATTCCAGCTCCTGGACTGTGTTGTCTGCAGACAGACAGACAGCAGGACAGAGCTCTCCTTTGCTTTTAGTTGGTTTTTAGCCAGCTGAAGCAGAGAAGTTCCCTAGACTTAGGTTTTCCTTTTTCTTGAATTTGCTTTCTAGAAAAAAAAAACCTTTAGAAGTTTTCTCCCAAATTTGCCCTAAACCAAGACATAGGGCTGGGTTGGACTCGATGATCTTGAAGGATCATCAAGTTGGGGAGGATCTCCCAGCCTGGTGATTGTGTGATTGTGTGATGGTGTGTGATGGGGTGATTGTGAGGTGATTGTGAAGTGATTGATTGTGAGGTGACTGATTGTGAGGTGATTGTGAAGTGATTGATTGTGAGGTGACTGATTGTGAGGTGATTGTGAAGTGATTGATTGTGAGGTGACTGATTGTGAGGTGATTGTGAAGTGATTGATTGTGAGGTGACTGATTGTGAGGTGATTGTGAAGTGATTGATTGTGAGGTGACTGATTGTGAGGTGATTGTGAAGTGATTGATTGTGAGGTGACTGATTGTGAGGTGATTGTGAAGTGATTGATTGTGAGGTGACTGATTGTGAGGTGATTGTGAAGTGATTGATTGTGAGGTGACTGATTGTGAGGTGATTGTGAGGTGATGGTGTGTGATGGGGTGATTGTGAGGTGATTGTGAGGTGATTGTGAGGTGATTGATTGTGAGGTGACGGTGTAGTTGTGAGGTGGTTGTGAGGTGACTGATTGTGAGGTGACTGATTGTGAGGTGATTGTGAAGTTTGTGAGGTGATTGTGAGGTGGCAGTGTCATTGTGAGGTGATTGTGAGGTGATTGTGAGGTGGCAGTCAGTTGTGAGGTGACTGTGAGGTGGTTGTGAGGTGGTTGTGAGGTGATTGTGTGTGGATATTCTCAGACAGCCGGAGAAAGAATTAGACATAACAGTTAGGCCCGAAGGAGAAGAATTCTAAACATTAGCCATTGTTTTGGGATAATGTCCTTGAGTTATGTTTATCCTAAATTCACCAATGGAGTCAGATGTATTACCATAAAACCAACCAGGTTAAACCTCAGCGAACTGTTATAAAAGGCGCGTGTTTCAATAAACTTCCTCTTCCGCCTCTCACCGTCTCGGAATGAAATTCACTGTGTCGTTCCTAGCTCAGCTGTGACAATTGTGAGGTGACTGTGAGGTGACTGTGAGGTGACTGTGAGACTCACATGCCCAGCTGTGCGTGCAGTTCCCCTCCCGCTGGCCCGCAGGTGGGAGCGCAGTCGTGGCGCTCGGGGGCGGCGCAGCGGCGCGTGGAGGCCAGCCGGACCTGGCCAGGGGCACACAGCTCATCCACCTGCAGGAAAACACAGCCACACAGGCTCCAGAGCTCCAGCTGAGCTGCAGCATCCCTAAAGTCCTCCTCAAAGTCCTCCTCCTTCCCAGTGCTGCACTTCAGACATTCGACATAAAGGCAATCCAACAAGGAGAGCATNGAAACATAGAAAAGCTAAAACCTGAGGCATCAGAACACAACAATTTCACCTCCCAATCCCTCATGAGGTTCTAATTGTCTTCAGCTGTAAGAAAATATTTGAAAGAACCAGGGTATAATTTTGACACTCTAGATTGCTGTGGAACCCATGCCAGGAGGGGATTTTGCACGACAAAAGTTCATTCAAAAAGAGGAAAAAAGTGGCAACATGCAAGATACAGACAAGAACTGGTTTTAGTGCCTCCCTGCCCATGGCAGTTCTAAAGAAGAACTTCATATTAAAGGAGGCTTAAATTCCTGTCACCCATGTGAGACACTGCTTCTCCCATCACCCTGGCATGGAAGGATCCTTTACTTCCATCCCTTATGAATTTAAATTTAACCTCACAAGATCCTGGTAGAGAAAACCTCCTACAACAAAGGGCCAATAAAACATCTAAAAGATTTGTTTGGCTTAGCTTAAGGCCTGAACAGTCCCCCTTTCCTGCACATCACACAACAATTTTGGTTTGGAGCCCGATTTTACCTGAGGTCGGCAATCCTGATCGCTGTTGCTGTCAGGGTCTTTCTTGCCTCTCTCATCGTAATAAACATAACCTGCCTGGCAGATGCAGGAGCCATCTGACTGCTGGAAAGCCCTGTTCATCCCACGGCAGGTACAGCTGGTGGCACCTGGGAGAAGAGGTTGGATTCAGGGTGGGGGATACAGCCTGGAACAACCGTGCTGGCTGGAAAGGAGCGGCTCCCGTGCTCAGAACTCTTTATCAAATCCCACTGCTCATTTCAGTGACACTGCTGGAGTCTGTGCCCCTCTTCCAGGGCAGAGCTGAGCCACAGGACAGCCAGCTGGGGCCAGCCTGCACCAGCACAGCCTTAGAGCATCTCCAGCAGCACCCATTTAGCCAGAGATGCAGAAAGGCCCAGCTGCTGTTGGCAGCAGAGTTTTAACAAACTCTCCATTGATTTGTAGATGAAGGCTCTGGATGGGGTAAAGACCCAGCCAGGCAGGGCTGCCAAGCCCCTCTCTCATGTCTCAACAGCCTCAAATCCACCTGATTTGAAACACTGGGGCAGTGCTGCACATACACTAAGTGAAGAATAAGCACTCTTTACTTTCCCAGTTTCCAGCCTTATCCCACTCTATCATGCCCTCAGTGCCCAGTTTTGGCTCACAAGGATCCCTAGATTTAATACAATCCCCCCAAACCCTGGCTAAAATGATCATGGTGAAACTCCACTGCTTTCAAAGCAATGATAGAGCAAAAATTAGCAGAGATGCTCAGCTCTCCTTTCCTTTAAGGAGATCAAATCCTCCTGGGTAAGAGTGGGAAAAGACAGCTTTGGAATTGGAATCCTCCTCCTGGCTGGGACAGGGGAAGAGCAGCTGGGCATAGGCAGCACCCCCAGCTCCAGGAGGACCCCAGGGCTTGTGGAACATCAGGAAACACCTCAGCAGAGGGGAAAATCCCACTCACACACAAAAACTCACCTGGCTGAGAGGAGGAAGAGCTGCCACAGGGGAAGCAGGCAGCCTGGGCAGGGAGGTGATTGAAGGTGCCAGCAGGACAGGGCTGGCAGTCCCCTGGGTGCTTGGCAAAGTGGCTGCTCCCGTGGGTGCCCGGGGGACAGGGCAGCGGGGCGGGGGACAGGGCAGGGCAGTAGTGGCCACGGGGACAAGGCTGCTGGTGGTAGCTGTCACTGCCTGGAGAAAGGGGTGGCATTAGGGACCCCAGCAAGTGCTGAGAGACAGGCAGAGAGCACTTGCTTGTCCCAGTGATCCATCTACACGCATCTCTCTATATATAGACATGAGTCTATAGAAATACACACGTGTCCAGATCAGCATTTTTCAGTCTAATTCATATTTAAATATAAATCTCAGCTTTTCTTTCCCCCACGTCTTCCACTGGCTAAATCCAGTGGCAAACCCACGTGACAGCCCACACCAGGGTTTTATAACTGCAGAGGATTGAGAGCTTTGCCCACACAGAACTGAAAACTCTCTGCTCCCAATTTAAGCTGCTATTTCTTGCCCCACTCCCCCGTGGCAGCTGAAGTTACCTGGTGGGCAGGTGAAGCCAGCTGGGCAGGGCTGGCAGGGTGCTGAGATCAGGGGGGCACTGCGGAAGGTCCCTGCAGCACAAACTCTGCAAAATCTCTCAGCTGAGCCCCTGAGGCCAGGCAGGCTGAGGGCCATGTGCCCTCCTTCACAGGGCACTGGATGGGCACTGCCCAGGGGGCAGTAGTATGGGAACACACACCTGGGAGGCAAAACAGGGCAGGAAAAGGGAAGAAGATCTCTGAAAATGATTTCTGGATTCGATGATCAGTGAAAACACAGGGCAAAACTAGAAGTGGTTCTCATCTGATTCCAAGCTAAGCAGAAACTCTAAATCCCCCTCCCTGTTCAGTCACCAAATCCATGACTGCAGCCACAGAGATTCCTTTGCTTTTGCAGAGTGCACAAAGGCTGTGGTTTATGTTGGATCTGAGGCACAATTCCCAATACTGGGCATTTTCAGGAACTGGAGGCTGGCTGTACCAGCCCTCAGGTACTCACAGCTGCTCGGGGCTGGTGTAAGTCCAGGATCCCTCAGGACAGTGGTAGCCAGCAGGACACAGGGGGGGCTCTCCTGTCACAGCACCACAGTAAGAGCCAGGCCTGCAGGGCTTGGGATTTACTGACCCTGGGGGAGAAACAGGGGAACAGCATTGATGTGATATTCCCAGAACAGGAAAATCTGTGTTTGGGAAGCAAGGAGCCTTTTCTATAAACTCCCTGTTGTTCCTACAGCTCCCAAAAGGGCACAGAACTGTTGGGAACCAGTTTATCATTTAGCATGGCATGCTGACACCTCAATGTCTCCTCCTTTTCCAAGGCCAGACTGTTGTAAGAATATATTTTAAGTTTTTTTGTATGTAAGTTTGTAGAAATTTTTTTTATGGGAAAGTATTTTTTACTGTTTTTTACTCTGTACAAGTTTTTGTAAACAAAATCTTGGAGTTATGTTTCAAAGACATTTAAATTCCTCTACCTATGTCCTAGTAATAGAAGATAGGGGGTTCTCTTCCTCTCAACCCATGAAGTGAAAAGTTATTATCTCTAATTGTGTAAACTATTCAAACATTCCTTAGACTAAGCTCGAAGCAGGAGCTTCGAATACTCCTTACTAGACAAATAATAACCAAATCCTTTGAATTACGAAGTCATGTTAATAAATCATATTTAACCTTCTGATATTATTGTAAAGAGTCCTTTGTTACTAAACAAACCACAACAATACCAGACCACTTCCTTGGCAATTTCAGCTAAACAGAACCAGGAAGGGCAGAGAGGGATCATGGCCTGGGAGAACGGGATAAGAGTCACGGCTAAATCCCTGCTGATCCATCATCTAGGCTCAGAAATGGCTGGAAATAACGAAAACAGAGGTTGTGTCACCTGCTGGGCACTCATAGCCAGGTTTGCAAGGTATTCCCTGGGTGTTGGGGAGCCCTGTCTGGGCTGGATCCGGGCAGTAATATCCAGGCGAGCAGGCATCACACTCTTCCAAGGATTTGGCACCAGGCTGGATCCTGGAAGTGCCAGCTGGACAGAGGAAAGTGTCCCCTTTGCCAGGGCACCAGTACCCAGGGGGGCAGGGATAATCCTCAAAGCTGGCCAGGCCTGTGGGGAAGAGAAGGGAGTGAGGAAAGGGAAGGATCCTGGGTGGCCAGGGGGAATTTTGGAGAAAGGCTCTCAGGTGGCTGTGAGCCGGAATTCTCCTCCCTTTCCTTATCTCATTGTGGGGAATTTTGTCACCCAGAGGCGTGAGAGGGAAGGAATTTTGTCACACAGAGGTGGGAAAGGGAAGGAATTTTGTCACCCAGAGGAGGGAAAAGGAGGAAATTTTGTCACCCACAGGTGGAAAAGGGAGGGAATTTTGTCACCTAGAGGTGGAAAAGGGAGGGAATTTTGTCACCCAGAGGAGGGGAAAGGAGGGAATTTTGTAATCCAGAGACTGGAGAGGGGTGGAATTTTGTCACCCAGAGGAGGGAAAGAGAAGGAATTTCATAATCCAGAGACTGGAAAAGAGTTGGCTTTGGCCTACACTCACCTGACAGGACAGTGATACCCTGGGACACTCACTTGCCAGGGGACAGTGGTACCCAGGGGACACTCACCTGCCAGGGGACAGTGGTTTCTAGGGGACACTGACCTGCCAGGGGACAATTATACCCCAAGGACACTCACCTGCCAGGGGACAGTGGTACCCTGGTGGGCAGGGCTGGCACTCTGCCAGGCTCCGTGCCCCCGGGTGCCCACGGAAGGTCTGTGGTGGGCACTCCTGAGGGGCCAGGACACTGCTCTGGGCACTGCCATTGCTCCCAAAGCAGTAGTGTCCCAGAGGGCACGGATGGGCCTCAGAATCCCCTAAAAAAACAGAAAAAGAGGATTTAAGGCGTGTCCCCAATGCCACTGGAACACCTCTGCTCTGTTCCTCCTGCTCCATCCCAGCTCCTCCTCTGCCAGGTGGCACCCAGGGATGGCACTGGATGAACAGGTCACTGCCTCTTTTCTCTGCACAACTCACAATTCTGCACCTGACATCCAAGTCATGCTCTGGGATGGGGGGAAAATGGGGCAGGAATGGTGGAAAATGGGATGGGATTGGGTAAAATGGGGGAAAAGGTGGTTGGGAGAGGGAAATGTGGGAAAAATGAGTCAGAATGGGGGAAAATTTGGGAAAAAAGGGGCTGGAATGGGGGAAAATTTGGGAAAATGGGGCTGGAATGGGGGGAAATGGGATGGGATTGGGAAAAATGGGATAAAAAGGGGCTGGGATGGAGGGAAATGGGTCTGGAAAATCAGGGATACACAAAACTCTCCCAAAAAGCAGCTGCTATCCCCTCCCCCTCAGTGTTTAGCACCAAACCTGCTTTGCACCAGTGGCCTGGTGGGCAGGGCAGGCAATCCTCCCTCCTGGCAGCCCCTGGAAGAGCCCTGAGAGTGTTGGCAGGACACGGTGTGGGCACCTCAGAGCCCTCCAGGCAGTAGTAACCTACAAAAATGGGTGGAAAAGAGAGAAAAGTCAAACATGTACATCCTCCAGTGGCAAAAACAACTGAGCCAGAGTGTGCTGTTGCTGTGGAATGAACTTTTACAGCTGTTGAGAAGTCAGGAGCCTTCAAACTCTTCAGCTCAGCACCAGAAATTCCAGGTGGCCTTTTTGGTCTGGCACACTTTAGTTCACAAAATGCGAAACCGAGGAAATCGATGAGCAATGGTAATTTTAATTAGATATAATGCAATATATTATGCAATATATTATATAACCCACTTGGTGAGCAGCAAATGAATATTCTGAAGTGTAGAAATGACTGAGATCCTCACCTACCTGCAGGACACAGCCCTGCACACACCTGGCCCCAGCGGCAGCCGGCCAGGAAGCGCCAGGAGAAGGGGAGGCCTTGGGGAGCAGCCTGAGAGCTCCCAGCCAGGCAGAAATATCCTGCAGCACATTTCCCTTCCAGCTTTCCATGCCTGGAGCAGAGAGGAAAACAATAAATTGTACACTCTGAGCTGCTGCTGCTGGTTTGGTGCAAAAGCAGGGTGTTGACCCTGGGAACTCTGTGAGGTTTGCAGTGAAAAATAATTTCTGATATGGGAGAGAAAACTGACAGATTTTTCCACTTATAAAAAGATGTAGATGACTAAAGTGAGCCAGTCCAAATTCCATGAACATGGCACACCGCTGCAGATGGAATTGTGGGTGGCTTTCCACCAGGCTGGACTTTCTGCATTACTCCCATGATTTCATAAATGCCACCCACAGCTCTTTCAGCTGCTTCTTTGTGTCACAACAGTGATGCCAGACTGCTTTTGCCTCCCAGAATTCACAGATCCAATGCCTCTGTACCCAGCTCTGTGGCTAAGCTTGTATTTCTTCTCTTTGAGTGAGAGAAATGCAGGAGAGGAGCTGGGAAGAACCTTCCCAGCATGACACAAGGATGTCAAACTGCTCCAGAGGAAGGGCAAAATTGCCAGGGTGAACTAAATCCTAACCTGCAGTAGTGGCCAGGGAGGCAAGGCAGGCATTCCTTCTCATTCCAGAGGCCAGTCATGTTTTCAGGAGTGAACGTGCCCTCAGGACAGGTGAGAGGAACTCGTGTCCCTAAAAGGGAGAGCACAGAGAGAAAAATAAACCTCAGGAAGAGTGTTGTGCTGTGACAAGGCTCTCGAGCTGTAACAAGTGACTCTGAGGTGGCCATTGTGCCAGAAAGGGCTCATTGCCACCTCCTCATCCCCTGGCCTGGGGGAGACACTCAGGATTGCACATCTCTGGGGTCACAGGCAGGCACAGGACACCCGTGCCCTTGGCAAGTGCCAGGGTACCTGGGGGACAGTAGGAATGAGGTGGGCAGTGCCTGGGGTCCCCTGCCACCAGCTCCTGGCAGTAGAATCCTCTCTGGCATGGGATGCAGGAGGCAGAGCCCGTGGCTGGCTGGTACTGCCCGGCAGGGCACGGCCTTGGCAGCGCTGTCCCTGAGCCACAGAAGTGACCCTGGAGAGGACAGAGAGGGGACAGCATTTCATGGAGATGGGGATGCCTTGCTGGGCTATCTAAAAACACAGGCCAGACAAAACTGAGGGAATAAAAAGTAGATCTATTTATTGAAGGGCCTTCAGGTACATTTAGGGCAGACAAAGCCCCCAGGGGTTACACCCAAAAATGGATAATGAGTTTTCACACTTTTCTAAGTTTGATCCATTTGCATATTGGGGGTGAATCTGCCAATTCCAGCTTCAGCTAATGAAGTCATTTACCCCAAGTTTGCTCCCCCAGCTCACTTTTGTTTCCATCTCTCAGGCCTGAGGCAGTGAGGTGTCCTTGATTCCAGGCCTGGAGAGGAATTGTTGTGTCTGCCCAAAATGGGGAAGCAGCAGCTCACACTGTGTGTGGAGTTTGGAGTTCTACACTAAAGAACTGCAGGATTACAAATAGGTGTAAAATAGAAAAGCTAAAATCCTAAGGCATCATTCCCCCCCTTTCGAGGCCTGACAAGGCCTCTACCCTGTCGAGTCTCTATTCTAGATATCACTGACAGTTATGTATCTAACAGCAGCAAACATCTGCCAAAGTTAGGGGCTGTATAAACCCCAGGATCACCCAACCCTCTGTGTGGATGTGACCCATGTTTCAGTCAGCTCTGGGTGACCCTTTGCCACTGTGGGACACGCAGAGCCCTGCCCAGAGCTGAGAAGTGCCTGTGCCAGGCCTGAGCAGTACCTTGGGGCACAGGAATGCCGTGGGGCTGATGGAGCTGAAGTTTGCTGGGCAGTAAAAGCCCTCGGAACAAGGTCCTGTGGGAGAGCTCAGCCCCGCGCTGGCACAGAAAGCCCCGGGGTAGCAGGGCACACAGCTGTCCTGGGAGCCACCTCCTGAGGGGACACAAACACCAGGCAGCTGGGACAACGCCCAGAGCACCCCCAGCATCAGCAGCTCTTGTTTGCACTGGTGACTTGTGGCCACCATCACTGGCAACACGTGGCCACTGACTTCAGGGTCACCACTGAAGTCCCCACAGGACAAACCCGTGGGGGAAGTCACACTCACCAGTGGCGTTGTTGAGGGTCCCAGCTGGGCAAGGAACGGGGAAAGGAGTTCCCTGTGGACAGTAGTGGCCCAGAGGGCAGGGCCCGCTGAGAGGGAAGCCAGGTGTCCCACGCGGGGTGGCCTCGGTGGCTCCTCCGTGACAGAAGTACCCGGCCGAGCACAGCCCTGAGTGGCACAGGGAGAGGCAGCCACCACCCCCAGCACCTCCCACAGCTCCCCAGCACCAGAGAGAAACAGAGCCCATCCTTGTCCTGCCACCAGCACCAGAGAGAAACAGAGCCCATCCTTGTCCTGCCACCAGCACCAGAGAAACAGAGCCCATCCTTGTCCTGCCACCAACACCAGAGAGAAACAGAGCCCATCCTTGTCCTGCCACCAGCACCAGAGAAACAGAGCCCATCCT
>VXAX01003648.1:65423-92215 GCA_013399835.1 Leptocoma aspasia | reverse complement strand
AATATAATTGTTTGTTACTTGTAATTAATTAATTGTAATTATTAATTGTAATATAATTTATATTATATATTAATATTTTATTTTACACTCTATTTTATTGGAATAGCTCAGGAAGAAGAGAGCTAGAGCACTGAATTAGGGAAAAAAAAAGGAAAGAAAGCCATCCTGAACATGGCTGGTGACCCTACTATCCTTTAGGTGACCCCAATGTCCCCCTCAATAACCACCCTTTGCTGTTCCCCTCCCTACCAGAGAAATTTCCAGGAAACATTGGTTTGCTTGATGTGGATCCAGGTGGACAAAACCACCCAGGCGTGCAGAGTCCATCTGGCCTCGCCAGGCCTGGCCTGGAACAGACCCTTCCAGGAGGACACAGCTGGCACTTGGAAGCATCCCAGAGATTCAGGGCTTCACTGTAGGTTCCAGGGGGACAAGGATGCTGCGTGGCAAATTCTGTGCTCCTGGGGCAGTAGTGACCTGGAGAGAAAAGGTTTCAGAATGGTCAGGACAGGCTGGGAACAGCCTAGGAAGGATTCCCAGCCTGCACACGAGGCATTCCCTTCATTCTTTGTGGGAAGTGATGCCTTTTCTGAGCTACCTAAAAACAGAGGCCAGACAAAATTAAGAGAATAAAAAGAAGATCTATTTGTTGAAGGGCCTTCAGGTACATTTTGGGCAGACAAAGCCCCCCAGGGGCTACACCCAAAAATGGACAATGTGTCACAGGTTTCACACTTTTATAAGTTTGATCCATTTGCATATTGGGGGTGAATCTGCCAATTACAGCTTCAGCTAATGAAGTCATTTACCCCAAGTTTGCTTCCCCAGCTCACTTTTGTTTCCATCTCTCAGGCCTGAGGCAGTGAGGTGTCCTTGATTCCAGGCCTGGAGAGGAATTGTTGTGTCTGCCCAAAATGGGGAAGCAGCAGCTCACACTGTGTGTGGAGTTCGGAGTTCTACACTAAAGAACTGCAGGGTTACAAATAGACGAAAACCAGAAAAGCTAAAATCCTAAGGCACCAGAAGGGCTGATCCCAAGGCACGAGTGTGGGACCATCCTGCAGTTTGTCACTGCTCTGGCAGTGTGTCCAACATCCCATCAGGTGTGACAAACACGGCTGGGTGGGTGCAGCCAGACCCACCTTGAGGACAGTCTGTGTAGTTGGAGGAGGCAGAGGTGCAGTAAAAGCCCTCTGGGCACTGCAGGCACCGGGTCCCACTCCAGGATGGGCTGTAGGTCCCTGCAGGGCAGGGCTGGGCTCTGCTGCTCCCCTCCTCACAGAAATGCCCAGGGGGACAGGGACCTCCACTGGCAGTCAGCTGGGAAGGAAACAGCACAGTTACAGCCCAAAAACTGCTCAGGAAAACAGCACAGTTACAGCCCAAAAACTGCTCAGGAAAACAGCACAGTTACAGCCCAAAAACTGCTCAGGAAAACAGCAGAGTTACAACCTAAAAACTGCTCAGGAAAACAGCAGAGTTACAACCTAAAAACGGCTCAGGAAAACAGCAGTTATAGCCTAAAAGCTGCTCAGGAAAACAGCAGTTACAGCCCAAAAGCTGCTGGTGTGCAAAAAGATCCGAGTCAGATTGTGAGGGTGAAGAGAAGCAGACATGCACTGTGAAATCCTGCTCTCACCCCTCGCTCCTGAAGGCTGAACCAAGCGAGGGCTGAGGCTTGTCATCATCTTTAAAAATTCCTGCTGCATTTTGCCTCAGAGGAGGGCTGGCAGATGCAGCATTCTAATCAAACTCATGAACTATTAACCTCCAGAATTTTAATGTGATTTGGCATTTCACAGTGCTCTGCAGCATCAGCATGCAAAGACAGAGCTACTTTTGCTTAGATTTTAAATGTAAAGCTCAAGGAAAGCCAGATGTGTTTTGTTATCTCTGTTCCCCTTTCACTATCAATCAACCTGATGCACCTGATGAAGGAGGAAATGTTGAAAGGGAGAATTTAACCAAGGCAGGAGAACTCAGGTGACCTTGTGGCCCTCAGTTCCTCAGATATTTTCTCTATTTTACACTATTTTCACCACATCTCAGCTTACCCTGGGAGGTCTGGGGGAAAGGCTTCCTCCACTGCAGTAGAACCCAGCCTCACACAATCCACTGGGGGACACAAGCCCAGTCCCATTGCAGAAATACCCTGAAATTAAATTAAGAGAATGATGTTGGTCACTCCAGAGAGACAACAGCAAATTTGGGATGGGGAAATATTCATCCTGTTTGATTCAGCTACAGCTGTCCTGAGAAGAGCTGCAGAGAACAAACAGCACTTGTGTCACAACACGGATGTGAGAACATCCAGAGAAAGGGTGGAAAGGGAACCTCTCCATCCACACTTCATTGTGAGCATCCTCTGAGGTGGCAAAGTGGCAGATTTAGTCTCTATCCTCTGCCCAACACCTTTATTCAGGAAAGCTTTACCTAACACCTCTCTCAGTTGCTCAGGAGTTCCAGCTCCAGAGCTCTAGAAATGGCTGAAATCTCATAATCAGGATTTTTCAGTGCTTTACCTGCATCACACAGGAGGCAATCCTGGATGCCAGTGTTCCCAGCTGAGCTGCTGTAGTGGCCAGGAGGGCAGGGCAGTGGGGAGGCAGAGCCCAGAGGGCAGTAGGATCCCTGGGGACACGTGTTCCCCACCACAGCATCCCTGGGGGTGGGACTGGCAGCTCCTCCAGAGCAGTAAAACCCGGCCAGGCAGGGTCCTGTCACCTGGGACTGCCCAGGGAGGGCACAGAAGTGACCTGAGAGAGCAAACAATGCCATGCACAGGCAGAAAAAGCAGGGCTGGAATGGGGAAAACAGGGCTGGGATGGGAAAAATGGAGTTGGAATGGGGGAAGATGGGGCTGGAGTTGGGAAAATGGGAGAGAAAGAGGATGGGAGGGGGGAAAAACTGGGAAAAATAGGGTGGAATGGGGGAAAATGGGATGGGATTGGGAAAAAATGGGAATAAAAGGGGCTGGGAGGGGGAAAATATGTGAACAATGGGTCAGAATGGGGGAAAACTTGGAAAAATGGGATTGGAATGGGAGAAATGGGATGAGATTGGGAAAATGGGAATAAAAAGGGGCTGGGAGGGGTGAAAAACTGGGGAAATGGGAAAGAAATGGCTGGAATGGGGGAAAATGGGATGGGATTGGGAAAAAATGGGAATAAAAGGGGCTGGGAGGGGGAAAATATGTGAACAATGGGTCAGAATGGGGGAAAACTTGGAAAAATGGGATTGGAATGGGAGAAATGGGATGAGATTGGGAAAATGGGAATAAAAAGGGGCTGGGAGGGGTGAAAAACTGGGGAAATGGGAAAGAAATGGCTGGAATGGGGGAAAATGGGATGGGATTGGGAAAAAATGGGAATAAAAGGGGCTGGGAGGGGGAAAATATGTGAACAATGGGTCAGAATGGGGGAAAACTTGGAAAAATGGGATTGGAATGGGAGAAATGGGATGAGATTGGGAAAATGGGAATAAAAAGGGGCTGGGAGGGGTGAAAAACTGGGGAAATGGGAAAGAAATGGCTGGAATGGGGGAAAATGGGATGGGATTGGGAAAAAATGGGAATAAAAGGGGCTGGGAGGGGGAAAATATGTGAACAATGGGTCAGAATGGGGGAAAACTTGGAAAAATGGGATTGGAATGGGAGAAATGGGATGAGATTGGGAAAATGGGAATAAAAAGGGGCTGGGAGGGGTGAAAAACTGGGGAAATGGGAAAGAAATGGCTGGAATGGGGGAAAATGGGATGGGATTGGGAAAAAATGGGAATAAAAGGGGCTGGGAGGGGGAAAATATGTGAACAATGGGTCAGAATGGGGGAAAACTTGGAAAAATGGGATTGGAATGGGAGAAATGGGATGAGATTGGGAAAATGGGAATAAAAAGGGGCTGGGAGGGGTGAAAAACTGGGGAAATGGGAAAGAAATGGCTGGAATGGGGGAAAATGGGATGGGATTGGGAAAAACAGGAGAGAAAGGGGCTGGGAGGGAGAAAATGTGGGAAAACTGGGTCAGAATGGAGGAAAATTTGGGAAGATGGGGCTGGAATGAGGGAGAAACAGGGCTGGAATGGGGGAAAAGGGAGCTGGGATTTGAAAATCAGGGATACACAAAACTCTCCTGAAAAGCAGCTCCCATCCCCTCCCATGAGTGTTTCCCCCCAAGCTGCTTTGCAGCAGAGATGACATTTCAGGGAGCAAAACAGCCTGTGAACATCAGGGACACTCTGTCCCTGCTGTCACCACGCTGAGAGAGGCTCGTGTGCCTCACCTGGCTCACAGGGGCTGCAGTGGGACCTCAGGCTGCTGCCAGGCTGGGGGTTGTAAGTCCCTTTAGGACATGGGAACTGAGCTGCAGAGGCAGTGCCTGCAGGGCAGTAGTGGCCAGGGGGACATTGATTCTCCACAATGGAAGAGGAATTCTTGGGGCAGAAGAACCTGGGCCAAAGAGAGAATTAAAAAAAAAAAGTTCGGGTTTTGGCTCCTGTGGTGGGTTGACCAGAAAAGGGCCCTAATAGTGCATTTCACTGCAGTCTGAGTTGATTCCTCAAATGCCAAATTGATGGCATAATTGCAAAAGCCACAGAGACGTAATTTTCTTAACTTGAATCACAACACATCCAAGCTGTGATTCATCAACTTGTAAAAGTTAATCAAGTTCAAATCCAGGCAGTAATTGGAGAGAAATCCCCCAAGGAAAAGCCAGGCTCAGCATCAGGTGATTTTCAAGATCCTCTTGCACTTCAGCAGGCTGGTGCCAGCCTGTTGCCAAGGGAACCAGCTTTTACTCCAGACATGGAATAAGCTGATGGTGCCAATGCTCTGAACAGCCTGAATTCCCTTCCAGTGGGGCTGTGTGTGGGGCTGGGGCTTCTCCTGGTCCCATAATCACTGTGTGGTGGTGTGATTTTAGTTTTTACCACTTCCTCAAGTGCTTTCCATTTGTAAAATAACTCATTTTCCCCCCACACACACACTGCTCCAGGTTGCCTGGATAAACAATTATTTCCAGCATTTCTGTGTGTCTCACCCTTCAGGACAGGGCAGGCAGCTGGTTTGGCTCTGTGAAGGGTTATAGGATCCTGCTGGACAAGCAATGGGAAGAGCTGTGCCCTGGGGACAGAAATACCCTGGAAAAGATAGAGCAGATCAGAACCAGGAGGCTTTGGAGAGCCAAAGCCAAAGCAGGCATTTCTGTGTGACTTGAACTCACCCTGGGGACATGGCTGTGGCTCCTCACCAGACACACAGTACTGACCCTCTGGGCAAGCCTGGCACTGCTCTCCCTGGGAACGGGGCACGTGGGAGCCAGGGGGACACGGCACGGGGCTCCTGGAGCCCTGGGGACAGAAGTGACCGAGGGGACACGGAGCTCCCGAGAGGCCATCGCTGGGTGTGGGGCTCTGGGCACCGCTGGCACAGTAGAACCTGCAGGACACACCTCTGGCTTCCAAACAGGGAAAAACCCCTGGAGACCATCCCTGCTGGCAGCAGGCCATGAGGTGGGGTTGCTGTGCTACTCACCCAGGGCTGCACTGCCCCGAGGGTGCCCTCTGCCCAGAGCTGTTGCAGAAATGTCCCCCAGGACAGGGCTGGCATTCCTGCACGCTCCTCCTGCCCTCCCGGCCGGACCACGTGCCAGGAGGGCACTGCAGTGGCACTGGGGCACCTGGCCAGGTGACAGCAGGGTGAGGAAATGCCTCCCAGGATTCCCAGGCATGAAGGAAAGTGCTGCTCCGAAGCTCCCCTACCTTCAGGGCAGTAGTGACCAGCAGGGCAGGGCAGGCCTGACTCTCCATCCTGGGGGTTCCTCACCCGGGCACCGCTTCTACACCAAAACCCCTCAGCACAATCTCCTGGAAAAACGGAATAATGGGAAAATAAAAACCCATGTAAACACAGATTTCAGGTACAGCCACGTGCCACCTAGGAATGCCTGATGGAATGGTCAGCAGAGGAGCTGCTGGACCTGCCAGGAAGGCAGGACTGGTGGCAGATGCCATGGTGAGAGAGACAGAGAAGCCCTTCAATGCCTGGGCACTGCCTCACCTTCCAATGAATACCCCACATCCCAATAAATATCCTATAAATAAATATCCTATCCAACAAATATCCCACATCCCAACAAATACCCCACATTCCAACAAATATCCTATAAATAAATACCCTATCCAATAAATACCCCACATTCCAACAAATACCCCACATTCCAACAAATATCCTATAAATAAATACCCTATCCAACAAATACCCCACATTCCAACAAATACCCCACATTCCAACAAATATCCTATAAATAAATATCCTATCCAATAAATATCCCACATTCCAATAAGTATCCTACAAATAAATACCCTATCCAACAAATATCCCAGCACATGTTTCCCTTCAGAATCATGTTCCACCTTAAGCGGAGACTGAAATATTAAGAATTCTATCAAAGTGCTTTGCTGAAGTAGGGCCTTTCAGGATAAGGATCAATAAAAAAATCATCAGATGTGGAAAAAAAATCTTGGGAAAAAATGGAGAGATGTCATTTTGCCCTCTGTTCTTCTGCTAAACCTAATCACGTGCACACCAATTATGTGGAAGGATTAGTTCTTTGGGAACCAGGCTAAAAACCCAAACTAGTTCTAAATAAAATGCCAGACACTGAAAAAACTTCACACTGAATTATTTTTTAAAGAAGTATCACACACAGACTTCTGGTTTCTGCAGTCCTCCTCTCACTCCTTGCTTAGAAAAATGAGGTTTTCCTTCCTCAAGAAGTTCTAGACAAGTAAAATGGGACATTTTACCTCAGCTGAGGTGAGAAGCCTGGAGCCCACTTGCAAGCCCTGCACTAATTATCAGGCACTGATGATCTCAGCAGGAACCCTCAGAAAAGCAGCAATGTACTGTGGCTGTGCTCACACAGCCAGAGAGAAACTTTAGAGATAATAAGTGAGTTTCTGAAGAAGAAATGTAAACAATAGTTAAGTTTAGAGACAGTGTCCTTGGAACTGCGTTAGCTGAAGCCACCAATGGAGTCAGATAAATTACCATAAGACCAATCAGCTAATGGCAACTATCAGTGCTATAAAATTCTGTGTTCAAAATAAACTTTCTCTTCATATTGTCACGGTTGGCTGGTGAGTTTCTGTCTCGCTCTCTAGCACGACTGTGACAATGTACCTGTTGGGGCAGCCAGGCCAGGGAATTCACAGTATTTTCCTGCTGGGCATCTTTGACATTCCTGGAGAGATTTCAGTTTCTGCCTGGCTCCGAAGGTCCCTGCAGGGCAGCTGTGCTGAGAGCTCCTGCTGGTCCCTGCTGGGCAGTAAAAGCCCCGTGGGCAGGGGTAGAGGGTGACATCGATGAGTGGCCCTTGCTGGCTGTCACAGTAAAACCCTGCAGGGACAGAGGGAAGAGCTGAATTTAGCTCAGAGAAGCTGCTCATTAGGGAGGAACAGCTTCTCCAGGCACACAAACAGCTCACTGGCCACTCAGGGAATAAACTGGAATAACTATTGGCCTGGAATAACTATTGATGTGACCCACAGCTGCTGCACAAACACACTGCACTCTGAACGGGAAATTTAACACCCAGTGGTCCCCAAAAACCAGGACAAGGCTTACAGCTGACACAGGAAAACACTTAATGACACAACAGTGATCTCTCTGCTTCCCTTCAGTCACTGAAAAACTTCAAGTAAAGTTTTCCCTCTGAACATCAGAGCTTTTCCCTGTCAGTGTTCAATTTGCTCAGAATACAGAGATGTTGCTACTTCTGCTTTCACATCTGAGCTGCTTTAACCTCTGATGGGCTTTCCAGAGATAGAAAATGTTCTCCTCCTGCACAGAGGAGAAACCAGGTGGGCAGCAGATCTCTGATCATGGGAAGGCTCAAAAGACAACAACAAGCTGCCATCTCTTGTCTGAGGGGAGCACAGAACAACATTTGGATCCTGGAAAACAAACTCCTGTTTTCTGGATGTGCAGCACCTCTGGCTCCTGTCAGATCTCCCAGCAGAGAAATGGCTTTTCCACTCCACACAGTGACTCACAGAAAGACATTTATTTTGAATTTGTCACCCACAGCCCTTTGAGCACTTCCCCAGGGACTGTGACAGCCTGCAGGGCACTCTGTTCCCCACTCACCTTCCCAGCACTCCCCAGTGGGGGCACTGAGGCCAGGCTGCTCACAGTAGAAGCCAGAGGGGCAGGGCTGGCACTCAGACCGTGCTCTCCTCCCTGGCAGGCTGGAGAAGGTGCCTGCTGGGCAGAGCTGGGGCAATGCTGATGCTGCAGCTGCAAGGGAGAAGCAAGAGAGAAATGAGAAATGAAAGGATGGGTGAGATGAGGGGTTGGATGAACACAAAACAATTGCTGTGGTCCGTGTGGTGACAAGGGACTCTTGTGATAATATCAGAAGGCTAAATATGGTTTATTAACATGACTCCATAATTCAAAGGATTTGGGTTATTATCTATTTAGTTCAGAGTATTGAAGATGTTGCTTCTAGCTCTGTACAAGGAATGCTAGAATAGTTTACACAATTAGAGATAATAACTTTTTATTTTATAGGTTAAAAGGAAGAAAAACTTTTATCTNGGATCCTGGAAAACAAACTCCTGTTTTCTGGATGTGCAGCACCTCTGGCTCCTGTCAGATCTCCCAGCAGAGAAATGGCTTTTCCACTCCACACAGTGACTCACAGAAAGACATTTATTTTGAATTTGTCACCCACAGCCCTTTGAGCACTTCCCCAGGGACTGTGACAGCCTGCAGGGCACTCTGTTCCCCACTCACCTTCCCAGCACTCCCCAGTGGGGGCACTGAGGCCAGGCTGCTCACAGTAGAAGCCAGAGGGGCAGGGCTGGCACTCAGACCGTGCTCTCCTCCCTGGCAGGCTGGAGAAGGTGCCTGCTGGGCAGAGCTGGGGCAATGCTGATGCTGCAGCTGCAAGGGAGAAGCAAGAGAGAAATGAGAAATGAAAGGATGGGTGAGATGAGGGGTTGGATGAACACAAAACAATTGCTGTGGTCCGTGTGGTGACAAGGGACTCTTGTGATAATATCAGAAGGCTAAATATGGTTTATTAACATGACTCCATAATTCAAAGGATTTGGGTTATTATCTATTTAGTTCAGAGTATTGAAGATGTTGCTTCTAGCTCTGTACAAGGAATGCTAGAATAGTTTACACAATTAGAGATAATAACTTTTTATTTTATAGGTTAAAAGGAAGAAAAACTTTTATCTCTTATTATCAGGAGACAGGGCAGGGAAACCTGTCCTCGAAACACAGCTCAGAGATTTGTTTATAGAAACTTGTACAGAGTAAAAAGACTTTTTTCATTGGAAGAATTTTTCTGCAGGCCTGCATGCAGGGAAAACTTATAATATGTTCACATAACACAAAACAGCAGCAGGGAACTCTTCTTTTCCACTCAGAGATCCAACAGTGCTGTGTGGGAGTGGGACAGAAACCATTGGCTTCATTTTACCCACAGGTGAAGTTCAGCTATTGAGACAAAGATGTCACCTCCCACTTTGAAAGGAAAAGGAAGAATGAGGGGAAGAATCTGGGGCTTTGGCACCATGGCCAGACCCCAGGCAGTTGGCTGCCACCCCCTGTGAGTGTTTCTGTGCCACGAAACCTCCAGTGCTGGATACCCACTGCAGTAAGAGCCTGCGGGGCAGATGTTCCCAGTGACACCATCCGTGGGTTTGGGGCCAGCAGCTCCCCCTGCACAGTAAAAGCCAGCAGCACATTCCCCACTGGGGACAGACAGCCCTGCAAGACAGAGAGCATGGTGGCACTCAGAGCACTGAGACAAAGGGGGAAAAGCAGGGAAAACAACTGCTCACAGCCTCCCTCTGGGAGACACCACAGGCATCTGGCAAGCACTGCTACATGCCCATGGAAATGCCAGGAACATCCCCTCCAAACCTCTCTGCCCCACAGACACCAACCTGAGGCATTGCAGGAGAGCCCTGGGGGACAAGGAAGAGGCTCTGGGCTCCCCTGGGGACAATAAAAGCCAGCTGTGCACTTGCCCCCGGTGGCAGTGGCTGGGCACAGGCAGTTTGCATTGGTGTAGTTGTCCAGGTCAAAGGGCTGTGAGGTCCAGGCTGCTGAGATGCAAAACCAGCCTGGGAACAGGAAACGGGACTGGGGAGCTCTGGCAGTGACAGAGCCCCAAAAAACATCACAAATAAACCAGCTGAGGTGGCTTTGGGAGTGATGTGGGCACAGCACAAGTTTAACTCCACCAGCCATAACTTCCCATGCAATGGTACATCCAAATTAATACTATAAATGCCGTATTAACAAAGAGATCTTGCAACATTAAGTTCAGTACTTTTGCTTTATGGTCACAGGGCTCAGCTGAGCTGCCTGTCAGGCTCAGAGGGCACAGGCTGCTCCTGGCTACTAGGCACATCCTGGGGCCCACCTGACCAGCAGAGGTGTGTTCAAGGCTGGAAGGGCTGTGGTGAAGGCTCCAGGGTGAAAACATCACCCTCCCAAGCACCCTGCCCCCAGTGGCACCCCCAGCACCCCACACTCACCTGGGTCACACCTGCCTGAGGCTGCTGTCAGCCCCTCCTGCCCGCAGTAGTGCCCAGGTGGGCAGGGCAGGCAGCTGTCCAAGCTCTGGCTCATGGGGTCAGGGTTGTAGTAGCCCCTGGGACAGGGAAACTCAGTGGCAAACCTGGTGCCTGTGGGATAAAGAGAGCAGGAATATTTCATGGAATACGAACACGATCCTGGCTCTGAATTCTGCTGCATCACTTTGTGTCCTCTTTGCCAGTTTATCCCACTGCTGATCCCCACAGCCCTTCATGGCCAAAACTGTGTTTGGGTGCTGTTTAATTTGGGAAGCTGTTAAGCAACAGTCACATCTACAGCTTAATTTTTTTTTTTTCCTGTGAACAACCAGGCTGACATTTAAACATGTCAAAAAACTTAATTAAACAAAAAAAAAAAAAAAAAAAAAACAAAACACTCAAACATGCAAAAATATTTTTGGGGGTATTTTTTCTGTGAAGAACTAGGCTGACACTTAAATATTTTGTTCACAAAGATAATTTCTTGTCTTTAAGGAGGATGTTTCAGCCTGGCCAAAGGATTTCTGGGTTCCCTGGGTCCATCTCACCTTTGGGGCAGTAAAATCCAGCTGGGCAGGGGTTTGTGCTGTAGCTGGTGGTGTTTTCTGGGCAGAAGTAGCCTGCAGCACAGGGGAAGCAGGCGGCTTGTCTGGAGAGGTTGTTGTAAGTCCCTGCACGGCAGGGCAAGGGAGAGCTGGTCCCTTCTGGGCAGAAGTGGCTCACAGGGCAAGGGCCTCCTTTCTCCCACACACCTGGGACACAGACAGGAGGAGCAGGGGGTTGGGAATGTCCCCTGGGAATGATTATTTCTGAGGCAGTCAAGTGACAATGGCTGTGCCCCTCACAGGCAGACACCGTGAGCGCCCCAGGGCTCATGCAGGCATTTCCTTTGGTAACACTGGCACAAACCCCTCAAATAAATTCACACAGGGCTCTGGGTGACTGACAGGAGGCAGGGCCAGGAACACTGGGAGGAAAGGTGGCATTTTTACAGCTGCCTGTTGCCAAAAGCCCGGTTCACCCAGTGCCACTCACCGGGCGGTGACGGTGAGGAAGCGCCAGGCTGGCAGAAGTACCCAGGTGAGCAGGGTCCTGAGGGGGCTGCGAGGCCAGGGGAGCCACAGAACTGGCCAGGTGGGCACTCTGTGCAGCTGGAATCCTGCCCGTTGTGCAGCCTGAGAGGGACAGAAGGAGGGTTTCAGCTGGTGAGTGAAGGGGTTCAGTGAGGGCCAGGGTGTTATAAGCTCTCACCAGTCCCTTCACCTCTGGATAGCCCAGCTCCCGTGGCAGTGTTTGCAACAAAAAAAAAGGTTTACTAAGAAACAAAATGACAAACTCTTTTACAGAGAAAAGCCGTGCCAGGTGCAAGAAGTGCTTGCCCTGCTAAGACACGCCACAAAAGCGATTAAATCCTTTGTTCTGACCTTCTTCTACCTGATGGCCCAGGTGGGACCTCTTGGCTCCAATGCACTAGAGTTGCCCTAAGTTCATGGCGCAGTTCTAAAGGTCCTATGAGGTGTCCCTGTACCAAATTTGGAAAGAGCTGTCTAGTGTCTTTGCCTTAGTTGGCAGACAAAGAGCATTTGAAAATTCCCTTGTAATTCGATCACCCCTTCAACAGGAAGCACACTGCTACAGGTGAGTGGTAAACTCAGCACAGGGTCACAGCCCTGGCGAAGTGAAAGCAAGCACAAAACTTTTCTGATCAATGCAAGGATGTGTCTAATGAGCCTCACTGAGCTGCACTGCATTGCACAGAGGACTGATGGGTAAACAAAAATGAAAAGAAACTAAAAATTAGCATCAGCAGATGCACAGAGCTTCACCTGTCTGAGTAAGTGCCCACAGGGCATTGCTGGGGGATACTGGTGCCAGCTGGGCAGAAGTGTCCAGGTGGGCAGGGGCCACCACTGCTCGTGTTTGTGGCTCCACTGGGGTTTGGGACACTTGCTCCTGCACGAGGAAGATAAAGCAGAAGTATCCTGAATTATTTGGGTTGTTTCTCATAGGCCAGTTTGCTCCCCATGGCTAAAGAACTATTTCCATAGGTGAAAGGAGAGAGGAGCTGGTGGTAGCTCATGACAATAAAGCCAGAAAGCCATGGTGGAATGGAATAAATAACAGCAAGGACCATAAGGGCCACAGCTCCCCACCTTTTCACTCTTTCTGCCCTCTGAATCCTAAATTCTGTACCTGCTGTGCAGAAGAATCCTGGCCAGCAGGGACCACTGGGAGAGGATAATCCCCATTCTCCACAGAACATTCCTGGAAGACCACAGAGGGAAAAGAGAGTCAGCAAACTGGGAGAACAAAAAACCCCCAAAACAAGCCAGGAGAGCTGCTGTGCTGCGTGCACTTTTGGAAGGCAAAGGGAAGACTTTGAGAACTCAAATCCCTCAGCATCAGCACAGCTGGGGCAGAACCCCATCCTAATTCAGCTCATGCTCCTCTGGAAAACTCTGAGTGTGAACCAAACCCTTCTGTGTCGGGTTTTGGGTCCCCTGACAAGAGTGGGAACCCACCCCTGGGCCCTTTGGAGAAGATTCCCCTGTGAGCTCTTTGCCAAGGATGAAAAAAGAGCAGGACTCTGGGTTTTCTCTGTCTTTGGTCTATTGTTTATTCTTTTCTTACCTTGAGTTTGATACGCCATCTGCACACAGACTGAGCGTACAAGAAACAAAGCACAAAATGGAGCCCAGCACCCAAACCCAAGGCCTTTTAAAGCTGTCTAATCCAATTGCTTTCTAACACGTACTTTATTTCTACTTTTTCCACCAATAACTTCTATTAATCTATTCACGTAGCACTCATGCCACTGCTTTCTCTAACTAATAACCTTGTGCCACCAACACTACAGAAAATGGAGCAGAAGAACAAGGAGAGGAGACAACACCCAAAATCCTCCATCTTGTCCCCTATTCACTCTCATATTAAAATCCTAAAACCCTAAATTCTTCACCCAGTGATAAACTATTGCTGCTGCTGCTGTCTACTTCACACCTGTGTGCTCCAACTCATCCCAAAGCCTTGGCAATTTTTCCCAGGGATGAAGGTTAAAAGCAGTGTCCAGCTGGGGATCAGGGCTCCCTAAAACAGGCAGAGAAACATTCCCTGTGCCCTGGGTTCCAACATTCTGCAGTGCCTCCAAAAACCTGTGGGGACACCACCAGTGGAACCAAGATCCTTTTTTGACTGCGGATTTTTATGTTTGCATTTCCTGGAGGCCAAAAACGCACCAGAGGATTGGGAAGAGAGAGCTGCAGAGAGATCAGCACCCTCTCAGACAGGTGCCAGGAGGGCATTCCCTCACCTGCAGGGCACTGCTGGCACCTCCCAGCATGGCTCAGGCCGTAGGAGGGGTTGTAAGTCCCAGGAGGACAAGGATAAAAACTGATCCCAGTTTTCTCAGGGCAGTAGAACCCAGGAGGGCAGCGGCGCCGGAGCCCCTTCGAACAGTGAAACCCAGCAGGACAAGGAAGGCATTTGTCTTGACCTGGGAGGGAAAAATAGGAATTAAAAGGAAGCATGGAATGAAATGGAAGGAAAATACCACGTGCACAGCTTCCCTCTGCCTGGTTGTGCACTTAAAGAAGTGAAAATAATTGAAATAAAGCTATTTTTTTAAGCTCTCCTCCAGTAACTGGCCTCAAATATGGATTTCTCCTAGGAGCATTTAGTTCAGCAAACTCCACTCTACCAGCCCGAGCCACCTCCACATGTCCCCATTAGGTGGCAGGCAGAGCAGAGGGAAAGCTGGAAACAGCTGTGCACTGAGTGTCACTGCCACAAACCTAAAAACACATGAGCTGCTTGTATATATACAAATACACTCCTCATGTGACACCAGGGGAAAAAACAACAAAACATCCCTGCTCGACCCCTTCTCCACCACACTCCCTGAAATATTGAATATTCCCTGTGGCCAGCAGCTCTCAGGACATTCTTGGGTACAGACAAAAGCTACGAGCAGTGTTTCCATCTCCCCTGAGTCACACTGGAGTTGCAAAGCTGCAGCTCCTGACCTGCTGTGTTTCTGCAGTTCCTGACCTTCTGCATTTCTGCAGTTCCTAACCTGCTGCATTTCTGCAGTTCCTGACCCATTCCATTGCTGTAGCTCCTGACCTGCTGCATTTCTGCAGTTCCTGACCTGCTGCATTGCTGTAGCACCTGACCCATTCCATTTCTGCAGTTCCTGACCCATTCCATTGCTGCAGCCCCTGACCTGCTGCATTGCTGTAGTTCCTGACCTGCTGCATTGCTGCAGCTGCTGACCTGTGGCATTGCTGTATTCCCCACTGGGACAGGGGGAAGGTGCTGCTGAGCCTGCAGGGCAGAAATGTCTTCGAGGACAGAGATCTCCAGTGACACCATCCTCAGGCTTTGCAGTCTTTGTCCTCCCCGTGCAGTAATAGCCTGAAAACAGAAAACATTGGAGCTCTTCCCCCAAGTCAAAACTGAGAGGAATGAGGGGTTTGACTTTACAAACTGTGGGTCTGCTGGAAGATAAAACCAGCACTGAGAGAGAAAAGAAACAATGGGAAGGATCCCACTGATTGAGGAATGGAAATAAGGATATTTGCCTTTACAAACAAACTGTAGGTTTGCTGAGAAACGAAATTGGATATTGAAAGATGAAAGAAACAATGGGGAAACCCCAGAAATTCCATAAGAATTAAAAATGAAAAGGGAGGTTTATACATTGGAGGGGAATCTCAGGTATCAGTCTGTGCCTCTCAAGTACCTCAGGCCATGGGGAAAGAGAGAGGGAAATGTGGCTGGGAAATTGGGATAAAAAGGAGGAAATTGGGATAAAAAGGAGGCTGCATCCTCCAAAAATTGGAGAGACCCCAGGGGAATGGCCCATGGCCTCTCCCTTTATTGGCATAAAGTTCCAGGACTGCTCTGTCTCCTTTTTGGACATAAACCTCTGGTGTTTGCGGGTTACTTTTCCTAACAAAACCCATTTCTAAGAAGCTGCACAAGTTGTGTCTTTGTCTCACCTTGTGCACAAAGTCCCCCGGGAGCATCTTGGCCAGACATGTTGCAGAAGAACCCAGGGGCACAGGGCAGGCACCAGGTGACATCCTGGGCCCCTCTCTGGCCATTCCAGGTGCCAGCAGGACACGGCATCTCTTTGGGGTGCCCAGTGCCAGCCGGGCAATAATGTCCTCGTGGGCAAAGATCTCCAAATGGAAGCCCCACCTGAAGGGAATTGAAATTAAATTTATTATGGTTTGTGAAAGCTTTGGTAGAGCTAGAAGGTCCTGAGCAATGTCAAATGTTGGTCACTCACGGGTGAGGAGGAGCTGGAGCCTTGGCTGCAGTAATGTCCAGGCTGGCAGTGCCCCTCTGGCTCAGGCAGCCCAGCCCTGCTGCAGAACATCCCTGCAGGGCAGGGCTTGCAGGAACCTGCCCTCTCCACGTCTGAGTAGCTTCCCTGCACAGACACAGCCATGCATGCCCTGCCCAGGGATGATGGGAACCCTCCTGGAAATCACTGCTTGGAAAACAAATCCCTATTTGACTCTTACCATGGGACATGGGAGAGGCACGGAGCTGCCAGCCAGGCAGAAATGGCCTTTGGGACAGTCCTGGGGGGCAGCCAGGCCTGGCTCATTGCAGAAAGTCCCCTCAGGACAGTCCCTGCAGAGGGACTGAGCACGGCCCTGAAAGAGAGCACAGAGCCTGGCAGGGGTGGGGCATTGCTGCTTACCACCGGAATAAATAAACTTTGCATGTTCTACCAACTCCCAGGGAGTCCCTGCTGCAAAATAAACGCTGAAGAGAATAACCTGCAGTCCAAAAGCAACAAATGTGGGGTACCTGCACCACTAAAGCAGTGGCAGGCTTGATCAAACAAACAAAAAAACAACAAAAAAGTGACAGCCCTGATCAAGCACAGAACTGAGGGAAATGCTCAGGTTAATTCACCCCTGCCAGGACAAAGACTCAGCAGCCCTTCCAAATTTGTACTGTGCGAGAAAACTGAACAAAAACTGCCAAATGAGGTGCAGACAACAGCCCTGGACTGATGGACCTGGTGTCTTCACCCAAAGGCTTTTGGTTCTTCTTCTGTTGCAGGGTAAAAGCAAAGCAAGTGGTGATTACCCCAATGAGCAGAAATCCCCCAAACCCCCTTTTTTCATGCTGAGCACTTCCAAACACCTCAGGAATTTCTCCTCACACATTTTTACAGTTTCCAAGGGCTGTGCTGACCCCCTGGGTACTCACAGGCTGGAAGGTGCCGAGGGGACACAGCTCTGGTTTGAAAGCTCCTGCTAAGGAATAATGTCCCTCCATCACCACGTGCTGGAGAGCACTTTTGGCCCCTCCTGTGCAGAAGTAACCAGGTTCACAAAGTCCTGAGGGGGCTTGGCTGTTTGTCCCATCACAATACAAGCTAAGTTGGGAAAAAAAAAAACAACTTGGGTAGCAATAATGCGGTGGGTTTTTTTTCCCCCCACTGGATAGCACAATCCCAATAGAAAAAAAGTCCCTGGAATTTTAGAGACCTGATTCCTGTTTGCTTTCAGGCCTGGAGGACACTCACCCAGGTGGGCAATCCAAGCACTCCTGGAGGCTCCTCAGCCCACTGGTGTTGCTGAAGGTCCCTGGAGGGCAGGGGATGGGGAAGGCAGAGCCAGGTGGGCAGTAGGACCCAGCAGGACACACAGCTCCTGTCACACCGTCCGTGGGCCACTGAAAATGGGAAAAGGATCATTTAAAAAAGGGAGAAAATGAGGTTAAAATATTGAGGGCATTAAACTGGTGTAGACAATAAAGAAAAAAAATAGAGACATGCTCTCGTGCAGAGAACAGAAAACACTGACTTAAGGAAATTCAAAGAGAATAGATAGGGATGAAATTTTACACTGATTCACACATTGACTTTTTACCTGGTGACCTTTTAGTTAAGAGAGTGTCAGAGGACGTCAGTGTTGAGAGGGGAAAAATATGACATGGCCACGCTCCCTTTGAGGGTCCTTATGCCATAAACTTGAGCATGAGTGTTGTGTGAACATATTATAAGTTTCCCTGCATGCAGGCCTGCAGAAAAATTCTTCCCATAGGAAAGCATCTTTACTCTGTATGAGATCTTATAAACAAATCTCTGAGCTGTGTTTCAAGGACAGAAGTTTTCTCTACCTGTCTCCTAATAATAAGAAATAGAAGTTTTTCTTCCTTTCAACCTATGAGGTGAAAAGTTGTTATCTCTGATTGTGTGAGCTATTCTGGCATTCCTTGTACAGAACTGGAAGCAGCAGCTTCTATTACTCCAGACTAAACAGATAATAACCAAATCCTTTGAATTATGGAGTCATGTTAATAAATCATATTTAACCTTCTAATATTATTGCCAAAAGTCCTTTGTCACCACACAAACCACACCAATACGTGAGCAGCACAAAATTGTGACTGTCCAAATCACTGGGCTCAAAACAGGCACCACAGTGGGGAAAATAAAACAACACAACAGAGCACAGTTAGGAAAGGAGGAGCAAAACCCATCAGTGGGACTTACTGGAGTCAGAGCCCTGCCCTGGCAGTAAAATCCAGCCTCACAGGGCCCACTTGGGCCAGTCTGTCCTGGGGCAGCACAGTAGGAGCCATGGGCACAGGGGCTGCACCCCCAGGGTCCCGACAGCCCCTGCCTGTCACCAAATGTCCCCTCCGGGCAGGGCTCAGGCTTGGAGCTGCCTTCAGCGCAGTAAAAACCCTACAAAACAAAGCCAGATTTATACAGTCCAGGCTTTTCTATGAAATAAATCCCCCCAGAGCAGCTTCTTCCATGAAAGCAAGGAAAACTGTGGGAAGTGGATTTGTAGAGAGTTTTTAGAGTTTGATAGAAGGTTTATATAGTATGTAGCTGTATGTAAATTTTGAGATAGGAAATGTTGATTTAGAAATGTTATGGAACAGGATAGCTATTGTTGAGAGAGATATGGAGTTAGGAAAAAAGTTTTAAAGGATGGCTTTGTAAATAAGATTAAATACTTTAGAGAAATAGAACTATGAAAGATGTACTATAGTATAAGTGATGAGGGGTAATTTTAGATGAATGGCTTTAAAGCATCTACAGCATGGTGTGGCAAAAAGCTAATAGACCAAGAAACTTATAAGTTTCATAACATAACACTTCTAGTATTTTGTAATTAAGAAATAGTTAGCTTCTGATTATGATGGCGTAGATTATAACATCAGTATTGCCTCACCCTTCACATGAGACTAAAAATAGAATAAAAAGTTTTTAAAACACCTCTCAGTTGCCCCATCTCTGAGTCAGAAAAGGGCTAAATCCAAGAGAAAAGTGTCACTCTAGTGCACAACACGAAATGCAGAGACACAGCTGAGTGAAGGCAAAGAAGAAGAAGACTTTATTTTGATTTTTACATTGTATAGAGTTTTGGGAACGACCATTGATTGGAAGGTGAAGTTACCACCTCTCCAACCACACTGGTCAATGACAAAGTCCATCAAACCTTTCTCCTCCCAGGAGAAAGAATGAAAAACAAGAAGACAGTTAGAAAAACATGTGCATGTTTACAAAAAGCAGTGTGAGAAACTCCATCACAAGAATGAAAACATCAGAAGGCTGAAAAACGAGAGTGACAGAAAAGCACTCACTGCTGGGCAGGGCTTGGGCTCTGTCAGGGCAGGGGAGTCACAGAAGTGTCCAGCTGGGCTTGGCTTGCAAACCCCTTCTCCCCCCGTGCTGGAGTTGTCCCAGAAGCTGCCTGGCTTGCAGGGGAAGGAGAAGGGGAATCCAGTCCCTGGAGGGCACAGGTAGCCAGCTGGGCAATCCCCTGTCTGGGAACAAAACACAGGCTCAGGCTTGGCAGTTTCTGTCCAGAGGAGAGGAGTCTGTTCAGCTTCACCTGCAATTTAAATAACCTGGGGTTTCTTCACTGCAAGCAAATGGGCTAGGAAAGAAGGGAAGAAAGGGAATTTACACTCTTACCAGTAAAATTCTGACCACGTGGGATAATTATTGTAGGCAAGGTGGGTTTAGGGTAAAATCTTGGCATTGAGACAGGCCCTGCAAGTTTTGCCTGTAGAGTTGTGAGGAAGATGCTCTTCCACACTTGGAGGAAGGCTGTAACTGGGACAGAGTTACCACCTTACTCTTCAATAAAACCATGGATTCATCCATGTGGAAGAGAATTCATCTGCATTTTTTTATTCCTTTTTTTTTTTTAACAGCTATTAATATTGGACAAGTTCATTCTTCCCTGAGACAAAACAATGCAATGAAAAATCCCAGAACTCCTTAGATGAGGAGCAGCAGCAATTCCTCACCTTTGAACCCTCTTTCCCAGCCTGCATTGACAGGCAGAAGGCCAAATAAAGACAGAAAACATGCACAAAACACAAAGTTGGCTCCATTAACAGATGCAGCCTGGGGTAAGAATTTTGGGGTAAAATTTTGGGAGAAGCTGGGCTGTACTTACAGGGTGAGGAATTCCTGGAGGCTCTGTGCCATCAGTGTAGCAGAACTTCCCTGCAGGGCAGGGGGAGCATCCAGCAGCACTGCTCAGCCCCCTCTGCTCTCCATAGGTGCCATTGGGGCAAGGCTGAGCCTGGAAGTGGAATAGAAAAAGGGGTCTTTGACACCCTAAAACGAGTCCTGCAGCCCACAGGGCCAAGGTACAGCAGTTAAAGCTGTGAAAACAACTCAGAATAATTGTGTACAGCTCCTCAGAAAGTTTTACCCTGATATTATTATTATATTATTAATAGTTTTATATGGGGCAAATACTGCTAAGATCTGTGAACACACAAAGAGTGCAGAAATCAATGACAAAATATTTTTAGGAAAGGTTTTTTCCACAGCGAAGGTCCCAGTCAGAGAGAGAATGGTGAGTATCCAGAGCAAAGTCACTCACAGCATGTCCCTGGGGACAGAAGTATCCCTGTGGGCAGGCATTGGCAGTGGCATCTGGGACATGTGCCAGTCCCCCCGGGCACAGGAGCCCTGCTGGGCACACCATGGCCAGCAGCATCACCTCCAGGCTGGTGCTCTCACTGGCACAGAAGTGCCCAACCCTGCAGGGCGAGCAGGAGGCTGAGCCCGGCTCCTGGAAGGGGAAAGGATCCTGTGTGACATCCTGTGTGACACCTGTGCAAGCTGTGGTGAGCCCAAAGCACAGCTGTGGGTGCAGCCAGTTTTATAAACATTCCCTGCTGTACTCAGCTGTGCCATGGGTTTCCGTCTCTCAGGCCTGAGGCAGTGAGGTGTCCTTGATTCCAGGCCTGGAGAGGAATCGTTGTGTCTGCCCAAAATGGGGAAGCAGCAGCTCACACTGTGTGTGGAGTTGGGAGTTCTACACTAAAGAACTGCAGGGTTACAAATAGGTGAAAAATAGAAAACCCCTCCGGTTTCCAACCTGCCCCCAAGCTCTGACAGCAATCAGGTGCAACTCAGAGCATCCACCCTGCTCCACCAGGCAGCCCTGGCACACCTGTGGATTATCCACACAAACTCAGAACAGGGAATCCAACACCCTCTGCCAGCAGGAGCAGGGGAAACACAGAAATATTCCCTCATCTTTCCTTGTTATGCCCAACTCCAAGTGCAGACAAGGAATAATCTGGGTCTATTTGCCACACATAAATCTCCATTTGTAATTTATCTCCTCTCCAGTCTCAGTGGAGGGTTCTAGTGGTAGCTCCCAAAGTTTTGCAGGGATGAAAACTGGTCAGGACAGAGGTGCCAGGGTCCTTCAACAGGAGTTTGTCACCAACAGTGGCAATTACCAGTACAACAATTAATTAGAGGCTTGGGGCAGATAAATATGAATCAAGCCTTAGCACCTGTCTGTGGGAATAGCTGTGCCATCACTGTCCCCTTTTGTGGCTCCACCCTGCTGCTTTCCCTCCCCAGGCCACCTTAGAGTTTAACCCCAGTGCCATCCACCACCTCCTTTTGAGCAGGAAGGGAACAAAGCTGTCTGCTCCTCGTCAGGGCCAAATGTGCCACGAAAACTGGAGGTTTCCACCCAGCAGACATAGGGCAGGAGAACTGGGATGGCCTCTGGGGTGGGAAGAGCAGCAGGAGCAGGATTGCACCCCTGGGAGATGCTTTTTGTGTCTGGAGCAGCCCCAAAGCTGCTGCAGGAACATTGCCAGGCTCTGGAGTAGCAGTTTAACCCCTTGTAGAGCCAGCACAGGTGGCCAGTGGTGGTTAAAGCTCTGCACACAGCCACCCCAAATTCCCAACTCATCATGGAAGGGGGTGGGTGTTACTCTTATTTTTCAGCCTTCTGATGTTTTCATTCTTGTGATGGAGTTTCTCACACTGTCTTTTGTAAACATGCACATGTTTTTCTAACTGTTTTTTTGTTTTTCATTCTTTCTCCTGGGAGGAGAAAGGTTTGATGGACTTTGTCATTGACCAGTGTGATTGGAGAAGATGTAACTTCACCTTCCAATCAATGGTCGTTCCCTAAACTCTATGTAATGTGAAAAACCAAAATAAAGTTTGCTTCTTCTTTACCTTCACTCAGCTGTGTCTCTGTGTTTCGTGTTGCACGCTAGTGTGACAGGTGGGCTCATCCCAGTGCCTCCTTTGGGGCACTCACAGCCTCAGCCTCCCCTGGGAGCTCCCTTTGAGCCAAAACCCAGCCTTGTGCTGAAGGGAACACAGGATCAAAGGATGGCTACTCACAGAGAAGTTGCCAGCCCCACAAGCTCGAGGGGTGACCGTGCCCAGCTCGGGGCAGTGGTGGCCCCCAGGACAGGGGGTGCAGTCTGCAGCCACCTCTGCTCCAGGGCCCGAGCGAAAGGATCCTCTGGGGACAAAACACAGCACAGAGAGACTCCCAGACAGCAGCCAGGCACAGAAAGGAAATACAGCTATGCCTTTTCAGGCTTACCTCAAAAACAGAGGCCAGGCAAAAATAACAGAATAAAAAATGGATATATTTATTGAAGGGCCTTCAGGTACATTTAGGGCAGACACAGTCACTCAGGGACTACACCCAAAAATGGACAATGGGTCATGGGTTTTCACACTTTTCTAAGTTTGATCCATTTGCATATTGGGGGTGAATCCCCCAATTCCAGCTTCAGCTAATGAAGTCATTTACCCCAAGTTTGCTCCCCCAGCTCACTTTTGTTTCCATCTCTCAGGCCTGAGGCAGTGAGGTGTCCTTGATTCCAGGCCTGGAGAGGAATTGTTGTGTCTGCCCAAAATGGGGAAGCAGCAGCTCACACTGTGTGTGGGGTTCAGAGTTCTACACTAAAGAACTGCAGGGTTACAAATATGTGCGAAATATAAAAGCTAAAATCCTAAGGCATCAGCAGTGCACCTCTATCCTGAATTCCTGGCGTTCTGCTAAGAGGAAATGTTCTCTTTCTGCAGCAAAACCCACCCAATTCTGACAAAACTTGCCTGGCCCACCCGGTGAAAGGCACCTCTAACACTCCAAGTGCAGCAAAATCATAATTAAAACCAGAAGAGCCACGAAATGCCCCAAACAAGCAATGTCCCTTGTACCTGCCCAGCCCCAGAGTGTTGTCCTGCACTTACAGCGGGCACAGCACTGGTTTGGAGGTGCCAGGGGGGCAGAAGGCTCCGGCAGGGCAGGCAGAGCAATCCTCCACCCTGGCCCTGCCCAGCCTGGTGCTGAAGGTTCCTGCAGGGCAGGGGAACTGCGTGCTCCTCCAGCTGCCTTTCCAAGAGAAAGAGTGTGGTTATTCTCAGTTCTTCTGAAGAGAGAACAGAGATAACTGAGCCTGAGAAATGTAGAGAAAAGAATTCAAACAATTATTATCTTATCCCTAGCACCTGGTCTTGTGCAGGATGTTTATAAGAAGGAGTTACTCCCTGTTTAACCAAGGAGTCTCCTAAGGACCAATCAGGTCTTAGGTGCATGAACTTCTCTATAAGAGTGTGATATTCTGTTAATAAATGAGTCTTTATGCCTTCTGAATCATGGAGTGCCTGTCATCTCTCTTGCTGTTCCGAAACTCAACTACAACAAAAGAGAGCAGAGAACCACCCCAAATCTTAATACAGCTTCAAACACCAAAGGCGGGAAGGTTTTTTTTGTGGGTATTAATTGTTTGCTTGTAGGTTCATATTAAAAAAATCACTGCTCACAGCTCTGATAACAACAAAAATAAACAGCATTTAGCAGCAATTGAAGAATCTTTGCAGGAAGATTCAGATTTAGAATGGTTGCTTGTACCAGGTGCTTGATTGGGCATTTTAATTCTTTGCAAACAAACGGGGGGAAAAATAATGGGACAAACATGCTCTGTTCAAAGAATATAAAATAGTGACTGTGGGAAATGGATTTGTAGATAGTATTTAGAATTTGACAGAAGGCTCACATAATATGTATTTGTATGTAAATTTTGAGATAAGAAATGTTGATTTAGAAATGTTATGGAATAGGACAGGTAGTGTTGAGAGAGAAATGGAGTTAGAAAAATGTTTTAAAGGATGGTTTTGTAAATAAGACTAGATATTTTGGAGAAATAGAATTATGAAAGATGTATTGTAAGAGTATTTATGAGGGGTAATTTTAGATGATGGGTTTTAAGGTATTTATAGTATGGTGTGGTAAAAAGATGATAGGTTAAGAAACACTTATAGTGTTTTGTAATTAGGAAATAGTTAATTTTTGATTGTGATGGTGTGGATTATAATATTTGTATTGTTTTACTTTTTATAAGTGACTACACAGAAGGGACAGCCTGCTATCCATGGTGCAAAAAATACACTGATAAAGCCAGTGTGGGGCTTTATCAGAGCTGACAGAGCCAAAAATTAACTAAATCTCCCTGATTCCCAGCAGTGAATGGAATCTCACTGATCCCCATGAGTTGCAAGAACATATTATAAGTTTCTCTGTGTGCAAGCCTGCAGAAAAATCTTCCCATGGGAAAGCATCTTTTTACTGTCTTTTACTCTGTACAAGTTTCTGTAAACAAATCTCTGGTTTGTGTTTCAAGGACATTTGGGATTTCTCTGCCTGTCTCCTGATAGTGGGAGATGGAGGTTTCTTTCTTTCTACCTATGAGGTGAAAAGCTGTTATCTCTGATTTTGTAAGCATTCTGGCATTCTTGTGCAGAGCACGAAGAAGTAAACATCTGAGCTCTGTACCTGGACACATGATAGCCCAAATCCTTTGAACCATGGAGTCATTTTAATAAATCATATTTAGCCTTCTGATATTATTGTGGAGAGTCCTTTGTCAATGCAGGGACCAGGGCAATACCCATGCCTACCTTGAGGGCAGTAGTGCCCTGAGCTGCACCTCCCGGAGGGGACAGGGGCTCCTCCCACACAGAACCAGCCCTCAGGGCACGGAGAGCACTCCTGAGCCGAGGCCAGGCTGCTCCTGTTGCTCCAGGTGCCCGGGGCACACCTGAGCTGGGCAGGGTGCCTGGTGCCAGCTGGGCAGTAGTGACCAACTGGGCACGGGCTGGGAGGCTTCTGCTGCCCCCCAGTTCCTGTGGAAACACCAAGGGAGGTTTAAGAGCGGCAGAAGGTGGTGTGTTGGCTTCACAGCACCCAGTTCAGAGAGTTTTCAGCTCTTTAGGAGCAGCCCTGAGTTAAATCTCCCACTTGTTTTGTGCCTTTGCTCTATTTTAGATGGGATAACAATAATTACTGTCTCTGCCCTAGCCCAGAGCTGGGGCAAAGAAATAACTGCTAAAGCAATTATTCACCAACTCCAGTGTCCTATGTGGTGCCCCTGCCCAAAGCTGGCGTAGAGATGAAGGTGAAGAGGCCACAAATAAGCCAAAAAAACTTGGAAAGCTGTAAAACCTGCCTGCCTCGAGGTCAGGAAGTTAAAACAGCAACCAGGGATGGCACAAAGAGAGAATTCAGAGCAAAATTACCTCATCCAGCAGGCACAGAGGGTACTAAAGGGAAACTTTTTTCCCCATTTCCCATTGCTGTGATACCTCACTGATCTGGTGGGCTCTGTGGCAGTGGTGACCATAGAATTGAGCTCATTTTTGTGCTAAAGCCACGTACCTCTGGCACAGACAAATCCTGCAGGGCAGGGCTCACACTGGGACTTGTCAAAGAGGTTGAAGTGGTTGCCAACAGTTCCTGGAGGACAGGCATTGCTGGGGGCATGGGGGCTGGCTGAGCCCGGGGGGCACACGTACCTGAAACACAGCACAGCACCTGGGCCAGGGCTCTGCCTGCCAGGGTGTTACATGAATATATTATGTTTTTCTCTATGTAAGTCTGCAGGAAAATTCTTCCCACGGGAAAGCATCTTTTACTGCCTTTTTACACTGTAGAAGTTTCTATAAACAAATTTCTAAGCTATGTTCAAAAACACAGAGGTTTCTCTGCCTGTCTCCTAATAATAGGAAATAGAAGTTTTCTTCCTTTCAACCTATGAAGTAAAATGTTGTTATCTCTTAATTGTGTAAACTATTCTAACATTCCTTAGACAGAGCTTGAAGCAGAAGCTTCAGATGCTCCGAGCTAAGCAAATAATAACCCAAATCCTTTAAATTATGAAGTCATGTTAATAAATCATATTTAACTTCCTAATATTATTGTCAAGAGTCCTTTGTCAACATACAAACCACAACAATACCAGGGAAAGGCAAATTCTGTGCCCTACCAAAACATTGGGGTGAAGCAGCTGGGGAAAAGCTGATGTGGCTGACAGCAACACGACTGAGCACCAGTAATGGACAATTAAAATGAAACTCTGTGAATGGACTGGTTGTGTGAGGCATTTGAAACCAAAAGTGGGTTATTCAGCCAGGGCACACTGTTCACAGCCATGGGGTGTGTGGCCTGGCTCCATTCTTGGCTGTTTTTACCTATTTTGTGGAACCTTCCACCAGGACAGTCTGTGTCACACTGACTGACCAGAAACTGCAGTGAAACCTTGGCACAGGGCATGAAGCCACCTCCTCCTGAGGGGTGATTTCAAGGGGATCTTCTGAAATCTGTGCCAACTATTCCACTCTCAGGGGCTTTTCCAGCTGTTCTTGCAGGTGGCTCCAATTCTCTTCACTCCATTCCATCAGCTGGGAACGGGGAGGAATCTCCCCCAGGTTTCTTAGGGGTGAAGCTGCTGTGGGTTCCTGGGGCTGGGCTGTCCTGAGGGGTTTGAGAACTCCTCTACTGGCAGGAAAGAACAACCCTTGGAGGGAGCAGCAGCACAAAACTGCCCATCAGGAGGAGTTCAGGGAGGAAAAGAAGAGGA
>VXAX01003648.1:35344-65319 GCA_013399835.1 Leptocoma aspasia | reverse complement strand
AGCTGAGGGAAAAACAAGCAGGAAAAAAAAAAAACGCAGAAAAAACTGCTCAAAGCAAAAGCTGTGGAGGTGAAATGCCTGCACAGACATGAAGTGGGCAGAAAATAATCCAGGCTTACCCTGCTGAGCACTCCGTGTCGGGCTGGGCCAGGCCAGCCTGGGTGCAAGCCCTGCCTGCTGGGCAGGCTCTGCAGTCAGCAGCCTCGTCCTGTCCTGGCAGAGGGTTGTGTGTCCCTGGCTGGCAGGGCACTGGGAAACTGGCTCCAGCAGGGCAGAAATACCCTGCAGGGCACTTCAAACACGAGCCAGCTCCTAAAGAGAGAGAGATTTGAGGTCAGAAAGGGATTATGACTTGCTGAGGTCAGAGCATCCTACAAAATATTTCACCTCTGCTTCCACCCGCAGCAAGGAAATTTGATGGGGGTTCATCCACACCGGGAATAAAGTTCCTGCAAAGCCAGGAGGTGGTGGTGTTGGATTAGCTGGATTTAGTCCTGGAAGCACTAAACCCTTGTGCTCTGAGCCGCTCTGATAAGAATAGAGGTGTTAAAACACAAACAAAGCCATCAGCCTGCACGCAGCCTCTGATGCAGGTACAGATAATAATCACCGTGCCTGGGGTTTCCAGGAAAACCGGGCTGATTCCAGGTTTGAATTCAGGGAGATGAAGGGGTTTTGCCGGCTGGAGATAAACTCAGTGCAAAGCTGCTGGAATCCAACCAGCCTGAGCTGTGATCACCCCCAGAATCCCACGTGTTAAACAAAAGATGCTCATGTTGCAACCTGAAGCAAGATCAATACGTACTAAAACAACGATCCCTGGCTGCTGTTAGTGTGTTTAGAGAGTGCATTTCATTACAAAGGCTTCCCAAATAAAGGAAACACAAATTCAGCCCAGGAGTGGCTGCTCTCCTCCTGAGCCAGGCCTTTCTAAAGCAAACAGAGCAATTCCAGGGGAAGGGAAAATGCTGCCTGAGGATGCAGAACTGCCAGGTTGGACACTGCTCCAAACCTGAGTTTGTCAAGGCTCAGTCATGCCCTGGTGTGTGTGTGCCACTGCAGGCTGCAATAGAGCCTTACAGCCTCCCAAAAATATCAGCATTAATTAAAATCCAGGCTTCCCCCTCCACAGATTGAAGGCACAGGGCCAGGCTGGGATTCTTCAGGGTGCAAAGTGAGTTTTGGGGTTGTCTCCCCCTCTGCCTTCCACCCACTTGCTCCCTGTCACCCCTCAGAGAAATCTCATTATTTCCTCCTTACATTTACACCACACAGCCCAGAGGAGCACAAGGTGGGAAAAGCTCAGCAGGATGAAAGTTGAATTTCTCCAGACTCTAAAATTCCCCAGCACTGAGCACAGCTGAACCAACACACATGAGGGGGCTGCAAACCCATGGAGCTGTAGGATGCACTCAAAACTCAGCCTTAAGCTGACAAAAGCTTCCTGATGTGGATCTGCACCCCCAGCAAATCCTGCAGGATGGTGATTTTACAGAACCACATGGGTATAGGGGCAGAAAATCCCCAATTCTTGCCGGACTTTCTGGAGATGATGGAGTTCAGAACAGATGGAATGGTGTGGCTGCCTGGACACTTCACATGAGATCAGGGAGGGAGCAGATTTACAGCAGAGAATCCCAGCATGGTGTGGGCTGGAAAGGACCCTAAAGCTCATCCCAGGGACATTTCCACCATCCCAGGCTGCTCCAGCCTCACCTTGGGCACTCCCAGGGCAGCTCCTGTGGCCAGTCTAAGCACGTTATCTCTGACAATCTAAGCTTTTCTCTGTTCTGCAGGACCAGGCTGGAGCTGGTGCTGTGCAATAAATGTGACATGAAACGTTCAGACTGGAAAAGAAGTTTGTCACACAACAGTGCAGGGGGTGAGCACAGCAAGACCATCAGGGCAGTGTATTTGGAATATCCTGTGGCTTCTCAGAGTCCATCCCTGTATCCTGTGGCATCAGGAATTCTCCTGCCTTTGCCAAGAGCTCCTTAGCAGAGATGACAAGATCATTATATAAAGCAGCACGGGCACAGCACAACAGCTTACATTATTAAACCCAAAGAGTTTTTAAACTCTAATTTACTGTGCAGCTCCTAGAATGATTTTGTTTTCAGATGCCACCGGCCCTGTCTGTTGAATTTGGCTGTCTTGATGAGATGTGAGGTTTGCTCCTTGCTGCACCACGGAAATGCACTCCTGGTTTTAATTCCAGGAGTGGGTGGAAGGCAGCAATTTCCTGGACTTGCCTTTTGAGCAAAGAAAAAATCATTCAACGGTCAAGACACTTTAGCAGCTGAGTCATTTGCTGGAAAAGAAATGATCAGATAGAAAAAGATATGGCTTGATTTGAGGGAGATAATTATTTTCTTAGCACACAAGGGGAATAACCCAAGAGATGCAAAGGGAGACCGAGCACCTGAACTCCAGGTTTGTGCTCCTGGCTGGGATTTGTGACCCTGGATAAAACATTCTGGGCTTGAGCCAAGGTTTACTTTGGTGGATTGAGCTCATTGCCTGAATCTCCTTTTATTTTCCTATTTGTACAGCGTTTTTAAGGACAGAGAGGGATTTTTATACCTTTGTGAGAGGCACTGAGATGCTCTGAAATGCTCAAACCCAAGCAGAGAGAGCCTCAGCCACGTGTGATTATAAAGCCAGGGTTCCCTTTCCATGCCTAAGCAGAGATTTGATACAGAAAAGACTAACACACCTCTATTATTCTCCCTTTTAAACTTAATTTCACCACGACTGAACTAAAATCTCGTTGCTTTCCCCACGTTTCCCTGTCATTAGGGTGACTCAGTGCTGTGTGTACAAAACAAAGTTCTACTGGCTTAGAAAACCAAAGCAAAACAAAACTATTTAGAAGGAAGCAGCACAGCTGGAGATCTGGGGAAGCCTTGTGCTGCTGCCTTGCAGCACGTAGAACATTTCAAACATTACAAACTCCTTCATCTGCTTGGCATTTTGAAATTTAAGGGCAGGGCCTCAGCAGCTTCTGAAGGCAGAAATTCCAGTGGTTTTTTTGGCTGTTACAATATAAAAGATTTCCCTGATCTGTGACCTCATTTCCCCTGGGTGCAAGCATGGGATGAGGACTGTTGTGAGTGATTCAAACACAAATTTAAAAAACTTTCCCAAAGGAAAGGGGGATGCTCAGCTTTCATTGTGTTCCTCCTCTGTTCCCACTCAGGAGAGAGCTTGGAAAGGAGTCTGAGTGAGAAGGCTGTGCTGGAAAAGTTCACTGAGTGTTGAAAAAGTGCTTCCCCTGCAAAGCTGCTGTCAAAAAAGCTTTAAAACCAGAAACTTTCTGAGTTTTTTGTCACAACTGACCCTCTGGGTGACCTCAGCAGGCCCAAAATTAAAATTTTAGGACACAGACCTGGCAAGCACAAGGAGTTGCTGCTGGCTCTGGGAACTCCCTCCTTGGGCTTGAAGCTCCCAGCTGGGCTTGGAGGGACCTCGAGGCCATCAGGACAGAAGTGACCTGGAGAGAATTAAAAAAAAAATCCCAACATTCTGGGCTTCTCTGGCTCCACCTGCCTCAAAATATTTCTTCCTGAGCTGGCAGAGGAAATTCAAACATCTAACACAAAATGGCATTTTTAAATTCAAAACATACCACAAAATTTCTGGCTAAATTAGTTTCATTAGCATGGTTAGAGTTAATTGTTCTCTCTTTCTACTCCAATTCTTCTGCTGTCTCCAAGATCATGGAGATTAAAGATCAGCTGAGGTATTCCTAATATTTTCCCAAGCAGCACATTCCTCTCCAGTTCAATACATGATCTTTCACTTAAAATCCTGCTGCCAGTTGTACACTGAGACAAAAAGCTGACATCCGCCTAGAATTAATTGCTCTTCCCAATTAAGGTTTTGCAGAACCTGATCATCAAATGGTTTCCTAAACTCCAGATGTATTTTTGAAGAGCAGAAAGAAAAAGAAAGCAGGATTAACTGAGCCACTGCTATGCTGAAATCCATTGCTGTGCATTTCTCTCATGCAGGCAACACTAAATACACAGATTATGTGTCATTAAAATCAGTCAAAGCATGGAAAAGAACATGGGGATCTCAGGCTGGTGATGGAATCCCAACTCCTTATCACCTCAGGGCTTTGGGATTGGTCTGGGGGATTGGATTTAAGAAAACAGAATTCCAGCATGGGATAGTCTGTGTTTGTACTGAACCCCAGGCACTGGAAATAACAGAAATCCTCTTTCTATTCCCTCCCCCATGTATTATCAATGAACCACTGAGATCCTGATCTCCTTACCTCTCCCATTCACCCTTCCCCTGGACAGCAGGGGAGGTACCCAGAGCACAGGAATTCATTATTTAATAGGAGGGGCTCTAATTACAGAATCAGAATTGAGTTACTGAGCTTGGCTACTCTGCAGGAGGCACCTGGAGCTGCTGCTGGAATCATCTCCTGTGGCAAGCCAGGGCTGGGAGGAGAGGGAAAAGCAGGGAAGGGGCTCGGGTTGCCAGCTGCTGATCCTTTCACAAGCTGGCAGCTCCACCCCACTCCCCTTCAGGCCTTTTCCCCCAGGGTTCAGGTGGGCTGGGAAATGGGGATTGAAGCTGTGGGAATGCAGGGAAGGGTTGGGGATATTGCTGCTCCCTTTAGCCCCAAACTTCCCTTGCCAGGGGCTGTCCTGGAGGATAGGATAGGACTGACATGGAGGGCTTGGAGGGATAATTCACAGGAAACAAGCACAAAGAATAAGCTCATCTTGGACTACCAAACCCTCACTGGGCTTATCTCATCATCTGGGACATGCCAGGATTTTAATTCTGCAGCAAACTCTCTTTTTATAAGGAAACTATGGTCCATGGCCGTTCTGTAGTGGAAGGTTTCTCCCACCCGCTCGCTGAAGAGTCAGAATTTCAAAAGGCAATGGTTTTGCAACAAAACCTTCTCAGTCTGTTCCCCTGCTGCCTCATTCTGCATCTCAGTGACACCCTCAACAACACACAGCAATTTCCTAAACACAGGCTTGTTTGGGTTTCTTTGAGTGTCAAGCAGAAAGGGAAATTAGGTAAGAAAATCAGCGTTCCCCTCTTTGGTTCCTAATGCCTACAGCTCTCACAATAAGTGGTACTTGTGATAGCCAGTGAATCAAGGCCTGGAGTGGAGAGAGCTCTGCCTGTACGTAAATCAATTTTACAGATGATCAGTTAAGAATCAGAGAGTGAGAGCTCTGCTTTCTGTGTCAGAAGAGAACCCAAAAGCTTCTCTCGTTGCTCAGCAACATTTGCACACTCTGGTTTCCACCCCGGGGCTGCCTCAGCTGCACCTCTCCCACAAACTCTCAAAACCAGCTGTGATCCCTGGTGTTCTCTCACTCCCATTCCTGCCCTTCATGAGCTCTTTGGAGCAGCAGCTGCTTTGTCTCAGGAATTAATTTTAACCTCCAGTTCTACCATAACACAAAGAGCATCTCTCTGTTCCACTAAGTCAGAGAAGTGTTACCAGAGCAAAATGCCACTCCAGTCTCCTTAAATTCTGTGTTTTAACGAGCACAGAAGAACCCTGTGAGATGTATTTACCTGCTGGGCAGGGCTGGCAGGGCCTGGTGTCCTCAGCTGAGAGGGAAGCAGGCGTGCAGGTGACACAGAGGGTGCGAGTGGGGTTGGGCTGCTGACCTGCTGAACAGCGCTGAGGGGGAAAAACACAAATCCACAGCAGAAAAACGTCTAATTTGGGCCCAAAAGCAGTGTCTCAGAGAGGCCTCAGTCAGGAAAATCCCCATTACTGTATCTTTTCTTCTCTGCCCTGCTTCAGTTCTATTCTCTGATGACAATTTCTAGGTGCAAAAATGGTACCTCAACCTCCAAGTCTGAGTGCTCATCCAAGGGTTTTCATGGTGGCAGGGTGGCAGAAAAGCTGAGCTCTAACATTGCCAGAATTTAGATGAAAACTACTTTTTATTTTAACAGAGGGACATTTGTGCCAGGGAAGGGTTCTTCGCCCAGAGGGTGCTGGGCACTGCCCAGGCTCCCCAGGGAATGGGCACGGCCCTGAGGCTGCCAGAGCTCCAGGAGGGGTTGGACAGTGCTCCAGGGATGATCAGGGTGGGATTTGGAGTGTCCTGTACAGGGCCAGGGAGGGAATTGATAATCCCTGTGGGTCCCAGAGCTCCAGGAGGCGTTGGACAGCCCTCCAGGGATGCTCAGGGTGGATTTTGGGTTGTCTGTGCAGGGCCAGGGGGTGAATTAATGATCTCTGTGGGTCCCAGAGCTCCAGGAGCCTTTGGACAGTGCTCCAGGGATGCCCAGGGTGGGATTTGGGGTGTCTGTGAGGGCCAGGGGTTGGATTTGATGATCCTGGTGGGTCTATTCCAGCTCAGGATAATCTGTGACTCTCTGAGTCTTAAATCTACACCATGAAGTGCTCTGAATGCTTTTCTTTGAAGCATCAAGATCCACAGCCTACTATTAAACCAGGGAATTCCCTGTCCTGACAAGGCCTTCCTGTGTGTCCAGAGAAGGAAAGCATGCCCTTGGAGGAGAAGTTCCTCCTGCTGTACCTGTGTGCTCCGTCCATCAGGGCAGGCGTGGCCCTCTGGGCACTCCCTGCAGCCCAGCTGGCCCTCGGGCGAGTGCTGGCCAGGCCCACAGCTCCTCTGAGTGCCCGTGCCTGGGTCACAGGAATAGCCCAGGGGGCACGGCCGGCAGCCAGCCCTGCTCTCCAGGCTGAGGTAGCCATGGGGACAGACCTGCAGGGACAGCAGCACAGCCACAGAAACACGGCTTTTTTACACAATGTCTTAGGCTACAAGATGTGCCTGGGGGTGTGTATTGTGTCTGTCAGAGCTGGGGCAGTTATCTTCTCTTCATTGGGCACTTTCTTTATCTCTTCCACAACCAATCATCCCTCCAGGAGATATCTGCTGTTAATGGGCCATTAATTATTAATTATCTTCTGTGAATGGGCCATTAATAATTAATTATCTGCTGTCCATGGGCCATTGAGTGTCACTGCATGGCTGATAAAATTCCATCATCCCATTGGGAGAGGCTCTGCCCAGGGGGAGGAGCCAAGCATTCCTACATGGATACAATCTGAGGTTTGGAACACCAGAAACAGCCTTCTCCACTGCATTCCCAGAGGAGCAGACTTATCCCACTGGATTCCCAGGCCCATCTACACCACCACTAGACCTTCAAAAGAAAACTCCACCCTTGTCCAGGATCACTGCTCCAGCAGAGCCACATCTGTCACTGCAGGAGGAGCAGCCACCATGGAATGGCACTGCCACCACCACCCTGACCCACAGGCTGCCAGCTCCTGCTCTGACTCTGTGTTGGCTTGTATTACTGCATTTTCATCTTTATGTTTTCTTTTAATTTCTTAATTTTTTTCCTAATAAAGAACTGTTATTCCTACTCCCATATCTTTGCCTGAGAGGCCCTTAACTTCAAAATTATAATAATTTGGAGGGAGGGGGTTTATATTTTCTGTTTCAAGGGAGGCTCCTGCCTTCCTTAGCAGATACCTGGCTTTTCAAACCAAGACACACAAATGATGCAAACCAGCAGCTCCAGAGATCCCCAGTGCTAGAAAGGATCGTGGATCATTTTCAGCCTCTGTGCACTCCTGAATTCCCCACAGGAGCTTTTCCTCTTGCACAGCTCCTTGCTGGATACCTGGTGGCACAACCTGCTTTCTCTGAGCCCAAAAGCGCAGGGATTTCCTGAAAAAAACTTCAAAGCAGACTGCAAAAACCTGAGGAGCAGCCTGAGAGAGGATGGTTCAAAATCCATGGGAGTAGAGGCAAAAAGAGCTTTACTTGCTTGCTCTCTTCAGCTCACCTGGCAGGCTGAGAGGTTTCCCTGAGCAGTCAGTTCATTGGCAGTTCCCAGTGGGCATTTCCTTGGAGCTGCTTGGCCACCAGGGCAGCTGGATCAAAAGTAATGAAGTTATGAAATTAAATTCTGAATCCCATCCCCAGTCAGCCACTGTGGGTGTAGTGTAAATACAGGAACATCCCCCTTCATCCACTGCTCAAAAAAAAAAAAATTTTTGGCCACAGAACCATGGATTTAAACCCAAATATAGTGGTTTTCCTGCTTAGCTGATTATTCACATATAAAAAAAATGACATTATGTGGGGGTTTTTTTTGTGCCTCACTCCAGCCCTGCATTCTAACCCTCAGAATATTCAGAATGTCAGATGCCCCGGGTGTTTAACTCTCTTTTTTCAGGGGACTTACTAGAACCCTGCTGGGCACTCCAGGCAGTTTCCAGCTGTGTAATAATGGCCCTGCCTGCAGTCTATGACGCAGTGGCTCTGGCAGTCCAGGCTGCAGTCAGCTGAGAGAGAAGAGACACCTGAAAGAAAAAAAGAATCAAATAAATTTAAGGTGCAATTAACAAATATTCAAGATTCCAAGCTAAACAGCCACTTATTATTACACCATGATGCAATATTACTGCCTGTTATCACAATCAGCCTGAAGTGTTGATGGCTGAAATTAAGAAAAGTTTCAAATCTGCTCCCTTAAGATTTCTAAGTAAATTTTCTAAGCACAAAATCCTGGGGGAAAGCCCAGTTTCAGATGTTTTATTGAACTAAACCATTCCCCTCTGGAAAAGGCAGCAGGGAGCCTTTTCCATGTCTTTCTCAGCTTTAGGAAAAGTCTTGTTTTGTTTGCCAGGAAGCTGAAACCCTCAGTTTTCAGGAGAGTGCAAACAGCACAGATGGAAATAGCCAAGGGATAAAGGAGGTGCTGCGTGTTTTGTAATTTCAGAATTTCATAATTTCAACCAAATACTGCTTTTTCTTCTCTATTTCAGCTGTTCAGTCCACAGAATAAAGGCAAATTTACCCACCCCTCTTCAAGAAATCTCCTGACATCACAGTCTATGAGAGGAAGGTGATAAATTCTTCACAAAGAGGAAGACACCTGGAAGCTGAACTTAAAAATTTGAACAAACACTTAATTATCTCCCTTTTTGCATTTCTTACGATCAGATTTAGATTCTGTCCTGCCTCTGTCCCAGTGAATTACTTTGGATTTTAAAAGTGAGTTTCACCATGAGGATTTCAGAGGAAGTTCCTCACAAAGAACCAAACCTGAGTGTGCAGGGAGGAAAGTTCCAGGAATTTTTCCCCTTTGTTTCACACTCAAATAAGCACCTTGGGATTCTTGTCAGCACACTGACATTTACATGTTTTTTTTTCTCTATTTAGAAAATTAAAGCTTCTTTGTAGAAGCTGATCTGTCTCCTCTCCTGAATGAATTCCTAAAAAGATTGTGCAGCCACACTTTATGACCAAAATGAGCTAAAACCTGCCATCTTTAATGCTGTTTAGCTGTGAGAAGGAAACAACACCAGCAACAATTAAAAACAAAGACAAAACAAAAAACCCCAAACAAAACAAAAAAAACCCCAAAACCAAAAGAAAAACAACAACAAAATAAAACCAACTAAAAAAACCCCAAACAAACAAAAAACCACAAACACACACCAAAAAAACCCGAAACAAAAACCCAGAAAAACAAATAAAAAATGAAGTTTGCTTGTAGAAAAGTCACCCACTCACCTCTGAGGAAGGTCCTCAGGCTCCAGAACAAAACCAGCCAACTCAAAGGCTGAGCCATGGGAGCTTGTGAGCCTTTCCTAAAAGGAAGAAAAGCTCAGAGCTTCTGATTAAAATGTTTCTTGAGCACCTGGCGCTGCCTTTGTTGAGGCTCAGGGTAACCCAACCCCTTCCAAGTAATCACTTTCCAACCCAGCCCAAATGAAATGGAACCCGAGCTGCAGAAAGAGGAGATGGACAAAGAGCTCATCCCAGGGGAGCTCCCTGCAGCCCTGCTGGGGCTCAAATGGGAGAAAACTCCTTTAAACAGGGCAAAATGAACACCCCTGGAGCACCACGAGGAAAACTGAAAGTACACTTGTCACCATCTCACAGATCTGTCTGGCTGCGCAAAACCACCCCGAGGAAAGGGCCCTGCAGGGTCACAAATGTCTTCTTTTCCTTCAACACCCGGGTGAAACATTCCAGGAGAAGCACTTCAGGTGAAACACTCCAGGTGAAGCATTCCAGGGGAAGCACTTGAGATGAAAAACTCCAGGTGAAACACGCCAGGTGAAACATTCCAGGTGAAGAATTCCAGGTGAAGCACTCCAGGTGAATCATGCCAGGTGAAACACTCCAGGTGAAGCACTCCAGGTGAAGAATTCCAGGTGAAAAACTCCAGGTGAAGCACTCCAGGTGAAGAATTCCAGGTGAAAAACTCCAGGTGAAGCACTCCAGGTGAAGAATTCCAGGTGAAACACTCCAGGTGAAGAATTCCAGGTGAAGCATTCCAGGTGAAACACTGCAGGTGAAACACTCCAGGTGAAGAATTCCAGGTGAAGCACTCCAGGTGAAGCACTCCAGGTGAAGAATTCCAGGTGAAGCACTCCAGGTGAAGCACTCCAGGTGAAGAATTCCAGGTGAAGCACTCCAGGTGAAGCACTCCAGGTGAAGAATTCCAGGTGAAGCACTCCAGGTGAAACACTCCAGGTGAAGAATTCCAGGTGAAGCACTCCAGGTGAAGCATGCCAGGTGAAACACTTGAGATGAAAAACTCCAAGTGAAGCATTCCAGGTGAAACAGTCCAGGTGAAGAATTCCAGGTGAAACACTCCAGGTGAGGCATTCCCTGTTTGCCAGCTGTTTGTTCTGCAGTTTGAGGTTTTAGCTGGAAGCTGAAGGCCTGGATGAACTCTTTTTAAAGCAGGATTTTCCCCTGGGATGTTCACTAGCCACTCATTTTTCCCTTTCCAGGGTAACTCCTCGATGATGCTGGGCACTGGGGAGGAAGAAGCTCTTCCAAGTTTCGTAGAATCCCAGAGTGGTTTGGGTTGGAAGGGAAATTAAAGATCAGTGCCACCCCCTGCCATGGGCAGGGACACCTCCCACTGTCCCAGGCTGCTCCAAGCCTTGTCCAGCCTGGCCTTGGCCACTGCCAGGGATCCAGGGGCAGCCACAGCTGCTCTGGGAATTCCATCCCAGCCCCCCACCACACTCACAGGGAGGAATTTCTTCCCAATATCCCATTTAAACCTTCTCCTTTCCAGTCTGAAGCCATTCCCCTTTGTCTGGTGACTTCTGGAAGGGAGCTGAGGACAACTTCAGTGGCAACAAAAAGCTGGGAAGGGCAGCCCTGCCACCCACACAGAAGGGATTTCACTCCAGGGCTGCCTGACTTCACTGCCTGAACAAAGAGCTTTAGGATTTGGACCAAAACATGAATGGTGCATTATCCTTGAATTGTCCAAGTGCCCTCATGCAGGTGATGGAGAACATTTCCAGGCAGGAGGGAGGAGATGCTCTGACCATCACATCATGTCCACAGAGAGGCCTCACACCTCTCTTCCCACCCAGCAAAGCACCATCTGTTGCACTTTTAAAAGTCTAAAATTAAACTCCTCCAGTAGAACTCAGATGTCTTTTCTTACAACTATTCCTGAAAATCTCTGCAATTATCTTATATTACAGGCAAGAATTGCCAATTAAAACCTAATCAACACAGTGTAAAGGCAGGCACCAGGCCAAGTGCTTCTAATTCTCTTCTCATTTTTGACCTGCTTGTCCCTTGTACTTCAGAAAGTTCAGAAAAGCTGGAAGATGCAATAGGAGGCAGAAGAGATAAGAGGAGGGGTTTGATTCACTTTGTCTGGTTTCCAGTTCCCCAATTAATCAGATTTATGCAGAGATAGCTCAGGGGTCAAATTCCCTCCTGTTGCACTGCAGAATTCTCAGATCTATGCAGAGATAATTCACAGGTCAAATTCCCTTCTGTGACAGGTGCTGGCGCATGGGGAAGGGTCAGCTGTTTAATTGTGGTCTCATTTGAGGGATGAAATGCTGACTTGTCCTTCCTCTGATCAGCCACTGGAGCTCTGAGGGGCCCTGACCTGCTGGACGCCACAGCCTTAGCTGGGATAGCACCCCTGAGAATTCCCAGTTCCCAGCACAAAACCTCTCAAAGCAGGTCCTGATCCACTTCATCCACACCCAATTTGAACCTTCCCACTTCCTCACCGCAGTCAGCAACAAGGAAAATCTGCCCTGATTGCTTCTCCTCAAGCACAGAATCCAAGCCCTGTGAGGCAGCAGCAACCTGGGACTCGCTCCAGGATTTTGGGATTTGCTTCCACACAGCAGCAGCAGCATCATTCATCCCAAACATCCCCAAACCCCTCCACACTGAGCTCTCTCTTCCTGGCTGTAAAGAAAAGCTGCTCTGATTTCATCCTCTTCTGTCAGCAAACAAATGGACACGGATTGAATTATAAATCAATCCACAGGGATGGGAGCGTGGCTCCAGCAAGGAAAATAAATAGGAATGTCTTCTTCTCCATGCAGGTGTTGGAGGATGACCAAGAATCAGCATATTCATCCCTCTGGGATACAAATAGCTCAGCTTCCAGCACTGACACACTCATCTCTTCTCTTGATATTGCTCCTGCCACCCTGACTGGGTCTGGAACGTTTTGACTTTTCCTGAACTCTTTGGTTGATCCTAAAGGAACCAGCCAGCCATGAAATATTTGGAGTCCTTCACCATTTTTCTCGATTTGACCCCCCAAAAACTCATTCTGTTCAGCTCAGTGGCCCCTCCCAGGTGTGGAACCAGCAGCACTGCAAGGCAGGAATTCCTCAGAGCAAGAGTTTTGGGTGTGACCACACTGGAAGGGACAGGAATGGCCTGGAACCTCGCAGGGAGCTCCAATCACTCATCCTGAAATTGGTTTCCATTTCCACACAGGCAATTTTCCTCAGCCATCAAACCTGATAAAATATCCCTTTCCTAAATGAAAAATATGCAAATGCCCCAAATTGCAGATCTCATTTCACCCACAGCGAGTGTGGAGGTGAAAAGGGGAAGTGGGGAAAGGACAGAGACAGCTTAAAGCTGGGGAAATGCAGGAGCTGGAAATCATTTTGGGAATTATTTCGTTACTTATTTGTATAGACAGAAATTTCAGTAGCACCAACAGCTCACAGAGGTTCCAAAACAAAAGGAAAAATCTGTGATTTGGAATCCAAACTTCTTGTACAGCTGCAGGAAGGACATCTCAACATCAAGCCAGCCCTTTGTTTGATAAAATGACAGGAATGGCAGTGATGGGTGAGGGTGGAGCCTCCTCTCCTCTGCTTCCCTCTCCCTCTTCCTCCTTTTTTTCATTCTTTTTATCACACAGACAGAATTCTGTGATGAATACATTGAAATTCCCCTTTTAAGGCTGCAAAGTCAGGGCTACCTCTTTCCTGCAGGCATTTGTATAAATACACACCCCCCTCATAAAAAAAAAACTCTGCAAGCTAATGACACACATAAACCACATTGGTAATTCACTGTGGGATTTTGGGCAGCTCCAGTGCTTCCTATTTGTTCATCCCAATGACCTGGAGAGAAAAAAAAAAAACACGAGCAAATATCACAAAATAACACCACTTACCAATGCAAAAGCCTCCAGATTTACTGAGAGGTGCTGCAGTGATACAGAGGCCACTTTCCTATTGGGCAATCCTAGAGCAATCTGGGAAAAGAGGACAAAAAATAGCAGATTTAACATGCAAAAAAAATTAAAAATCAGGGATGTTTTGGGTTGGAAAAGACCTGAGAGATCATTTGGTTTCAAACCCTTGACCTGAAGGTGGCACGAGCAGGATGCCAACACACACCCAAGATGTAACTGGAAGTTTTTTCCCCTTCTGGAATAAACTGCAGCAGTGTAAAATCCCAGCACAGCTTTATTATCCGTGTTAAACTCCATCCTTACTAAGCTTGCACAGTTAAATACTGAATTTACAAAGGCAAAAAAGCTCTGGAATTCCCTGGGATGAGCTCTGGAATTCCAACAGGCAGCAGTGCCTGGGTTTGGCACAGAGCACAGCAAAGGAGCAGTGCTGGAGGGCTCCTCCCAACTCGGCACAGCTCAGGCTCAGGAAAAGGCTGAACTGACCAAACCAGCCTAAAAATCAGCTGTGTGTCCTGGACACAGGGATTAATCCTATCTCAGCTCCTGTCAGGCTGGGATAATGTAGTGGTTTTGGTTTGTTAATTTTATTTTTTTTTTAATTTTGAATTTATTGGGTTAATTTAATTTTTTTTTTTTTTTTTAGGTAGGAAGATAGGTTTAGGAGAAACGTGAAGTAGGTTTAAAATTTTAGAAAGGTATAAAGAAAATTTTTTATTAATACTGACTAAAAGAAAAAAAAAAGTAGTAAGAATTAAAACAAATTGTAACAACTAAACCACATCGTGGCACTGGAGAGTTTCCTGCTTATTTATTCCAGCTGACCTTCCCCATTTCATATTTACATCCCAGAGTCTTCTGTTATTGCTGGGATTCTGTATTCTGCATTCTGTATTCTGTTCTTGCTGATAGCAATAAACCAAATGGGAACCCCCATCCCCAGCTTCAAATAAAGGAGCATTCCCCAGCCCTGTGAAAACAAAAAAAAAAAAAAAACACCCTTAAAATCTGTTGCAGAACTGTAGCATGGAGTGGGGGAATTATTTTAGCTTGGCTTTTATTTTCAAACAATAAAAAATTGTTCATATGGAAAACTGGAGGAGAAGAAGAAGTGAAACACCCCCAAAACTGACTCTTGAGAAGTTCTTTAGCCTGAATAACAGAAAAAATTAACAGAATTAGACCCAAACAGTTATTCCATTTCCATCACAGGAGATATTTGCATACTCCAGTGCCCAGATGGATTCAACCCATTGGGAGGGAAAAATGGGCAAAATAAACAGCAGGGGTGTAAAAAGCATGGATGCATTTTATCCAAGTCCCTCAGGCATCTGTAAATAAAGAGGTTTTATGCACTGGTAAAGGAATATTTCAGTTGTAGGGAAGGAATTTTACCTGGATGTGGATTCTCATAGCCTGGCTCCAGTGGGCTGTGTTTTAAACAGAAATAATGGAAATAAATGGAAATAAATCTGGAAACATCACCCTGGAAAATAGATATGGATCATGTCTGTAAATTCTGCTCTTCTGTACAGGACTAGACACAGGTACAGGGGAAGATAATCCAGGAAAATGTGACCACTTTGTAGGAATATCCAAGAATGGAGTAGGGATGGAGCAGAACACCAGGGTAAAAATAAAACAGCCAGGGTGTGGTTTGCCCTCCCAACAGAGGGCTGGCCACAGCCCCAGGAGGGTCTGAAGTCTGTAAATGCCAATAGGGACATGCAGCTTTGATGCTGTACCTTTGATTTAATCACTGAATCCTTCAGGTTAGAAAAGGCCTCACAGAACATCAGTCCAACCTTAAAACACAAAAAAACCTCACAACACCCAAGAACTGGAGTCCAGATAACCCAGCCCTTCCCATCCACTGATAAATTAGCACTCAGTGCAGAAATATCACAAGTTTAAAGGCTCCAACCAGCACCAGATCTGCTTTTGAGAGACCCTGCCCTGCATTTTATTGGCAAACCAAACTGCTGCCACAGCAGAAAAGCAGAGGTAGCTGCTGACTCCAACAAAATTGCACTTTAATTTCAAAGTGCCCCCCGCCACTGACATTATTTATTTGCCTCATTTCTTCATTATATAAAATCACAGGAGTAGGTAGCAAAACAAAGGCATCAGCATAACCAGCACGGATTTAAATATTGCTCTGAGCGTGGCAACTGCCCCTTCAAAAAAGCCTCTTCCTGCAGGGGACAGAAAAGTTTAAAGCCTCGTACATCCTCTCAAAAGCAGGATCAATTCTGTCAGCCAGCAGCAGCAGAAGTAACTCTTTTTAAGCCGTGCCAAGACCTTGCAGAAGATTTTAGCAGGGAAATTGGTCTGTGGCAGGAGTCTCCAAGGCCAAGCTGGCAGCTTAAGAGGCAGAGTCTAGGAAGAGGAAAAGCCTGAAGTGAGCGCCAGCAACAGAACATGAAATGATTGAAAGGAGTTCTGGACAAGAGGAAAAAAAGGCTTTCAAAACATCAGGCTGGTGATTTATCAAAAGCTGCTAGTGTTCTACTGAGGGAGCTCACATAACCCATCAGAGGCACTTAATGATCGCTCCCCTTCATCCCAAAGTCTGACTGAAGAGATGTTTCCAGAGGAGTGCTCAGATCCAGATGAAAGCACTGAGTGGCTCCGACAGGCCAGGAGACATGAAACCAACGTGTCCATCCAGGAGGAAAAACTTCAGGCCAGCTGGATCCCATCAGGAATTCATCTGAAAGCTGCAAATATTAAATATTCTCACAATGTCTAACTGCAGCTAAAGGGCGTTTATTAAAACTGAATTCCTGTCAGGAAACACTGTCTTTATAAGTCAATATGATCCTGATTTCAGGGTTTTGTGGCTTGGACTCATTTTGCAGCCCTGAACAAAGCTGCTGGGATGTTTATTTATCCCTGGAAGTTTTACAGAGCCAGCATTGTACAAGTACAGTTTGAATTAGAGGTGCCTTACATCCACTAGAATTGATAAGAGCAGGGGGAAAAAAAAAGTGTTAAATCCACATTCCTGATTTATTCTCCACAGCATGCCCAAAAATCATTATTTCTCATTTCCAAGCTTAAACACTTGAACAGCCTCTTTATCTCACTTTTACCTGTTCCAAGAGTGTCAGGAAGCTGTAGCAATTATGAAAAAAAAAAAAAAAAACAAAAAAAACCAAAAACCTCTTGAAAACCTAAAGACTGGCCCAGTCATGCTGACTCCATTCTTCCAAGCATCTTTCAGATCCCTTTTTCCACTGCAGTATCTCCTGACAGCTGAGTTTCTGGAACTCACCCCTATTTCCAGGGGGAATTTTAGCACAGGCACCGGGGCTGCATCCAGGGAACTGAAGAGATGAAACTTCTTCCCTCGCTGTAGAGAAATCTCTAAAGCTATTGTTAAAATGCCCTATTCCTTGGAACAAAGGCCATGCTCCATATAATGGGTTTTTTCTATGCTGGTGAGTCACTGTTGCTCAGCAAGCAGCACTAAAAAGTTCATTTAAATTTTTTTTTTCCCCTCAAAGGTCCACTTTACAGGCTTAAAAAAAGGAAGAAATTTAAACAGGGGATACATCTCTGAGTGGCAGCACTTCTAATGGAGAAAGTGGCTCTGGAAAGTTCTGCCAAGTGAGACATGAAAAAAAATCTCAGTTTCTAAACTCTGGTGCTTCTCACTCAACATTTCTTACTTTTTTTTTCTTTTAACAGAAGGAAAAATCAAGATCAGAGGGCAGAGCACAGCATTTCAGCAGACTCTCAAAGTTGTTATATTTATTTAAAAGCTCTCCTCTCACCCAGTGTATCCCCCACAGGAAAATCCTCGTGAGCCAGGGCACCAAGTGTGTTTTACACCTGACATACCGAGGCATATTTGGTGCAAATCCATGAAGGAAAGGCTTTTTGGGAGGTTCTGTTCTGTGCTAACCAAGGTACACACCCAAACCTTCAGGCACCTCCAATATCCTGTGTAATTAGACAAAGTTTCCTACTGGTTTGACCGAATTTGACTTAAACAGAGAAAAGCAACCTGGAATTGAGTGGTTTCTGCTCCACTGGATGCCCAGTTACCTTCCAGAAGTGGCAGTGCCTTAGGAGGCAGTGTTAAAAGCTTTTCCAGACTCCCCTTTTAGTGCCTTGCCTAAGGCCAAAAAGAATTTAAAACACAGCAGGGACCAGAGCCCCAGAATTCCCAAATTTAAGAGCCTTCACCTGAACAAAACATTTTCTGCAAGCACCCAGGTCAAGCTGCTGTTTCACCAAAGAACCTGAGATTCAAGCAGATATTTCCCCATTAACTCCTTCAGGAAAAACTATTCCCATCCAGCCAGTAAATTTGGAGGGATTGTGGATTATTCCCATCCGGCAAACCTGGGAATAGCCCCAAAGTGGCCCCTCCCAGTTGAGAGGAATGAGGGATTTGTCTTTACAAACAAACAGTGGGTCTGCTGGGAGATCAAACCAGCACTGAGAGAGAAAAGAAACAATGGGAAGGATCCCACTGATGGATGAATGGAAATAAAGATATTTGCCTTTACAAACAAACTGTAGGTTTGCTGAGAAATGAAATTGGATATTGAAAGATGGAAGAAATAATGGGGAAAACCCTAAAATTCCATGAGAATTAAAAATTAAAAAGGAGGGTTATACATTAGAGGGGGTCAGGCATTCTAGGAAGTCTGAACCTCTCAAGTACCTCAGGCAATGGGGAAAGAGAGAGGGAAATGTGGCTGGGAAATTGGGATAAAAAGGGAAATTGGGATAAAAAGGAGGAAATTGGGATAAAAAGGAGGAAATTGGGATAAAAAGGAGGCTGCATCCTCCAAAAATTGGAGAGACCCCAGGGGAATGGCCCATGGCCTCTCCCTTTATTGGAATAAAGTTCCAGGACTCCTCTGTCTCCTTTTTGGACATAAACCTCTGATGTTTGTGGATTAATTTTCCTGACACAGTGAACATTTCATCCACACAAATGCTGCATTTCAGATCCTTATCCATGTGCTCCTTCAGGTCAGTGGAAATGATAAAGAAAACCATCCAGCCCCAGGTTCAAACACTCTGCAGGATAAGTGAGCTTGGTTTTAAACATCTGGACTCTGGATTACAGCCTGATCTGCAAGGGACTGACAAATCCTCCCATTCACCCCTCTGGATGCTCTCCCATTATCCCTCATTCCCCACTCACTCAAGTTGCAGGTGTCCCCAAAAAAATACTGCTTAATCAATTTATGATCAGTAGCCAAGAGCCCTGTAGATCTTCACATGGGTCAGCCACCCCAACCCAGGTCTTGTTTACAGGACAGATTTGTAGTCACACCTGGGGATGACTGTTTTATTACTTTCCAAACCCAAGGCCTGGCTTGTGAAGCAGCCCAGAGAGGTTTTTTTTAATCCCTGTTTAGCCTAGCATGAAATTGTTTTCCAGGTAGAGATTAATTCTGCAGCAGCTTCTCCCCTTGTTGGGTAATTTGCTGAGCTGGAGAGGCCCGTGCTGAACCAGGGTCCCCTTATCAGCAGTGTCACAACAGCTGTGTCACACGAGCCCCTTGGCACCTCCTGTCACTGCATATCCCCTGCCCCAAGGGTTTGAGGCAGTGCTTGCACTTCTCCTAAACAAAACAGGCAGCTCCTCTCTTGCAGGGATGGTTGGCAGCTCCCTGACTGCTCCAGACAAAAGGTTTTGCTGCAAAAAGCCTTTTTGGTTTCGTTGTTTGTCATTTGAGGTTTGCTGGGCAGGCAGAACTGAGGAGCTGCTTCTCACTAATCTGCTTTCTTTCCATTTTCAATACATTTTTCCTTAGAAAAACAGAACCAGGCACCTTTTAGAACAATTCAGCTCTTTCACGAGGTGAACTAAATGTGGGGATTTTTATAAAGTGAAGGATCTGTGTTTAATTTTGTACCTCTCAGTGCTGGGGCAGCGTTTAACCCCCAGCTAAGATTAGTTCCCTTGTTCTACTGCAATTCCAATTTATAAGTTTCCCCCACACTTGTTTTCTATTTGTCTCCACTCCTCATTTATCTTCATTTATCTTCATTCATCTCCTTCCTCTTTACAGCACTGCCATCCCTGTCTTTCCCCTTTTCCCCTGATCCTTGCTCCTTTCAGCCACTATCACTTTGCTCTCACTTTCCTACTGAGCTGCCACAACTGGAAAAATTTAAGGAGGTTTTTTTCTGACTTTACAGGAATCCCATCCATTTTTCTGACTTTACAGGAATTTCCCTCCCAGTCCCTTAAACTTCTCCGTGTGGCAGCCAGGAGTCCAAACCCTCCTGCTGGGCTTTCAGCACCATTATTTCAGAATAAATCCTTGCTCAGGATGGCTCTAGATCAGCTCTAGATCAGGATGGCTCTAGATCTAGATCTCCTAGGAGATCACACAGCTGACTTTTAGCTTGTTGATCATAATTTCTGCTGGACAAAGGCAGCAATGAATTTATTTCCTACACTTCAGGGTCACTTGGAGCTGTTCTTACCCATGGAAATTTTCTTTAACACTTGGCAACTCTATTCTGGGCCAGGCATCCAATTTTACTTCTTCATCCTGAGCAAGAATGGCAGGATTGAGCACCTAAAGTCCTCTACAGTAAGATATTTTTCATCAAAATAACCCCAAAAGTTACAGATGTGGCTTCTCCCTCACCACTTCTCCCTTGACCTGAACTTCTCTGGAAATCTGAGCCCTGGAAGACTTACAAGTGCTACAATTCTGCACAGAGCTCTTAGAGGAAGAAATGTCAGCCTCTAATAGCTGAGCTCACTTCAAATCATCCAACTTGCCTGGAAAGACTGTTTGACCAATTTCCAAGAATACCAATCACACGTTAGATTCTCTTACTGGAAATTCAAGGGAGGAAAAAAGATTGCCTGGTGAAATGTCACCAAGTGAAAAGCATTTGGTAGGGAGAAAAAGAACTGAAACTTGTTTTCTCCTGATATTTATCCTTTTTGTTTATATCTGAAAAAATGAATGCAAATTCTACTTCAAAATCAAAATATTTTGTATTTATGTTTTTTGTACTCTGTTTTCCTTTAAAGCCACGAAGATATTCACAAAGAATTTTCTGTGAAAATGATGGTTTTCACTTCCATTGTTCTCCCTTCCCCACTGCAGCAGAAAAGAGAGAGAATTTCAAAGCCAGCTCTAAAGAGAATTTGCATTTGGAGCATTTATTGCTTTAATTATTGTTTGCATATGAAATTTGGGACAGCAGCCCTCGTAGGGGACAGCTGCACTCACCAGCTGCCTGGGGGAGAAGGCCCAGGGGTTCTCTCCTCAGCTCATTCCATAGAAATTCCCACCCAACGTTCCCAAAACCAGGTCTGGCACTGCCCCTGCTGCTGCAGGATGCAGTGGATGTGTCCACCCTGCACCATGGGGCATCCAAACTCAAATGTAACAGGGAAGGATGGGATTGTATAGATAAAAACCAAGGCTCAGCTGGGCTGGGTGGCACAGAGAGGCTTCTTTAGCAGCAGCTGGGGAATTTTGCAATACGTTTTTTGTCGTTCTGCAGGGGCAGCAAAGATTTGTCTCCTCACCCCTTGGCTTCAGGTTCCATCCTCATTTAGGAGAGCAAAACTTGCCCACACTTAATGAAGCAGATCAGGCACCATCCCTGTCTTAGAGCCTTCCCATTGCTCAAACCTTCTCAAATAATTCAACAGAGACTTCACATCACGAGACCAGAGCCAAAATGCTTTGCACCACCAGCAGCTGCTGTGGATTTTGTCGTGGAAACCAGCTTGGCTTTGATCCCAAATTTCCCCTGTGTGATCCTTGGATTACAGCTGGCACTTCAGAGCCCAGCAGCCCCGAGGGGCACTGCCAGCTGGAACCAGAAAAACACACCCAGGAGCCTCAGGTCTGCCACCAGCACCACCAGGTCACTGCATCAGCAGCTGATACTTGGAGGAAAAGACGCCAAAAAAGTGAAAGCAGCTTAAAATAAACAGCAAATCAGGTGATTTTTGCAGTAATTCACAGACACAGGTTATTTTCTCAAAAGCTGTATTAGCCCTGCCATGAACAGTGCCGTGGACACCTGTAAGGTGAGAAGTGGATGAAATGTCAGGTGCCTGAAGGAGCGGGAAGTGTTTTCCCAGTGCCACTTTGCAGAGCTGTCCTGGCAATCCCAGCGCTCATTTTCATATTCTGCCTCCCTCCTGACACTGCAATCATGGCAAGGTCAGCGCTGGAGACCCTTCAGGAAATTGAACTGCAGCTTAATTGTCAGCTCAGAGAGACAAAGGCAGGAAAACACCGGGTTGAGAGCTGGGGCTGGGAAATCTTGGCAGGGAAAGGACCCGGAGAGAACGAGTCGTATTCATGAGGAGTGCAGGAGAATCATTTTCCAAGCAGGGGGTTTCATTTCACCATTCTGGGCTTTCATTTCCTTCTTCAATCTCTGCTTTTGAGCACAGAGACATGTGCCACCAGCTCCAAAGTCATTTCAGCACCAAGTAACCTCGGAACAGGGAAATTACAGCTCCAGCTCCCACCAAACCGGGAGCAATGCAAGCTCAGGAGAAAGGTGCTTTATTTTTGGGATGGCACAGCAGGTGTGGAAACCCATCTGGCTTCAAGACAATGAGAAGCAATATTAATCATCAAAAGAACACAGGGGTTGGGGAAAGAACAGCAGCAAGGGAATTTCAAATTGTGCTTTTGGGGAGTGCTCTGCATTTTAGCTGATACAGAATAAAACCCACGAGGTTGTTGTATAGCAGTGAAACTTAAGGAATTTAACCTTGCAGTCCTTCTTTAAGGGGAGAATTAAAGGTATTGATGAATTCTTGCCCTCCCTGGGTGTGAAGGCACACAAGAAAAATCCCAGAGCAACTCCAAGTGCCAACACTTCAACACCTGCACTGCTGAGCTCACTCCAAGGATAATCCTGGAGGCTGGGGGTGGCAGAATGAGAATATCCTTAAAATTATATTCCCTCATGCAGATCCAGAGCAGAGGAACTTGTCCATGGGCTCAACAATGTGATTTACAGGACAGGAAGGGGGGACAATATCAGGCCAGCCTGGCTGGGGAGGGGGATAACTCCTCAGAATTATTCAATCAGAATTTCCCTCCCAGTCCCTTAAACTTCTCCGTGTGGCAGCCAGGAGTCCAAACCCTCCTGTTGGGCTTTCAGCACCATTATTTCAGAATCAATCCTTGCTCAGGATGGCTCTAGATCAGACTCCAGACAGGAATTTCCAGACCCCTCAGAAGGGAAACAGTAAATAAATATCTGTCCTGAAGGAAGCTCTTCTCACCACTGCTGGAAAAACCCCAGTGAAGTCATTTTCTGATGAATGAATGAATGAATGGTTTTGTACAGCAACACAGAAACATTAGTGAGAAAATACAAGCACCCAGAGCAAAGTTGAAATTTAAACAGCTTCTAAAACAACTAGAAATGCACCAGTAACCAGTCAAGAGAGACTGGAGGAGGTAGAACACATTAGAATCCCCAAAACAAACCATTGCAATAATCAATTCCTTCAGCAGCAAAGGCCTGAGCTAAGCACTCTGCTTTGATAGCATTTATTCAGGCCATTATTTCTGAGATATTGTGTCAGCAGAGGAAAAGCAAGCTGGGCTCTGTTATTTATCCACAAATACTTGCTCTGTGCAAATGCATATTTGTAAGTTGTTAGGTTGGGGTTTTTTCCAAATAAATACTGTGGTAGAGGCAGCTGCAGGACCAAAAAAAAAAAAAAAACCACCAAACAAACAAAAAACCAATAAAATAATCAGTCTCACACAAGAAATGGATGGAAGAGAAACAAAACCTGTATTACAACTCCTGCCCCTGCCAAGCCTTTCCAAGCATTCACAAATGAAGAGTTTTTTGGAATTAGGAATTAAGAATTGGAATTAGGAATTCCTGCTCAACTGCCACCCACTAGAACAACTTCACACTTTCACTGCTGAACTTTTGACCACAAGCAGATTTCCCCAGTATTTTCTGCCAGCAATGTGTGTTGCCTCAGCTGCCTGCTTTTCCAAGATCGTGTGAAATATCTCTGAAAATTCCACATTTTTGGAAGTGAACACAGGAACACGGTGATATTTAGGAGAGCCATGGATTTATTTACAGCCACACAGAGGCACAGGGAGAAACCACACACACACCACACACCAGGATTTAGGCAGTGCCTGGAAAATCTGTGCATTTTCCACTTTATTTTACACAGCAAGGAATTCTGATTGCAGCAAAACTTAGAAAACATCGAGCAGCTTCTCTTTCCTTCCTCATTGCCCAGCATTCCCTCTGAAAATTAATCCAAGTCAAAGCAATAAAAAATCAGAGTAAACCAGCTCCTAAAGCAAGTGACAGCAGACGAGCAGCAGCGGGGTTTTGGCACAGGTCTTTGTGTTTGTCACAGGTTTGCTGCAAGGGCAGCAGGGACTGAGCCTTGCCAGGGAAATGGCTCATCCAGAGATGTCACCTCAGCTGGGGACCAAGGACAAACAGCCCTCCTTCCCTCCCTGCTGCAGGGGCAAGGTCAATAAAGCAGCAGAAAGGCTCCTCAGGGGAGCTTCCACCACTGGCTGTTCTGTGCCTGCTGAGCTGGTTCTGAGAGGAACGAGGGGTTTGACTTTCCAAACCAGCTGTGGGTCTGCTGGGAGAGCAAACCAGCACTGAGAGAGAAAAGAAACAATGGGAAGGATCCCACTGATGGATTAATGGAAATAAAGATATTTGCCTTTACAAACAAACTGTAGGTTTGCTGAGAATTGAAATTGGGTATTGAAAGATGAAAGAAACAATGGAGGAAAACCCTAAAATTCCATGAGAATTAAAAATGAAAAGGGAGGGTTATACATGAGAGGGGAATCTCAGGTATCAGTCTGTGCCTCTCAAGTACCTCAGGCCATGGGGAAAGAGAGAGGGAAATGTGGCTGGGAAATTGGGATAAAAAGGAGGAAATTGGGATAAAAAGGAGGAAATTGGGATCAAAAGGAGGAAATTGGGATAAAAAGGAGGAAATTGGGATAAAAAGGGAAATTGGGATAAAAAGGGGGAAATTGGGATAAAAAGGAGGAAATTGGGATAAAAGATAAAAAGGAGGAAATTTGGATAAAAAGGAGGAAATTGGGATCAAAAGGAGGAAATTGGGATAAAAAGGAGGAAATTGGGATAAAAAGGGAAATTGGGATAAAAAGGGGGAAATTGGGATAAAAAGGGGGAAATTGGGATAAAAAGGGAAATTGGGATAAAAAGGGGGAAATTGGGATAAAAAGGAGGAAATTGGGATAAAAAGGAGGAAATTGGGATAAAAAGGAGGCTGCATCCTCCAAAAATTGGAGAGACCCCAGGGGAATGGCCCATGGCCTCTCCCTTTATTGGAATAAAGTTCCAGGACTGCTCTGTCTCCTTTTTGGACATAAACCTCTGGTGTTTGTGGGTTAATTTTCCTGACAGTTCCCACTGTTTTTTTGATGGCTCTTTTTTGGTGGGGTTCAGCAATTCAGAGTTTCTGAGGCATTCAAACGCTGTCACAGTTTTATTTTTAAGCTCATGTTTTCCACCCTCACTCAAAAATCAAGCAAAACCTACCTGTGACTGATCTTTTTTTCTTTTTTTTGGTGTTGTTTTTAGAGGATTACGGAGCAATTCCAGCTAACACCGAGCATTTCAATGAAGTGTGAAATGGTGACATCTCTCCCTGCTTCTCCAACCCCATCCTTCCCCTCATCCTTTGCAGGAGTGTGAAAANCTCTTGCATATTCATATTTCTTTATACATGATTCAAACATTCCTCTCAAACAAAGGGTTTTTCAGTTATATGTCTGTTTCTTGTCTGTTTCTTGTCTTCCAATCCTCTCTGGTTCTAGAGTGTCTATGAAGGTAAAGATAAGAGGCAATAACTCTTTCTTGGTGTCTTCATGTTGTTTTCTTTAGGGGAGGAATTTCTTGGTTATCTTAGTTCATTCTTTGAGTTAGTTACAGAAAGAATTTTACATTACATGGCTCTTATTTTAATATTATGCCTTAACAAAAAAAACTACATTTAAAAGATTAATACAGCACTACAAAAATTAGTACAACATAACTCTCTAACATAACACATGCAGTATTCATTCTAATATTTGCAAAAAGCCAATCATATACTATGCATTTTTCACATCCCCTGCACCTGGTGTCGTGAGGGATGTTTACAAGAAGGAGTTGTTCCCTGCTTGGCCAATTGTGTAAGAGAAGTCTCCTGAAAACCAGTCAGGTCTTAGGTTCACTATGCTCTCTCTATAAGAGCGTGATTTTCTATTAATAAATGCTTTTTATGCCTTCTGAGTGATGGAACCAGTGTGTCATCTGTGTATCAGGGACAGCCCAGTGCAGCAGGAAGGGAGCACTCAGGAGTTATCTGCTTTATGCTGGGTGAGAAACAAGGCTCGCTCTTTAAAATTATTACAGGTTTAATAAGGGATAAAAGAGACAGTACGCAGCGCTGTTAGCTTAAAACAATTTTCTTATATACTTTTTCATTACACATATTCATGAGGATTATACATATTTAAATATTACTGTGATTTTACACGTTCTGGGAATGCTTTTGCTTGGTTTTAACCTTTGACTTGCCTTCCTGCCATCCTGGAGATGAAATCTATATATTTCATTTCCTCTCGAGGTTCTGTTCTGTTGTTTGACATTTCCTGATAACCAGAGAGTCAGTGGTAAATCTTCCTCTTGGTGTCCCGGTTCTTTTCAATGTTATCTTATCATTTAGATAGGATACTCTACAAGTACATTAAATCACAATTATCATTTCACAGAACAGTCTGAGTTATTCTTACCATTGCCAATTAGTTATGAAAGCATTAACTACTTCTGCAGGAGTTAATACACAGCACATAGTCTTTATTTCAATATTAAACAAGAATCTCAACTATAATATATTTATCACTCTAAAATACACAAGCTACACAGGCCCAGGGTATTGGCCACAAAAGCTGACAAATTACACTGTATTAAAAGCAGTTAAAAGTGATTACAAATCGTAGTATATCAAAATAATTTGTGAAAGTCAATATATAATAGCAAAAGCCAAGAACTACATAGTTATTTATAGCATGTTGCATCTCTCCACTGCAGAGCTCGAGTCCAGAGCAGTTTGTGATGGGTTGATGCTGGCCAAACACCAGTGCACCCACAAAAATCATTTATTCATTTTCCTCTGCTATAGTTAAGCAGAAGAGAGGGGGGAAAAAAAACCTCATGGGGTGAGATAAGAATTAGGAGAAAACACTTCAAGGGCTCAAAACTTTCAAAGGTATAAAGAAAAAAAGGAAAAAAAAGTATAAAGAAAAAAGGTATAAAGGAAAAAATGTATTAACAGAATTAAAAGAGGATAATGAGAACTAAAATAAACCTTTAGTTGTTTTATTTTTTTCCTTTCCCCCCACCCTAGCCCTTCCTTCCTTCTTTCCCACCGACCGCACAGGGAGACAAAATATGGAATTTTTAGTCAGCTTGCCACTTCTTAACATCTTTCTTTAGTACACTTAGAAAGGGGAGGCTCTTTTGCTGTGCCATGGGGTCTTTCCTGGGACAGAGTTTCACACAAATCTGTGAGTTTTTCTAGGAAAAAGAAATGGGATGGAGCAGAGCCTAGAGCCAAGCACATGATCACTGATGGAGTGAATTACTGCTCAGGGTTTTGGGGATCTGAGCCTCACTCCCAGGTCCAGCATCCACCCATGGCAAGAACTGAGGGTGAAGTCAGGCTGACATCTCTGCCTCAGCCTCACTCCAGGGGATTTTGGCCCCTTGTGAAGCTGCAACCACTGACCCTGAATGCTGCCACTTTTCAGGGCAGCTTATCTGGAGAAAAGGAGACTCAGGGGTGACCTTATCACTCTCTGCAACTTCCTGAAAGGTGGCTGTGGTCAGGTGGGGTTGGTCTCTTTCTCCAGGCAGCACTGACAGAACCAGAGCACACAGCCTCGAGCTGCGTCAAGGGAGGTTTAGGTTAGATATAAGAAAAAGGTTTTTTACAGAAAGAGTGATAAAGTTCTGGAATGTTCTGCCCGGGGAGGTGCTGGAGTCACCATCCCTGGGTGTGTTTAACAAAGCCTGGATGTGGCACTGGGTGCCAGGGCTTAGCTGAGGTGTTGGGGCTGGGTTGGACTCGATGATTTGAAGGTCTCTCCCAACCTGATCATTCTGTGAATTCTGTGATTCTGTGATCTGTGATTCTGTGATCCGTGATTCTGTGATCTGTGATTCTGTGATTCTGTGATCTGTGATTCTGTGATCTGTGATTCTGTGATCTGTGATTCTGTGATCTGTGACGTGAGCCCCCGATGGAAACCCCACACCAGGCTACAAATCCAGAAAAAAACAAAAGGAAATGCAACTATTTCAAAGCCCCAAGCCTCCCATCTCTCAGGCTTGTTCCCCTGAGGGGTTTTTGTGCTCCTTTGGTTGATGTTTCAATTTTTAGTAGGAAACAAACCAAACCCATTCAACTTTACATTAAAAACAACCTTCAGACCCAGCATAAACCTGAGGCCAGATCCCAAACGAGCTACACTCTGAAGGGATTAGCTGACATTCAACATCTCTACTAAATTCAAGAGTAAAAAAGGATATTAGGAAAATAAACCATGCAGGAAACAGCACTTTTGGAGCTGAGACAGAAAGGTTCAGCCTTGCCATAACCACTCAGTGTCAAAGGAGTCACAGGAGAAGCCAATTATCCCAAAAAAGGCAGCAGGGGATGTCATCCCTTATAAAAACAAGTAAGGAAATAATTTCCCACGATGGAAACAGATTTTCTTTGGGAAAACCAAAGGAACTGTTAAGAGTTGCAGCTGTACAGCTCTGGCTGTGCAGCAGAGAAGGATCAGGTGTTCAGGCACAATCTTGAAACTGTTAATTACCCAGTTCTCTGAGCTGTAGAAAATTATCACTGTTGAAAAAAGAAAAGAAACCAAAAACCACTCAACTGATTTTCCTGCCACTGGACAAAAAATAGGGCATGTGAGAGAGCACCTGAGCATCCAGTTCCATTCATAAATCCATAGTAAAATTAACATTTTACCTCTTACATTTCAACTCCAAAAGCTTTTGTGCTGCAGGAATATCCACTCCTCCATCCCCTCAGGAAGGCTCCAGGTCCATGGACTTAAAGGAAAATTAAGAGGTGTCTTCTCCAAGGTGTTGGCAGCACCATCAGAGCTCAACTCCTGCTGCATCATTTTTAATGCCTGGAATTGGGAGCAAAATGAAGATTCCACAGAATCTACATTTTATTGATCATCTTGAAGTCATGGGGGGAAGCTTTGGGGATATTTTTTCCATTGGCAGTGCCTGGTGTTTTCTTTCAAGAGGAGTCATTGGCCCACGAGGTGCTCAGCTAAAAACTTGACTCATTTTAACCTAAACTTTAATGCCACCCCAGAGCTGTTTGGCCTCCCTGAGCAGGTGAAGAAATAAACAGAATATCCCCTCTGAACTATTCATATCAAAGCAGGAACAAACCAATATTGTGACACGATTTTTAAATGCAAAACAACGGGTGAGGTATTGTTGTGGTTTATGTCTTGAAGAAAAGACTCCTGACGATAATATTGAAGGCTAAATATGATTTATTAAAATGACTCTATAATTCTAGTATTTTTCTATATCTGCTCAGCAGAGAGCATTCTCCATGCTCCTTCTGCTGCTTTGTCTAGGGAATGTCTCTGAATGTTTACAATATCAGAAAGATTACAGTCTTTCAGCTTCTTCTCCCACTCTCCAGGAGGAGAGCTGAGGAATTCTAAAATGTCTTTGAAGAACACTAGATATTTTGTTTACAGAAAGCTTATACAGAGTAAAAGAACAGCAAAAGGATGTTCTCCCATGGGAAAATGACCAGAAGGCTTACACACAGAGAAACTTATCATATGTTCATAGCAACAGTGAGGTTTAGCCAATAGCCTGCTGAAATATTTCCCTTTTTTCTCGTTGCAGTGGGAGAAAACGAGGGGCTGTGTCCAAGGGAAGTTTGACATCACTGAGAAAGGGTGGGAAGGGGAGGGATCCTCCTCTGGGTGAGGATGGCCCAGCTTGTTAGCATAGGAAACACATAATCACAGCATAGCTTGATTAAATGCAGGTGCTTTATTAAAAAGCTCCTGGAATCAGGGGTTCAGACCCAAATCTGACTCCGACATGGGTTTGAAATGGACATGTTTTACACTCTTCTTGTTATACAACTATATGTTAATCATTAGACTTATATTGTTCTGTTGTATTCATTGATTTCACCCAAGTGTGAATTCTCAAGCCCCCAGAAACATAATTTCCAAGATTCATATGTCTACACAATAATTATGTTCAATTATCAGATGATCATCACACCTAACAATCCTATCATTTCTCATGGCCTGGTACAGATAAGGTGTTCCCAGGCCTAGTTCATGATTTAGTACAGATGAACTGTTCCCAGGTGTTGGAATCCAGGGTACAGAGAATGTTTCTTTGTCTGTTTTAGGAAGCTCTGA
>VXAX01003648.1:10414-25970 GCA_013399835.1 Leptocoma aspasia | reverse complement strand
CTTCTTCTTCATTTTCTGTAGCATTGGTGGCACAAAGCCATTGGTTAGGGATGGTAGCAGCATAATTGTTACGTGTGTAAATCAGCAGAAGTTATCGGTAGTAAAGTAAAAACAATATACGTGTTAGACAGTAATTGGATTCAATATCTTTAAAAGGCCTTGATTTTGGGAACTCGAGGCTCCATTTTGTGCCTTGCTTCTGTGGTGCTGAGTCTGGTGTGGACAGTATATCAACCTCAAGATAAGAAAAGAATAAACAATAGAACGAAGACAGAGAAAATCCAGAGTCTTGCTCGTTTTTCATCCCTGGCAAAGAACTCATGGAGGGAACCTCCTTCAAGGGCCCTGGGGGTAGGTTCCCAGCAGGTTGTGGGGGGAACAACAGCCAAAAAGACTCCAACAGCATTCTATTAAGTGTGGTGTTAAAGTAACTTTTTATAAAGATATAGTTTTTATTTCTGTTATTAAGTTTAGACAGAGTAGTGAAGTAGCTGATACAGTTATGCTTGTGGTAATTGAATTGTCTGCTTGGTTAGAATAATATCCAATGAACATATGGTGAGGACCTGCTGCTGATTTGCCAAATATCATCACTCATTGTCTGAAGAAAGTATGGACCAGAGCCCAAAAACTAGAAATGAAACTAGCCCAAAAACTAGAAGTTCTTATAGTTTTCTATAACTATAACAGACAAACCACAACCACGGAATATGTATGCTCTAAAAAGGCAGACCCGAGGAGGAGCCATGCTAAACAGTTCTTGGAACATGTAAACTAGTTTGGGTGAAAGTTAAAATATGCATGATTGTTTATGAATATGCAACAGGCTGATGCCATAGAAATGGTATATAAAGGGTGTTTCCAAAAGAACAGGTGTGCTCCTGGCTGAGTGCCAAGGAGCACCCAACTGTAATCTTTCTGTCTCCTATTGTCCTTTATTAAACTTCTGAATTTTACCAAGAGACTGAACCTTGTTTTTCCCACCAGGAACGCTCACAGGAGCCAGGACACCATACAGAGTCACCCAGCCACCACAACCCCTGGCATTTATGACCAGCTCTGCTCCTGAAAGGGCCCAGCAGCTTGTCAGACAGCGAGATCATTATCTCCAAAGATGCCAAGCAATCCCAATGAATCAATAGCCGTTGTGACAGAGCCCTGCATGCTGAATTAAGCAGAGCTGACAAGTGGGTTGTAAGCACACCGTGTTTAACGATCAGATGAGATTCGGCTCCTAACAAGATTACTCCCTCTTTAGCAGGTGTCTGTGTGCTGCGAGAAGATAATCCTGCATAATCGCCCATCACACACACATGGAGAGTCAGGAAGCAACGGCTCATTAATGAAAATTCTATAGACACAGTGAAGCCGCTGCAGAAAATGTGTTTGACCTCCCAAATTTAATCTGAACCTTCAGCAGCCCCAGGCCTCCAGCACCTCCTGGCTCCTCTGCATCGTAGGATCCTGTTGCTCTGATTTTCAGCCTTCTGATGTTTTCATTCTTGTGATGGAGTCCCTCACACTGCTTTTTGTAAACATGCACACGTTTTTCTAACTGTCTTTTTGTTTTTCATTCTTTCTCCTGGGAGGAGAAAGGTTTGATGGACTTTGTCAGTGACCAGTGTGGTTGGAGAGGTGGTAACTTCACCTTCCAATCAGTGGTCGTTCCCAAACTCCATATAATACGAAAATCAAAATAAAACTTTCTTGTTCCTTGCCTTCTCTCGGCTGTGACTCTGCTGTGTCTCTGCGACTCGTGTTGCACGTTAGTGTGACAGGACCCCTCTGCCTGTGTGATCCAGAGCCTGGAGGCAAAAACCAGCATTTGAAGGATCATCCAGAAATTCAGATTTGTGGTTTACAACCCCCCTACACACACAATGGCACAAAATTTGTTCTTTCAATACCTAGCGTGGACCAAAATTCAGCATTTGCCTGAGCTTCTGTGCCTCCCACAAACAATTCACCTGGCAGACATCCCAAACCGTGCAGGTGAAACACACCCCAATAATGCACCTGAAACACGTCACACAGTGCTGACAAATGTCAGGGTTCTGCTGGAAGTGACAAAGGTGTGGAGCCCTCCCTGTGAGGGGGTTCCCCTTGTGAGTTCTGTGCCAGGAATGGAAGGCAGATCAGACTCTTGGTTTTTTGGTCTTGCTCTATTGTTTATTTTTCTCTTATCAGCAGCCTAGTGCACCAGACTTAGCACACCAGAAAGCAAGGCACAAAATGGTCCCAAGACACACAGATTCAAGGCCTTTTAAAGCTACTTCACCCAATTAACTCTTAGAACGTACTTTGTTTCTACCTTTCTACCAATAACTCTTATTAATCTATTCACGTAACACCTACACTGCGGCTTTCTCTAGCCAGTAACTTTGTGCCACCAACACTGCAGAAAATGGAGCAGATGAAGAAACAAGAAGGAGACGAGACAACACCCAAAATCCTCCATCTTGCCTACTATCCACCCTCATACTAAAATTCTAAAACTCTAAAATTTTCACCCTGTGATAAACTACATTACTATCTACCACTATCTAATTCACACACTTGTAGGTTCTAACTCATCCCAAAGTCTTGGAAGCCTTCTCCAGGGATGTGGGTCAAAAGCAGTGCTCTGCTGAGGGTCAGGGCTTCTCAAAACAGGCAGAGAAGCATTCTCTGTGCTGTCTCTGTTGGACTCCACCAAGAAGTGTCTCAGTGATCCACTGGAACGTGCCTGCAGGGCTCTCAAGCACTCCCAGGTTGTTTGACATGGCAGGGAAGGAAGACCAAACCCACTAAACCCCTCCTTGTCCAGAACCATGTCACTGACTTGCTTTCTGAGCACTGTTCCAGGCAATGCTCACCTTGCTTCCAGTATTTTCCACTAATTACCAGGGCCTCAGAGAGCACCAAAGCTTCCCAAATCAACAAAATAGGTGAGCACAGAATGGAGTTGGCCTGGGGAAAAAAAAAAACACAGCAGGACAGTTGGAGCATTTTCTCATTTTCTCCTCTGTTCTCTTGCTGCTGCTGACTCAAGTCTAATTTAGTGTCAGCATTGCCTTCTCACTCATCTTTCCCCTTTTTCTAAGTGTGTTTAATCTGCTGTAAAATTGTTTTCATGGCTGTGGTGAATGTTATTGTAACTGTTTTACAATGTGCATTATCTGCACTGTGTAAAGGATTTGCCTGCTGTATGCAAATCAATGCCTTGCTGCTGCCACTCCAGGTCTGTGCCCTCACACAGCAATATCTCACATCCCCAAAGGGCACAAATGCTTTATTTCTGACAGAATTTGTTAAAAAAAACCCACTTGGAACCCAGTTCTACAGAACCAGACCCTTTTTTGTAGGATTGAACCAGAGCTTGGCCAGTTTAATCAGCAATCATTTGGGCTGGGTTGGATTGCTCTGACCAGTAAGAGCTGAGCCCTAGGAAAGCCAGGCTTGAACAGAGATGGTCATCAATCATCAAGCACTGCTCTGACAGGGCAAAAAAGAATAAAACTGCACAAAATACACCCATTCTGTGCAGAGAAAGTCATCTTGGTTTGGAACACTCTGGTTACGTGCAACACCAGGACATGGAGTTTTTAACCCTCCCTAGGTTGAGGCACATTAACCAGATTTAAATGAATCAAGGTCAGTCAGTACTTTTCATATTGACTAAGAAAACCAAGGCAAGAAGGTCAGACACAATTTTCCTAAGATCCCTAAACAATAATATCAATAAATGAGGCTGACTGCCAGTCCTGGACCTCCTGCACCAAAGCTCGTTCCACTTGTCTCAAATTTTGCTGGATTGTTCAAAGATACAAGTCAACCTGTCAGAAGATAAGTTCAGACTTCTCATAATTCTGTGTAGACAGCCAGGCTGTAAAAACGAGGGAAAACTTCAGAGTTGCTCTTTTTGGTCAATATTTTTCAAACACCGAAAAATGTCTCCAAAGCCTGGCCCAGAACTTGAAAACTAGAAACAGGAAAATTCTCCAAAAAAAAGTAAAGCATGCATGCACATATTCCAGAGGGATTCTCCTGGGTGGAGAGACAAGCAGCTCATCCCCAAGGTCAGTTCTGAGGTGCCAGCTGGGCCTGCTGCCACCAGCAGCTGACTGGGACATCAATGGCCTGGTCCCATCAGCTGCCCTCCCCTGGGAAGGGTCTCAGCTTGGAGATCCTCATTTGCCCAGATCTACAGTCCATGGCCAGCAGGAACTCCTCAAGGAGCAGCTGAGGGTGGAGGGACAGGAATTCATACCCTGACACACAGAACAAGTGTCACCTGCACAAGGCACCACAGCTTAAAAAGTGATTTTGGGAAAGCCTGGGATGTGGTTTCCCTGCACAAAGGAGCCTTTTGCTGTGGATATTCATGGTCAGCTCTCTCATGCAGCACAGAAACTCATTCACCAACCTGTCCTCAGCACCCACTACACTTCCAGCTTGCCAATTTACCACAGCAAGTGGCCACAGCGGCTTGGAGCTGCCCATTCCTCAGCCTGCCAGTGCAGGAGCACATGAATAACCAGGAAAATCCATACAAAAAAGGCAGGAGGAAAGCCTCCATCCCCTATTCTGGTGACTTTGTCTCCAGCACCGTTGTTATCAGGATCTCAAGCAATATTGCCATGGCAACCAGAACGCCTCCAGCTCCGGGGACAGGGTGGCACAAGGAGACACTTGTCTCCACTTTGTTAGCTGGGTAATTGGTCCTGCTGAGCAGGGTCAGCTTTAAGAAAGATGACAGCAGGTAGAGTCTGTCTGCTCAGATACCAGGGCCACCTTATCCTTGGAGCAGATCTCTTGGATTTATGGAACACTTAAGGGGTTAGTGAGCTGTGAAAATCCGATTCCCCGCCGCTGCAGTGTGCTGACGAGGAACTTCCTCCTGCGCTTCATCAAGTTTTCATTATCTTTCTGTGTTTTTGCAGGGAGGGAGGCTTCAGGGATTTAAGATGCTGCAATTTTCAGGCTGCATGAGCCTCTCGAATCAGTCACCCTCTCTGGCAGCAACGTTTTCAAGAACAAGAGCAATCAGCTGGTCCTGAAGCTCTTCAGGCAGTGCACAGCACAGCCTTGCCTCAAGTTCTTGGTTCTTCACTGTGCCCACAAGCAGACAAGCCAGGTCTGAAGTGTTTCTGGTGTTCCTGACTTCCACATTCGAGTGGAAATTTGAGTTTTCTCATGCTGAGGTACAGGAAACAATCCCAGCCTTGGCCTCACTGTGATCCAAACTGAGGATCTCCAGATGGGGTCACAATTCAGCAGGAGCTGTTCCTCACCTTGCACGTTCTGCACAGGAGGCTGGAAAAGCCCCTGGCTCCAGAGCTCTGAGACTTCCACCTTGTGATTTTCGAGGCACACAGAGCACAGATATTTTGAAAACATTCATCCATTAACTCTCCTCTTCAGCAGATCAAAGCTGAATCACTCCCTGATTATTTAAAGATCAATTGAGTCTCTATTTCCATGCAGCCAGCTGAGGCACAGCTCTGGTGGAACACCCAGGGCAGAGCAGCTGAGGGGTCCACTGCAGGGGAATGCCAGAATTTGAGCTTTTAGGAAGTTATCAGCTCAGGAGGAGATTGTAGGGGAAGTGATTTCTCCCTCTTAAACATAACAGACACCTTGAAAAGCCCCCATCTCACACCTCCTGCAGGGATCCAGCACAAGATGGGTACAAACAGCTCCTCCAAGCACTGCAGGGCTTTTCCCCTGATCCTCCCAAGCTTTCCTCCCAAAGCTTCACAGAATCACAGCTTTGCTGGCAGCTTCCCCTCTCAGGGGGTTTTTCATGAAGCAGGGGGAATCAAGCATGCCTTGTGGAAGTTTGGAGGCAACAGGAAGATTTTCACATTGCCAATAACCTTGACAAAGCACAAGCCACGGGGAGATGTGGTTAGCTGTTAAAAATAGCAATTTGCCATTCAAAAAGTGTTATTTTGCTGTAGTTCTTTATTTTAGGCAGAGCTGGATTCCCAGCTCTGGCTTTCATAAAGCACATGGGCTTCCCCTGTAATGGGACTGAATTACATCCCTCCTAACAATAATGTATCACACTGGAGATATGGCTTTATACAGGAAAACATTTTAAACAAAACCAGCAGTACAAATTAACCACTTTTCAACATTTCATATTAATATAATTTAATGCCTGGAGATTTCTGGCTTCCACAGCAACTTACTCCTCAGTTGACCTGCAGGGCTGACATCACAATAAAAATAATTAATATTAGCTGTGCCATAAATACCCACTCATTTCTACTACAACATGCATATTATGCATGACAAGCATGGCTTTCCCAAACTTTAAAATCCTGTTTTACAGGCCTCTGTTCCAGCATAATATCCTCATAAACCACAATAGCAGTGCAGCATAGAGAGGACTAAATTAAAAATTAATGGGCCCTGCCAGTGCTGAGCTTTCTCAGAGCCAGGAAAAGGCAGAAGGAGAAAGTCCTCCCTCCGTGTGAGAGTCCTGTAAAAAACCAACAAACCTGCCCTTCCCTGGCCTGGACTTCACACCCCCTCCCATGGGTATTCACCCATGAAAAGGAGGAATATCTACTGCACAAGGAAGTCAAGGGCTGCACTGACACAGCTCTTGTTGGGTTCTGTGGGGTGAACTCCGAGTCAGGGTCTGATTTCCCCATCTGTCAGCAAAGGCCATCATTAACAGCTGCATTTAGTGGGAAGTTTCTTGTACAGAAGCGTTTCACAGCAGCTCCTGGGGAGCACTGAGGTGAGAGATGACACCTTGTGTGACCCTTTAAGGAGGAATAGGAGCCCCTCAAAACCTCCTCAGGCTGTTCATGAGCATCAGAAAACTTAAAATCATATTTTTCAGAGGTGGCTCCAATGAGGCTTTGTAAAAAGACCTCATTGAACACAGATGTTCTCCTCAGACTGTGTTGTTTTAGGCATTATTGGTTCATGGTGGAAGAGCATTCAAAAATATCTTTGAATTTAGAAACATGAGTGTCGCCAACATTTTGTGGGTCCCTGGGTGAAAAACCTGCAAAGGCTTTTCTTCCCAGGGAGAAGCACATTCTCAGCACAGAGTTTCTATAAACAATCTCTGAGCCATGTTCTGTCCAAGGACATTGTCCCTCTGGCCTGTCTGTGGGAGGAAGCTGGTCCTGGTTATCAGTTCTCACTTTGTAGTGTCACACAGACAGGGGAGAGAGAGAGAAGGATTCTGCCACAGGCAGAGTCACAGCATTCTGAGATTCTTGTACAGGGAGCAAGAAGAAAGCACCTGAGCTCTGTACATGGGCACGATACAGCCCAAGCCTCAGAATTTTAGAGTCATCTTAATAAATAATATTTAAGCCTTCTGATATATGGAGTCAAAGAGCCCAGATTCCTCGGTCGGGGACATTCGTAAGACATGAGTACTCCTGTAAAAGTTTGGCTTCTTCTCCTGCAGAAGGGGAACACGAGCAAGAGGCTCCACTGAGATTTAGGAACAGGATATTCCCAGCCAGGACCCAGCCAGATCCCTCCTCCTGGCCCTCAGCAGGGGAGAGCAGGAGGGAGATTTCACTGCAGAGGAGTCTGATGAAGCAATCCCAGCCTGTGCATGAGATCCAGAAGCTGCCTCTCAGCTCCCATTCATAACAGGTTCTTTCTTCATGCAGAGAAGGAAAAAAAAGGTATTGGGCACTGAGGGAGCTTCTAATTCACAGAAATGGAACCCCTTTCTCCAGTCCAATCCACAAAACAATTTCAGCTCTCAATTAAGCAGACACCCTTATTCATTAGCACTGATCACACCAGTTGTGGGACTCCTTAAGGTGCATTTGTAGCTAGAAAGGCTCTGGGCTACTAAAAAAGTAAGAGGAGAAGTATTTTACCAGCCCACATCCATATGTGGTTTTGAGGACAGTACTCCTCCGTGTAGATTTTCTCCCAGAGGGCTACATTTGGTCAAATGTCAGGGCAGCTGACAGACTGTTTGTTATTCAGCCTGAATTTTTCATTTCCAACTCTTAATCAAAAGTACAGTCAACTTGCAGCCTCACGATTTGAGGTAGTTAACCTGCCTGAGTGCACACCCTTCACAGGAATGGGCTGAAAGAAAACAGAAATCTCAGATTTTGCACTTCTTATGTCAAACATGAAATAAAATAAAAAACGAGAGCTTGTTGCTTCTGCCTACATGCTGTAGCTGGGTATTCTCATGTGCAGTTGTTAAACTGGTCTCTTAAAGCGTCCTCAAATTTCACAGTTGTCTCAGCTCAGAAAACTGCTTGTTTGTTGTTGTTCACTCAGCTGCTGAATAATCCCAGCTCCCAGCTCTTCAGCACTTGTCCAGAGGCCCTCTCCACTGCCAGAGCTACAAGGAACATTTCACTTTGTCACCTTATTCACTTTATTTCCAGAAAGGGCCCCACAGATCCCTATCAAGGAAGCCAGGATGGAATTCAATGGGACTGACTGCTCGACTGCAAATTAAGTTTTAATTTAAACTTTGATCTTTTTTAAAGCTTATGCAATGAATTTCAGCAACTTCCATTAAGTAATTAAGAAAATTGCATTTCTTAAGTAATTTTGTCCATATTTTTAATATCTGGACTCAGTCTGTTAAAACACACACAGCTTTTCCATAACTGCTTGTCTAAAAGCTTCCCAGCCTCCTGCAACTCCTATTCCAAAGCTCCAGCAGTGTAACTCTACACCAGGAACACCCAGACCAGGTCGTTCAATTCTTTTAAAAAGCAGCAACAATTACCTAGGATGAGCTAGCACATCACTTTCCTTAGAGTAATGTGATTTCTACATTTCTCCTTAACATCAACGGGNGGGAAGTAACTTTTTATAATTTTACCCAGTTTTATGCTTCCAGTTTCATTAAGATTGGAAGAAAAAAAAAAACAAAAAACAAACCACAAACAGAACCCCCCCAAAACACAAACAAAAAACACAAACAAAAACAAACAAACAAACAAAAAAAACCCAAAAAACAAAAAACCTTGGTCCAGGCTGCTGGCAGACACCTGGGAGCCCTGCAACATGTGGAACCACTCCTGATTTTGTTGTCAGGTTGCTCTGAGGCTGCTCAGCACCAGCCCTGCCTGTGCAGTGTCACCCAGCCCTGCAAACACAGGGACAGCCCCGACCCCTCTGGTGCTCCCCAGCAGGAGGGAAACACGGAGCTCTCAAACTGCCCGGGGCTCTTCCAGCAGGGGAGAGGCACAGGAATCACTCCAGAGCTCCTGGGGCCACCTGGGCCAGTGCCTGAGTCTTCCAGGAGGTGACAGGAGGTGACAGGCGGTGACAGGAGGTGACAGGAGGTGCTGCCTCCTTCTCTCACTCTGCAGCTTCTGCTCTCCTCCCTCCTGGCAGGAAAATGAACCCACAAACACCAGAGCTTTATGTTCAAAAAGGAGACAGAGCAGTCCTGGAACTTTATTCCAATAAAGGGAGAGGCCATGGGCCATTCCCCTGGGGTTTCTCTAATTTTTGGAGGATGCAGCCTCCTTTTTATCCCAATTTCCTCCTTTTTATCCCAATTTCCCAGCCACATTTCCCTCTCTCTTTCCCCATGGGCTGAGCTGTTGAGAGGTTCAGACTTCCCAAATCACCTAAACAAACCCCTTCTAATGTACACCCTCCCCTTTTTCTTTCCCTTGTGTCACTCAGTGTAATTCCTCTGGAATTTATCGTTCTTCCCATTGTTTCTTGCATCTCTCAGTATCCAATTTTATTTATCAGACCCACAGTTTGTTTGTAAAGACAAATTTCTCTCATTCCATTCATCAATCAGTGGGATCCTTCCCTTGGTTTCTTTTATCTCTCAGTGCTGGTTTTATCTGCCAGCAAACCCACAGTTAGTTTGTAAAGAGAAATCCCTCATTCCTTTCAGTCCTGTCTCAAAATGCTCAGTGCTGTCTTAGAGCAGCCACGGGAGCTCTGTCACCTGGGGATTCCTCCAAATAAGATAGCCAAAAATGCTCTGAAGACCACCTGGGGTTTATGATTTTGCACCCTCCCTCTCTCTCACTTTTCCTTCCCCAGAGAACCCAACATGAAATGAGAGGATGTTCTAGTGAGGACGTGGCATCACCCTCAAAGACGCTGAAAAAAATGGAATAAGAAACACCAGACTGCCCTTAGCCATTAAAATGAAGATGCCAGCTCAAAAAACCTTGAGCAATGCTCTCTGCCTGCCTAAATTATTGCTGCGGTTTCAGTGGAAAGAAATGTCCTTTTCCCTTCTCCCCCTCCACTTCAGTGCACTCAGAGCAAGCATCCATTTATTTTTATTTTACTGGATGTTGCACTTTATATAGAAAGCCCACAAATACAGCAAAGTTTATATCAGAATTCCTGTGAACTGCAAAAGTCTTTGCTGGTGCTTTTTGTTGTTATGGTGCCTCATAAAGCCACACAACTCCAAGGAGAGGAAAACCAACAGACTAAAAGCAGTTTATTGAATCAAAAGAGAAGAGATTTGTTGCTTATCGAGGGAAGTCAGCCATCTGTCAATACTTCTAGCTTGTAATGACAAAATAAGGTTTCAGGTACTCAAACAAGGCCTTAACCCTTTTAAGACAGCAGAGAAACTGTTCAATCATGTCACTCTATTGAGCAACACAAAACGCGGAGACAAACGCAGCTACACACGAGAGAAGGCAAAGAAGAGAGAAACTTTATTTTGGTTTTCACATTATATAGAGTTCTGGAAACGACCATCGATTGGAAGGTGAAGTTACCACCTCTCCAACCACACTGGTCAATGACAAAGTCTATCAAACCTTTCTCCTCCCAGGAGAAAGAATGAAAAACAAAAAGACAGTTAGAAAAACATGTGCATGTTTACAAAAAGCAGCGTGAGAAACTCCATCACAAGAATGAAAACATCAGAAGGCTGAAAAATGAGAGTGACACAATCAACCCCACCGAATTTCCCATTGAGTGTCTCATTTTTCAAGACCCCTTAAATGGAGTTATTATTCAGAAAGAGAATTTTCCAACACATCCAGGAGTTCTGCGGGCACTGAGCACTTCCATTAGGCAGGAAACAGCTCAGAGAGGAACCTGTGGCCCCACGGTTTCAGCAGATGCTCCAAGAGGAGCAGAAATCTCTGCTTTGCATTGCCTGTGGCTGCCCACAACGTGGAGAACGCCATCACCAAGGCAACCACTGCCAGGGATCTGCTGGTGCCCAAGGATGATGCTCGGGAACATGTGAACAGAATTACTCAGAGGCACCCACAGCTTGTGCCCTTTGGAGAAGCTGCTGGAGAGCCGGGGGTTTCCATGGGAACAGCTCAGAGGGAGCTTCCTCCCAGCTCTTCCACTTCCCGGGGAGGACAAAAAGAAAACCAGCTCCGTTTTTTTTTTTTCTTTCTCCTTTCTCAAGTGCAGCAGCTGGACAGCGAGCAGGGAGGCCAGAGGGGTGGGGAAGCATTTTCACCCTGCCAGGGGTTCATCCTGGGGGGAAGCAGCANGGAATTGTTTTGTCTCCCTGCTCTGTGCAGAGAGCTCACCATCCCCTGATATGAAGCCCAGACCCACAGACTAAAGCAGCACAGAATCTGAAAAATAGAAAAGCTAAAACCTGAGGCATTACTGCAACAACCTGGTTTGCTGCTCTCTGCTTGTTTGTGGGCAGCTATTCCCTTTAAAGATGTTGTTGCTTCATCAGCTCGGGAAAAATGCTGTTCTAGAGAGCTCTGAGTCCTTCCAGCAGCTGAATTGCACAGAATGTTGTCCATAAGCTGATATAAAATCACTGAGCACTTGTCAGCCTGTCAGAGGCACTTGAGACTGAGAATGAATCCTTTCTGGGCTAAAAGGAGGAAGTTTGGAGCACACAAGTCACATCATCTCCAGCAAACAGCTTTATAACACGGTGATTTATAGCATGGATTGGCACAATGATCACTCTGGGAGGAGTTTGTGCATCATTTGAGGAGGGAAAAGAAGGGATTTGCCTTTTCACCAGGCCCTCAGCTCCTAAACCAAACCTTACAACTGGACAACTCCAGGCAGCCCTCATCTAAGGCATTATTTTTCTTTTTTTTCAAAGTATTTTTGTCCAACAGCAGAAACTGGAGATTTGAGATTAATTAAGATTAATTTTAATCTTAAAATTATTTCATATTTACGATTAATTAAGATTATTCTTACCTAGCAGGCCAGTCCTGACTCTGCCCTCAAACCAAGGAATGCCATCCATGCTTTCCCCACAGAGCCAGGGGTACAGCATCACCCTGCTTCCTCAGCTGCCACAAACACACACATCCCCAGTTCACCTCTGATGTTTTATGATCCTTGCATGAGGATCAGCGCAATTCAGTGCTCAGGTTAATCCATTTTCATGCCTCTGCATCGCTGCCAGCACTGAACAATCTTTCCCCCTGCACAGGAAAAGATAAACCACGGCAGCAGCTTCAGCTGATCTTTGGTCTTTGGTGTTTTGGGCAGCACAGCAAAGCTTTGCCACCGCTGTGCTGAGCTCTGACAGGGCTCTCCATCACCCCTGAAAGTGGAAGGCTGGACAGGGATCATCCATTCCACCCCAAACACACTGAAAATTGATTCACCCCAGCTATTGTTGTGGCCTGAAAGCCAAACAGAACTTTCTGACTCTAATATCAGAAGGTTTAATACGATTTATTAAGATGACTCCATTGTTCAGGAGGTTTGGGCTATTCTGTGGCCAGGTACAGAGCTCAGATGTTTACTCTTCATGCTCAGTACAAGAATGCCAGAATGCTCACAATTCAGAGATAACAATTCAGAGATAACAGTTCTCCACACCTTTGGTTGAGAGAGAGAAAACTTACAGCTCTCATATTGGGAGACAGAGCAGACAAACATCACCTGTCCTTGAACACACAGCTCAGAGATTTATTTATAGAATTCTGTGTGGGAAAGTGAGTTCTCCCCTGGGAAGAAAAACCTCAGCAGGTTTACACCCAGGAAACCCACAAAATGTCAAGACAACACCCAGCAAAAAAATGCCAGGAGAAGGGGCCTCCCCCACCTGTGCAAGGCAGGGACGCCCTCAGAGCTTTGGCTGATTTTTCCCTGGGATAATTCCCTGAGTTTTGGGCCCACACCTCGCAGCCAGTGTGGAAGAAACCCTTCAAGGTCCAAGGAGCAGCTCTGGTGAAAACCCCAAATGCTAATGAGGTGTTATTGTTGCTACATAAATGAAAGGAACAGGACTATAATTGGGTTAGAGAGGATTTATTGCTTAAATAAACATTAGTTTTAGAGGTTGTGAAATTTGAGACAGCAAGAAGTCGGTTACAGTTTAAGATGGTTACAAGCTTTTCCTTACAAGACAATATATAACTTTTTAATTGAATGGACTGTTGCTACAGAGTTTATTTTGTTTTTTAACTTATCACGTTTATTTACTTTCACTGTATTGTGCATACTTTTAAATGGGCTGCTATTACACGTGCACACATATTATAACATCTAAACTCTTAACTTACTCTACACAATTATGCCCTTACATATAAACTTTTTACTGTCTTATCAATACAGTTTCTTACTTACTTAAGGCATATTCTTACTTATAACTATAGAAGTGTAAGTTTATGATTTTTCTGCTTAATGTCTGTGTACTTCATTTTTGCATCAATCTAAGCTTTTTCTAAGGCTGCAAATTAAACTTTCCTGTGCCTGTGGAAGTTCCTATTTTTCTCTTTCTGACAACGAGGGAGCCAGGAGCCCTTGTTCTGTCTATTTATAGGAATTCCAGCCAAGCAGAAAGGATGGAGGGCTGGGCTGGCTCTGCTCCCTTCCAGGATGTGCTGTCCTGCTTATTGGACCATGAAATGCTGAGCAGAAGGAAAGGCAGGTTTGTGTGAATAATAATGAAGGTGGAGCATCTGCAGGGTTTTGTTCATGCCTGGAAACTCCTTGTGGCCACTTGACCGAGCTAACAAGGAGACTGAGTGACAGTGCTTGTTCTTGGGAACGTTCTGGCAGAAGGAGTTTCAGTGTGTTCAGGTGTTTCACTCCCTAGCCCAGTAATTATCCATCAATTAATCCTTTCAGACCTAAAAGTAACATAATCAAGGCCCCAAATAGAAATTTTAAGTGCTCCAGCACAGCAGGAAATGGACATTCCCTCAAAAACAGTGAAATCCTCATTTTTTTCCTCCCTTTTGATGTTGAGCTCCTCCAGCAGAGGCCATGTGAAAATCACTGCACGAATCTGAACCTACACAGAGAAAAGTTCTCCAACCCTTCTGTGACATTCACACATAATTATTGCAGGCTCTGTTCATACAAAGCTGTCTATCCCTTCATGTTACTTCCAGAAAATTGTAATTCTCTTGTAGCCTTAACCACAAATTAATTTCAATTACGGAAGGGCCATGTTAACACAGAGGAATGTAATTTCTGTCTGGTTTCATCTCGTGCAAATCCTTGTAAGAATTTATCTGTCATGAGCTGAGGTCACGAGAAGGGATGTGAACTATCACAGCACATTACAGTTCCACAAAACGAGACCAAAAAGGAGCTGAAAGACAAAGAAGCCAAGTAGGAAAACAGACATTGCAAATTATGGGCTGTTTGTACAATGCAATTAAAGTGCAGCAGGAAGGCAGTGCTGGTGACTCCTGAGCTCTTGTAAAGAGATTGCTTTATTCCAGCTGGAGGAGATATCTCCTTTTGGCCTCTCCACCCAGCTCAGGCACAGGGGCTGTGCCAGCCTGACATCAGAGCCATTCAGGGACAGCCCCAGCAGCACTGGGCTCCCATCCAGCTCCCCAACACCCATAAATCCTGGAACAGAGCTCCAGGGGGCAGCCAGACTGGCAGTGGGGATGTCCAGGATGCAATAGTTCAGGTTTGCTCATCTGGGAGGCACCAGCACCTCCAGGATTAAATTTACACTGAGTTCACAGCAGTGGGAGCAGCCCCATCTCATCCCACGTGTTCCCTCAACAATGTGAATAAAATTATTCTTGCATGGCATTACCTGGGCCATTTTATTCCCCTCAGCAGCCAGCTCAGAGTTACCAGCAGTGCCTGGCAGACTTTGCCCATTCCCACTTTCTCCCAAGGATGCTCTGCTGGCTGCCCTCAGAGCACTGATGCCTTAGGATTTCAGTTTTTATATTTTTCAAATCCTGTGCTGCATTAGTGCATAGCTCTAAACTCCATGTAAAGTGTGGTTAACTCTTCACATCTTGGTCAGACAAAACAATCCTTCTAGGCCTGAGATCCAAGGACACCCAACAGCTTCAGGCCCCAAAAAGTATAAACAAAAGTGAATTGGGGAGGGGAGAAAACTGGGGGAATGTGACTTCATTACGTGAAGCTGTAATTGGAGAATTAACCCCTGATATGCAAATAGAGCAAACTTATAATTGTGTGAAAAACTCGTGACCACCATCTGTTGCTGGCATTTTGTGGGTCCCTGGGTGAAAAACCTGCAAAGGCTTTTCTTCCCAGGGAGAAGCACATTCTCAGCAAAGAGTTTCTATAAACAAATCTCTGAGCTGTGTTTCAAGGACAGAGGTTTCTCTGCCCTGTCTCCTGATAATAGGAGATGGGGGTTTTTCTTCTTTCAGCCTATGAGGTGAAA
>VXAX01003647.1:838575-858654 GCA_013399835.1 Leptocoma aspasia | reverse complement strand
CTATGTATGGACCACAATGATACTTCCAAATCTCCTTGACCCAAATGTGCAGAACATCCACCCAAGAGTAACCAGCTTCCAGGTGCCTGATGCATACATGCCTGGGATATATATCAATTGCAAAACACCTGAGCACTTCTTTCTGCTAACACACACTCAAAAGAGGAAAAACAAACAAGCAAAACTCCTAATTTTTAGGTCAGTAGTATATTAGACCCAGAATAAAGTAGAATTCAAGATGATAATAATACTCTTCTCTAAGAGTGAATTCCAAGCAAGCACTTAAAAAAAAGCCATTGCATCTGATGGAACATAAAGGAACAGCAACAAAACCAACAAAACAGATGAACACTGTAGTGCCCCCCCTCCCCACCCCATACTACTGAATATAGATGGAGTAATTCACAGTTTTCACTGATAAAGATGTGTTCTTGGTGTCAGAACTGATTTCTATTACATAGTTTTGTGTATCTACGCCTTTTAGGAATTTCTACCACTCTACTGACCTAAGCAAGAATTTGGACTCATGAAATAGTAAAGGGATCCCAGGTTTCTTTGTTACATTAGGAACTACAAGATATCTGACAGTCTATCACTATGACCTTAATCCTTATCAGGAATTTGACAAGATCCAACAAAAGGAAGCAGTTTTTGTCCACTTTGTGTCTTTTCTTATTATCTAAGCAATCTGTCACTCAAGTAACTGAATAAGTATTGACAGACTTATTCTCACAGGTATGATAAGTATTGCTACTTGTCCTTTGCAGTTCAGATTTGAACCACAGGCAGATAGCCATGAAATAGGGAAATGCATAAGCATATGTCTCACCTGAGACACCTTGGTTTACAAAATGAGAGCAAGGAATACATTTGAGAATTTGCCCAGACCTACATGACTTCCAAAGATTGATTCAGATGGTTATAAGAACATTAAGTGTTAAAAACCCAGCAGAATGCTGCTGAAAGGTTTTAATCACATGTTCCTCTGCAGCATGTAGAAAGATCTTTACAGGACAAAATCTTTACAATACAACTGATAAATTCCATTGGATTTTTTGTCTGACAGTTGTTTTGTAACCTTGGACACAGACTTTTATTGTCAGTTGAAACCAAACCTAAAGTTATCTGGGAATGAAAGATGAGAAAAATTCCATTATATAAAATAATCCCCTTTGGTTTGCCACATTTTAGTTACAAGCATTATTTTTTCATGTTCCAGTAATGGGAAAAGCAGATTTAAGGGCTTTCTCCAGATAATTTTATTTCTCTTTTTATAAAAGAATTAAATTCTACAGAAGAAAAAATATATTTACCTTTTATTTTGAATAAAAACCATAGTAAAAGTAAAATCCACAAGGATTCAAACAGACTTAAAAATTTATTTTAAACAATATTTGCTTTGATCTGAAGAGTCTAAAGGATTTTGGATAATTAATTAAAAGCAGATTTTGGGTTGGGTGTGATGACTATATTTTCTCCTTACTATATTATGTGCCAACAAAGAATAAGTGTTTTAGGAGTCATAATTGTTTGTGAAATCTTTGTTCAAAACTGTTTAGCTTAAGATCTTTTAGCTTTTAGCAATTAATATCTCAACCCCTTTAAAATATGCTGAAAAATACTGATGAGATTTAATAGATGTCAGAAGTTCACATGTCACTTGGCCATCAAAGATTTAATTAGTAAACCAACATCTGAGTATATTTGTAATAAAATGTATTTTATGTACATCAAACGTGGAACCTGGTCTATAACTAGAACAATATTTTTATATCAGGAATCTTATCCCCCAAAAAATCTTCACATTTAGGGAAAATCTTAGGTTTACTTGAAATTGTTACAAAAAATAATACTTTCTGAGGCTTTTCATCAGAAGCATTAGAGACTCAGCTGCAGTTGGCCATTTCCCTCCAAGATTAAAAATGTATTAATGCTAAAAAAATTAAATAAATAATCTGAATATATCAGCATAATCTTGTTACTTCTAGAATGGTATCTCCAATCTTTCATGTGTTCTTCCCCTTTATTTACTTATTCTCGTTTGTGTTAGTGCAGCCTTCTCTTTGCTTTCAGAGGATCAACTTTTCTTAAATTCCCAGGTATGCTAGGGGAAATTTTGAGGTAGGTTGCCAAATTGCAAATTGTTTTCCAGGTCTGATCTGTCAAGGCAGTGTAAAAACTACAGGTCAGAACTTGTAGTAAATATATTTTGTTGTTTGCTATTTAAATTTAATCAAATGGATTAAGCTAACAATAGCTGGAAAGCATAATGATCACTTACTAAAAAAATATATTCAAGTGAATTTCAGATGTCACTGCTACAAAATTTACAGTGCTTTATTCTTTTTTACTTTGGGACATTTTTATATAAAGCAGCATAATCTATAATGTGCTTGATTTGATAGAGAATATTGAAAGTTGAATTATAAAATATGATAGTTTCTGTTTAAAGGTAGCCTGTAAAATGCAGTAATTTTATGATAAAAATGAGACCTCTAGAAAGAAATTTTTATATTTAATTTTAAATTTTTTTTTTTCTCTCCACATACATTTACTCTGTGATATCAGAACTTTAATAACATTACCTTTCTTCCTTTTAAACACTGTGATAAATTTTAGCCATTTAAAAAATTCATCTTGGGCACATTATGAAAAAAGACATTAACAACAAACAAATAATGACAGGAGTCTGTTCACTTTTACTGTGAAAGGAGGAGGAAAACACAGGTACAGATAGAACTGAAAGGCATAAAGATGTGTAAAATCTAAGTTTGATTAGAATATCACCGGTGTGGAAAAAAAAGAAACAGAAACCACACTCTCACATCACTGCTCCTCATTGACCTGGTTAATAAACCAATCCAAATACAAAACGACTGACAAACAGTGCTTGAGGAGGCACCACTTTTTTTTGTGCCAGGAGCAGTCCAACATGCACGGAGGATAGACAATGGACTAATAACATCTGCCTGCAGGTGATTCAAACTGCCCATGTAGAAGAGCAAACATTTGTATATCTTTAGCCTTTTTTCCTTTTTTTCCCTTCTTTTTTTTTTTTTTTTTGAATCCTGCCCCTTGACAGTTTCATTGAATGTCTCTAGCTCTTATAGTCCATAATCCCAAAAAATTCTCTTTTTCTCTTTGTGATGCAGCAAACAGGCAGGATTTCATGTCCCAGAACCACCTCTAGGCACCACTGGGTTTTCCTCTAGGCATATGTGTAAACTCTATTCTTTCAGCTGCTGTTTGGTTAGTGGACTCTGGAGGCTTATGTAGATATAAGATATACAGAGCTGACATTTCTGACAGACCCTAATGCTACTTCCTTTTCTTTTGTTCTCTATTGTTCCTTCCCATGGCATGAAGCAGATGCTTATGATGTCTGTGTTGTGAGTAGGAGCTGTAGAAACCCAACTGTTCAAATTCCTGTCAATGTTTAAGTCTCTGTGGGCATCATTATTTATATCTCCAAAGGAATACGTGACATTCTGGAATTCTACAGCAGGAAAGCGGTCAAGTACAAATTTTTTTTTTAAGAGCAAAGACCTCTTTTTGGGTACTGGTGTATTACAATAGTCAAGTGAGACATATAGCTTTTCCAGACCTATCTTCCCCCTTCAAGCACTGAGAGGTTTCTACTGTGGAATAAAAGTAAGGAGAGGAGAGGAAGTTTCAGTTTGCTACAGTAAATGAAAAGCATGAAATAAAAAACTAAATCATTGTAATCTGAAGTTTTTAAAAGATGCGGTAAACAATAATGAATGCTGAAAGCACTGATACATAAATGTCTGACAGAGCAGTCTTAAGAAGTTATTTGGATTTGAAACTGACTTGCAGCAAAATGAAGACCTCAATTTAAGGAGTACTAAAGAAGCCTTGGTATGAAAAAATGAAGGGGATGAAATCCAGGGTAACAAACTGGTCAGCAAAAACCTACTTCGTATTTTTCAACTTTTTTTTCAACTTTAGCTGAAAAAAGCTCAACCAAATATTAAACTTTTTATCAACTAAACCTAAGTTTTTCTCTGACCTCTAAATATTTCTAAAGCATATCTTGTACTGAATTCTTCCTATGAATGTCACCAATTTTTACACCCTGTATGATTCTCATTTACAGCGAGCTCTGTTGTCAAGTGTAAAGAGGCGTTGCTATTTACTAATTGCAATAGCAAGGTTATTTTAAATTGCCAAAATAGAATGCAACATGAATAAACAAGAAGACATTAAAACTGCTTCATTTATAAGTGGGAACAACCCCTTTATCAAGAAATTATATGAAAGATAGACCCAATGATCTTCTATCATCATAAATTATATGAACCGTGTGTGGAGATAGGGAACCGGGGTTACAGAGATACCCCTTTCCTTATAATATCACAAATATGCAGTTGATACCTTGAGCAACTGGTAACAAAACATCAGCTAAATATTTGTTTAGAATAAAAAAGGGTCTTATTTGTACATGTTCTTGTAATTAGATCAAGAAATACAAGGCTGTTTTTAAGCCAGTTTGGGGCTTCCTAGGGCTTTTCAAGAATCTGTTGCCAGCTCAGACATCACCAGGTTTAGAATATCTTTATACTCTGTTTTCTACAGTTTTGTAATAAGAATAATGGTAATCCAGATTCTATGTTCTTGACAAAGACTAGTTTGTTACCTGCCCTGAAATTCAACTCCAGAAGTTTTGTGGTAGCTAATGGCCACTGGAGATACTTGGAGTGACCTAGGTAGTTAAAAAGGATCTCACTATAGGTATTAAAAGTGCAATATAGAAATTATTTCATGTTTTAGACTTCTGGTCTGAAAATTTAACAGTCTTTCATTTCTACTTATAATATGCCTATTTATGTGTAAAGACTTTCTGCCGGCTTCTAATGTTCCTCTTTGGAAAGTTTTCTTTGCTGATGAATTTTCTCATTATGCTTTTCCTCTATGAAACAGCTGTAAATTTGGCAAGGACATATATTTACATTCCTGAAGATCTTATTTGGCAGGTGGCTTTTGTTTTTTACAACCTGCTCTCTCTCTTAATGGTAAATATTTTTCTGTCTTCTTTCTCTCTGTGATTCTGTATGTGACAGAAACATCTATTTTGTAAATTCAGATTAATATTGTCTCCTGTCTGTAGTTATGAGGTTCTCTGTAATTACTCTAACTGAAATTACTGAATATTAATAGTTTTATCCTTGAAAGCCTGCTAGGTTTTAATTTTTTTAAAACAAACACATGGTGCCTTGCTCCACATATTAAGGCTATAATTTTTGGACTATCTAATTCAGAGGATTCTGGCAGACCGAGATCAGGCCAAATTTTACACAAATTTCTTTCTATGGCCTTCCTTCTCTGCTGCCTTATAGCAGGACTACTAGTGAAGTAAAAGGTCTAAATGTACCCCAGGGCACCCTGGTGAGACAGTGGAGGTGTCTTCATAACAGGGACACCCACCAAATTTTTTTCACTAAATTTTTTCACACATTTGTCTTCACTAAATTGTATTTCCTGTTGATGGCAAGAAGCAAAACTGACATCCAGTTCACAACTTTATAGCTGAAATAGACAAACCTTATTAAAGAATATTTGTTTTCTAATCTATGACCGTATCTATTTGGGGGTTTTTTGGTGAAACATACAGTTACACACAATATTATTGTTGTCATCATATTGCCAGTTCTTTGGTTATATTTTTTCCATCTCTCTCAAAGACTACACATGGAGATAACATGAACTAAATTATATATTTTTGATCCAATAGAGATTATTAAGAAAGAAGAAAAATAGGTAAAAATAAATACCATTTTGAATACAATTTCAAAATAAATATAAGCCTTTGAATTTGCACAGCGGAAAACATATTCTACACCATAAAATTTGTTTTGAATAACTGGATAGTAATTATCATGACATATCCTGGACAGTGCATTTTCTATGTTTCATGTCTAGTGATTCTCTTAAAAGAAGGATGCCATTTGGTTCTGGCAATGATAACTACCATGTACTGTGGCATGCAAAACCAGTTATTTTAATCTGTTCATACTGATTTCAGAAAGATAGAGTTGCATTGTTGTATCTTGAGGCAAAAAATGTATGTCTCTTGAATTGGTTTTGTAAAAAATTTCACTAGAACTAAAATGACATTTTAAGCATTAATAGCCTTTCATGCCATAATTTATATACAGTTACAGTAAAATAGAGAAATATGTAGATTCATGTAATGAAGCAGGTTTATATATTTGTATTTTATCTTGGGACTTTGAGTAAAAAAAATATTGAAATCATGAAATATCCAATCTTTGTTAGTCTTTTGGGACAAGTTCAGTGTCAGAACATTATTTTCTATAGGCTGTTATTAAATCAGCTAAAGAAAAGGCAAAGTGACTCATGCACAAACACAACTATAAAGCTCCAGATAAGAAAAGATCTGCTCCCTAGATTCCTAGTCATATGTGATGGCAGAAATATCCTAAGGGAAAGCAAAGCTCCTAGCATATTTTTGTAACTGGAGCTCAAATTAATGTATTTCAGTTTCTCTTCATAATTTGCATTGTTTAGATTTTTCACCTATTTCTAAATATTTTTGAATGGTGTTGTTTCTAATGACACATTAAACCCAGGTCATAATTAGACTGAGAAATATTCTCCAGTACAATAGTGCTAGAGTAGTGTGTCCCTGATAGAGTTTAAAATCCATCACTTTCACTGCTTCATACACAATCATGATTGAATTTCACTCTTGACTCAGTTAACTACAAGTTCCCAATGCAGTTGATGTAGAATCTGTTGAAACATATCCATAATAAATCAAAGTATAAATCCTTATAGCTATGTAAATATGAGAGAGCTCATTCATGGTCCCACAGGAACTGACATAAAGAAAAGTCATTGTAAGGTATGTAATGAATTTGTATCAGTCTAGCCATTGCTGCAAAGAAACCACTTTTCTTGTTTGTTTTCTCACATGAAATGTGAGGTAGAGCAATTTACTCCCTTTGGATGATGGGTGTCCTGCTGCATTTTTGTCACAGAGTAAAAGGTTGTATATATATATTACAGTATTATAGTATATATATACAGGTATGTGTGTGTGTATAAATAAAAGAGTCTATAACAGAGTGACTAGCATAATGTAAATCCACACTTATCACACTATAATCTGTGAGATAGGCAGACCCTGAGGTTCATAGAAGTATCCCTGCTTTGTTCTCCATAATGTTGGTACAAAGGCTAATAATTGTTTTTCAGTCAGTTAGATCCTGATGAGAGCTTTGTGAACTTCTGCCATAGCATATCATTTTAGCAAAATAGAATTGGCCCAAAATCTTAGGTTATTCCTAAAATATTTTTACTCATCTCTTCCCACCTGCCTGCCTCCCTACCAAGGAGGTTCTCAGATATGATTATTGACACATAATTGACAAAAAAGGATGATGGCTTCTCCAGGAGCCAACTCTTTTGACTGTTCTGATGGAGATAGATGCAGGAATTCAAACTGGTTGAGCATCAGCCTCATTATTGATACCATGTCCTTTGAATTTTCCAAGTTTGCCAGTTTTATACAATATTTTTACTTATATATTTCTTACACAAAATTGTATTTTTTGGAATTGTGTTGATTTCTGGCACAAATTAATTAACCATACCTGAGGGAAAAGCTGAGCAGAGTTAGGTGAACTTTCCATTTCAGTGGAAGATATAATTCAAACTGAAGTCCACAATTTCCTTTAAACAGGACTGAGCAGTACAATCTTAATCAAGTCAGTAATGACAGATGTCTTGCTTTCCAGGTGAAGACTGGATTTCACACAGGATAGCAGTTTTGAACTTTTGGTGTATCTTAAAATTATTTATATTTTCTGGGGGGTTTTTTGTCACTTTTTTTCTCCCGGCTTTGTGCTTTTGTGTCATTAGGGTATGACTTTAGGAGCCATTTCTCTCCTTGTGTTTAGGGAAAGCTTTACAAGGTTTGTGCACACACCAATAGCACTATCAGCTAATGTATCATCCTTCAGCCACAGGAAGAAGCACAGAATTGGCTCTGCACTGGAATTCAGTCAAATCTTGTCTAGCTAACAAGTCTCTTAGTTCCATGTACTCCCCTGTCTCCTGGCAGAGATGACAAAATTGTTGGAATCCAAACACACAGAAAAATGTCAGCAAAACTAGAGGGATCGAAGAGGGAAAAGGAATCCTAACATGTTTAGTCTAGAATTGATATCTTTTTATATTTGAAAAGAGATCAGAAAATAAAAGAATGAAAATACACAAAAAAAGGACTGTACACACTTTGTAAAAAATTAAAAATATTCAGCAGTAGAATGGAGAAAATAGAATTTTTTTCCTTATATAGTCTCTACTTTAGCTCAAGTATGATATGAGGTTAACCTCAATGGAACACACACCAAATCCACAAGATACACACACAAGATAATAAAAAAAAATTGTTGCTGTGATACCTTTATGACTAACAAAAATTTTGAACTTATTTTCTTTTTTTCTGATAAAATATTTGTAAATTTTATCTGTCATAAAGCCTGCATCTTGCTGAGAGACTTTTGTGGGCTTGGGTCTTGCTATTTTTTTTACTTGTTTGGGAGTTTTTTGGGTTTTCTTTTAGTTCAGTGTATTTCTAAAGTAGAGATTGTCTTGTGTATTTTCGTTTACAGGATATTTAAACTTATTTCCCCTTTTATACAAGAATCCCATATATAGCTAGAGTATAACTTACCAAAATTTATTGCCTGTGAGAAAGGAAAACTATTTTAAATATACCTGTAAAAAAGCTACTATCCTTTTTTTATTTTTTCAATAAATATTAAGAGAACAAGAATAGACTACACCAAATTAACGGCAGGAAATTTGTTTCACTTGCAATTGGTTCCTTCCCTTTATTACACATCGAGGACTTTGTACGGCGATTGCTAATACGGCATCTTTCCGTAAAAAAGCACGGAGCGCTTTCCGAGCGCACTGAGACACGCCTGCTCCCGTGACTCATGCGAGCAGGGCAGGCTGAATTCCCGTGAAGTTGTCCACTGATCCCTGCTGAGCCCATGCAAATCAGAGTAAGCCACAACAGCACCGATGCTGCTGCATCTTCGTGCCAAAATGCTCTGCTGAGCCTTGGCTTGTTTACTGCTGAATTCCCTTCAAAGGGGAGGCTTGGCTATATAAACAATTGAAGGCCTTTATATATAATTAATGTGTTTCCTAATTAAATAGTAACCAAATATGTTGCAATGTTTCAATTAAGAGTATAGAAAGTAATTAATTATAATCTTAAATACTTAATGTGAGCATGCCAATTAACAAAATGCTACTTCCCTAATTTAAAAATTGTGCTTGCCTCTATTTCAGAATGACTATACATTCTTGACGGATTTTTTTTTATTGCAGGACTTTTTTTTCCAAGACAACGACCTTTTAAGTTTATCAATAAAGTCTCTCGGTGTAACTAACTTTACACACATATAAACCAATATAAAAATTTTACTGAAAAAAAACATGCCAACTCTTTTTTAAATCATCAAATTTTTTATAAATGAGTCATGTAAAATCCCCATTTTAATTATTATTTCAAGGATATTTACTCCATGTATTAAGTCATATGATTTAGGCATAAGGTCAATGCATTTCATTTCCTCTGTCTAACAAGAGGTAAAACAACATTAAAGACCCTGGAATTAAACTATCAATTCCAGTTGGATTTTAGCCTTTGAAGGAGTGTTTCAAGTCTCAGCTCTAAGCATTGTGTGTCACTGGAGACAATGCAGAGTCACAACAGTTTAGCAGGAGCAGGGTGGAAGACATATTACAATATTTGGATTTCTTTAAGAGGTGCTACTTGAAATTCATTGCTGGCTTTCTTTTTTTCTTCTTTAGTGGTGCCAGTGAGGTATTCTAATGCACAAGAATGTGTTCAAGTCAGACTCTGCACAAAGTCGTACACAGAAAGGTAGGATGGATGGCACTGTTTGCAGTCACCATCTGTCTCTATGAAAATAAGCCTGGCATTTTCCACTCTTTGCACTCAAAGCTAACAAACCCTCCCTGCAATGCAATATAAGACTGGTAAAGTCTAGAAAAACATTCTTTGGATCACTTTAGTGATAGTATTGACTCAAAAATAGAGGGTAGATGCACATATTAACAATACTGAGAAAGGAGAAAAAAAAATCAAAATTGGTTCCTGAAATAAGGATAGTATACCATATTTAGAAACTCTGATGGAAGTCAGCTTGACTATTGCACATCCATGTTTCATGTATTGCACATCATGTTTACACATATTTGTTTAAAGAAAGTCAACAGAAGTCCAAATTTTGTGAGATTTGCAATGTCTTAACCCCACAAATTTGAAACTTCTGTGCAAGATTCCTCCAGAAGAGTCTAGCCTGATGCTTTTAATCCTGAATAGAAAGAACATAACAGAAAAGAATTAAAAATTGTTGAGTACTCAGCTTGTGAACCTCTGAAAATACAAAGTTTGAAGGCTTGTGTGATCATCTACTTCTTAAATAGATCTCTGAAATATAATGCAAAAGACTTCTTGAAGCAAAACATAGATTAGCCCATCATTAATTCTGTAAAAGTTCTTATGACTTGTTTATTTCTGTAAATACAGTATAGGCAGACTGTTTATCTGAGGAGTGTCATGCATTATTTCAAGGCCTAAAGTCTAACAGTATTAATTATAATTGCAATTTTAAATTAATAATAGGCCAAACAATAACAATAAACAACCCAAGTATTTAATATACTTTCATATTTTGATGGAGCATAATGCGTTGGTACAGAGGTTACTGCCTTTCACATTATTTAACATTGACCAAGGTTATATACATTATAATTGCTATGAAACTAATTCAATTATATTATAGTTTTAGTGTAACCACAGAACCATTATGTCATTCTAATTTATTATAAAAAAGCCTTTATGTGTAAGAAGTATTCAAATGCACATGGGACTTCTCTTCATATCATATACATCTTATTTTCCAGTGCTTAATACTGAACCGTGTATCACAAAACATAACCCAATATGCTTGATTTCCTCTACAAGGTTCTCTTTAACTTTTTGTTGCATGACTGGTTGGAATGTGCAAATTATAACTTGGAGCAGAGTATTCTGAGAGAATAATATTTGCCTTAGGAGCAGTGTGGTCACATTGTATTTCCACAGCAGAAAGCAACACTGAACTACCTGCTCTGACAGAGTTCATTTGTCACTAGGAGTTATGCTATGGTAGAGCTCAAAGCAGCAGAAGTTCCCTGGTTTATAAATAGGTGGCACAGTTCTTTAACTACACTTAAACAAAGTGCTGAAATTCTTTTCTTGGGGTTTTATGTTCTTTATCTTCAATATGTTTAACATCTAAAACTAGGAATTCATAATCGTCTCATTGCTTAAAGACATAAACCAAGATGTGATTAATCAACTTGAAAAGTACCATACAGAAAAGCGGTTTCCTGGCTGTCCATGGCTTGATTATTGTGTATTCTGTCAAGTACCTCTTGTATGCCCCTGTCAAAGACCCATTATTGAATCAAGCAGATGGATGAGTGGCCCTTCACACTGTAATGTTTGTAATAATTTAAGGATATGATTCCTTTCATATGAAGCCAATGACTAGAGTTATGTGTCAAACCTAAGGTAATCATCTAGGATCCTTGTAGTGGGCCTAAAGCTAAGACCTTCTGAAGGTAAATTGGAAACTCCCTAAAAGCAACTCATCACCACTGCTTTTGATATCTCTTCTGGGATAGGCAGAAACACCCTCTGCAAGAACATGTCTCTTCATTGTTCACACAGAAAACTAAGAAAAGACATTTCAGTTTTGATGGCTAAATTTGCATAAAAGCAATCTCAGACTTAATCAATTACTAAATATAAATCTATCACTTGAAGAAGGAAGTACTTCACAGTAATGAACGCAAGTTTTCACAAGGACATTGGGTACAAACAAAACCCTGCAGGTCTGAGATCCTTCTCAGTTCTCACATATATGAAATTTGTATTGCACACAAGTCAGTATCATATCTCTTCCAGATTTTTAAATTAGTTTGGGTATCCGTAATGCAGACTGGTACATGGTATAATTTTTTTAAAAAGTAGATTTAGTCATATAAGAAAGCTAATGACAGCATACTTGAGTCTTGAGTCTCATAAATATCCTTATATAGTGATCCTTAGATCAACAGAAATGTTAGAAAAGAAAAAATATACCAAAAACAAAGAGCATTTACATAACTGATGAAGTAGCTTGTTTTCCTGAAATAATACCCGTATGTCCTCATATGTGTCCATGTGTCTTTGGATTCCCAACAATAATGGGAACCGCGAACATCTGGAAGCCATTTACTTGGAGAATTTGGTGAATTTGTCATTATCAATTCATGCAGTATTCCCTGTAAATTCACTTATGAATCTCTTTAGAGTTCTTAGGGATCTCACTTAGCATTCAATTGTTCCTCTGGATCTACCTTGCAGCTCAGTTGCAGTACATTTGTCCAAATGGCACCAGTTTGTGTTCAGATTGTCTCTAGACAACAAATCCATTTGCCACCTTTTGGTTGCTCTGTTACTTTGCTCTTTGTTTCTTTTATTTGGAGATGGTACTAGATTTTAGAGGTGTTCTTGTGCTGCTGCCTTTTTTTAAACAGAAGTTCCTAAAATCTGTAGTCTTTTACACTTAAAACATTGTTAATGGAGATTTAACATAATATTTTAAAGAATGCCATGTAAAACCCCCTCTTTTTAGCCACTTTTTTCATAAAATTGGAAAAGAATATGAAGACAAGATGTTAATTTCCAAATTAAGAGAAGCACCACGCTTTTTTTTTTCCTTAGACACCAATGCCAGAAGTAATTATGTGTATGCTTAATTCTTAGTAGTTTAGCACTTTCAACTGTTAGTCTCTCTCTGCAAGGTTTAAACTTACAAAAGAAAAAAAATCAACATGTAACATTTTACAGGTTCCTTGAAACCTAGCATATTCTGCACATTTTGTGCTGTCAGGAAGGCCCTCTTTATACTCAGATTTTTTTCTTCTTATAGAGGATAAAACACTCTTGAAGAAGAAAAAGAAATAACCTTTTTTTTTTTCACTTTCTGTATGATCAGAACACAGAAGACTTAATGACCTTTTTCAAAATTGTCACAGTTCATCCTTTTTTTGTTTATGTCCTACATTTCACATATATATTTCACACTCTGCAAATTCTTTTGTGTGTGAACAACCTACTTCTCTGATCTTACCATTCCTGCTGCATGGTACATAATATGAACACAGTTGTGTTTTATTTCCATATTGAAAAGAACTGGGTAAAAGACAGGGTAGGCAGAGAGGACAGGTGAGCTTCTTTTGTCTCCTTAAACCTCTGCACCCAGTTTCTAATCTGCCCTTACTACAACATTATTAAGTGCTCAAAATACTCTGGTTTTTGTCTCGTTTTTCAATGAGTTGGGTTCCACCCAGCACACTAACCACTAGGCAGATAATCTTGGGAGCCCCTCACAATTTTGTGCTTACAAAAATGTAATTGCTTTTACCCTTCTGACCCCACAAGCACACATATTCTGGATTAACATATGGCCACTTTTCTGCCCATTCCAGCGGATGTTCCAGATAACCTAACAGTTCCATCTAAAACTTTTTTTTAATAGACCGTGATTTTGAAGCATGATCTAGTGTCCAATTTATTTTTAATTTCAAGTTACTAAAAAATAAAATTTTATCCACTATGCTGAAGTAACCTGGGTGTCATAAATTGAAAAGCTTGACGTTCTGCAGAATATTAAGTACTTCATTATTCAGCAGTGCATGCAGTACCTTTGCAAAATGCATCCAGTATTACAAAGTCTTATATGTTCCCATGAAGAATCTGCAGCAGACTGCCTCTGAAATGATAAGACAGTTTAGCAGCAGTAAAAAATCCTTTGAAAGTAAGTTGTGTTTTCTAAATGTAGTCAGGAAATATTTTAAGAAAGATATTTTGGGGGTTGGTTTTGGTACAGTTCAGCCTGAGTCTGTGTGCTTAAATATTCGTGATGTGATTGTTGTATATACGTTAACAATATGTATGCACTACGTGTGAACAGACACTGGTACACAATGGAATTGAAATAGTGTTTCATTTGTCTTTACAACTGTCAGACTAAATACTGGCATAACTGTTGTCTCAGGTAATAACAGTGGCAGGAACTGTTTAAAAAACAAAGATGCAAAATGTGTAAACCACATCAATTGTTGTGACCTATTGCCACAAGAGGGAGTGAATCCCAAAGACAGTAGTCATGATCCTTCAATAGCCCAGTTTCCAGGATTCAACTGGAGAACCCAAGTATTCAAACCACTCATATCAGTACATGGTGGAGAAATGACATTTGAGATGGTCTGATCAGTGTGACTGAGAGGTTTTATATGGTCATCAACACCCACAATTACATTAGAAATGAAATTAGATGATGGCTTCTTTGTTACCAGCTCCCTCTACTTAAAGGACTCTAAGAAATTATTATAACATTTGAAAATTATTCTCTACATCGAATTATTCAACCACTAAATCCAAAAAATAAGTGGACTGTCAGGTTTGTAAAAGACCCTCTACAGTGAAGAGCAGACTGCAGCTATCCAATTATCTGCTCCCTTGGTTGCCTAACTGATCTATGAAATCAAATTAAACACCAATCTCCCGATTTAATAATAATATTTCAGTGCTGAAGGATATGGACCAAATCTACTGAAACAATGAGGAATACCTGAGTTGTCTTGTGGTTTTCAAATGGAAGATAGTAAATCTTGAATGGTTAAAATCTATAACCAGCTATTCTGTGCTCTAGAATTGAGAGTTATTAACCTGAATTCTCACTTTTTATGCTAAATTTGCAGCCATATTCACTCTATCCCATCTGCATCAATAAACAAGCAATGGAGCATACCAAAGAGGATAGTTAACAGTCCCTCTTAGCTTTCTGCAAGCTGTTTTGAGTTTCCTAATCTTCTTGTTGGCTTTGATCTTGCTTTTGCTTTTTCCTTACCTGAAGTTAGTCAGTCATCTGAGGGGACAGATATTGTAACAATGAGGAAACTGAGCACCATATCTGTCCTCTTATTACTCTTTCTTTATTTTTATTTCTATATTCCCTTCTTCCTCTCATTCTCTTGTACATGTTTTACCAAGAAAAACTACTAAGGATTTTCAGCAACAACCAGAGTTGAGCTGAAATTCTTAGGAGTTCTCTGTTCTGGCTTTCCAGAAACGTGGCAGAACAATACGTTTCTTTGCAGGACATTTTTGCTTGAAAGGGAAAGGGAAAGGGAAAGGGAAAGGGAAAGGGAAAGGGAAAGGGAAAGGGAAAGGGAAAGAAAGAGGACTGATTTAAGAGAACATATGATTACTTATCTCTTTTTTTTAATGTATATACTAATTTAGCAAATTCCACTGTTTACTTTGTCAATGTTTACCTATTAGTTAGTGAAATAGCAAGACATCCCTTATATCTGTCTTATTGCCACTTCTTGTCAGTACCTGCCAGTCACAGGTTGAGATTATTAGGCTGAAAGAAATTAGGACTGCTTTCTTTCAGTCACCTAGGATTTCAGGACCTCTCTTCTTAAAGAGAGATGCCTGGCAACAGTTTTCAATTATGTTTTTACTATCCAGCCTCCAGCTGCTTTTACATCACTGAGTATTCTAAGACTGGGCCTAAGTCACCACCATTTCAGCTAATTAAAATTGTTTAAGCTCTGTGATTGACAGGGAACACATCCCATGGAAAGAATTATGTATTCTAGATTTAGATAGACGGAAGCAATTATTCCACCACATTCTTGGCTTTTTTAGGTACCTCTTAAAGGATTCTGGCAATGATTCTTGTCCAGAAGATTTCCTATACCAATTTGAGCTAACATACCTGGAGAACTGGTGTCGTATTCAGGGTAGAAATCTGCTTTAGCTTTAGATACCTACATTTTTATGGTTTTGTATATGTTATGGACACAGATGACCATGTATAGGATTTTCTCTGCTATTAAAATGGCACAGGATGTTTAAGACATTCACAAAAGTCTGGTAGACAGAACATAAATCTAGGAGAGCCTCATGCCTTTCTGCAGTAGCATAGAGGTTAAGCATTCTCTATTTTGAACATGATAAAATTCTAAGATATCTCCCATTTTTGGCACCTATCTAAAGGCATCCAAAACTAGGTATGTTAGTTTCAAACTGAACTTCAGGCTTGACATCTGGCAGGAAATTGGGATCCTGTTGGACATGAGCTATACTGCACCTAGTACAAGAGCAGCATACTTGGCTTCTCATGGGATTTGTTCTATTCTGAACATATGAAAAACACCCTGAAATGCAAATTGTATAGGAAAAATTGTATAGGAAAAATCTAGCAAATCCTCAATGTACTTATATTTAAGATTTTTCTTGAAATGTTGGTTTCTAATATTTGACATTTTTCTCCCATGTGTGATAACCAACCTTGGTCTAGGTCTTAAAACCTTTTCAACTAGGAACAGAAAATTTACCTATTACTGAGTACTGGCAGCACAGTTCTGGGTCTTTGGACTCTTTTGTCTTAAAACCAAAAGTAATATATGCCACTACTTCATTTGCTTCTTATTTAATTAATTTCCATCATTAAATTCTGGAAGGTAACTACTTTAAGGATTTTGTATGGTACTGGAATCCTTGCTATTGGCATTTGGTTCTAACAAACAAGAATTTGTGTACTTTTTTAAACCCTTGTACCATGTTGCTTTGATCTGAGGTCTGCTACCAAATACACAGAACTGATGCTTAATCATTTGAATTCTTAATTTAAAAAATATTGGGTTCAGTTGTACTGCTTATTAATCGCACAGATTAATGAAAGTACTTGTCAGCAACATTTGTCACTGAAATACAAATTTTAATGAAAGTAATCAAAACCTTTGCACAAGACCTAGTATTTCCTGGCACAAAAAGTGGGTCTTCTAAAAGCAAAATTGTTTACAAGAGTAGTTTTGACAAATTTATTTAGTTTGATTTTTTGATTGTAAAAGATAATTTTGTTTTCTGCTTAATATGTTTTCTAATAGGCAAATTAATTTAACTGACTTTTAAAAGTAAAATTATTGATTATAAAAAAAAGTTTTAAACGTTGAAAGAACAAGTGACATTAATTTGTGTGGACAGTTGCTGAACATCTATTTTCTTTAAGATTTGGACATTTAAGATTTAAGATAACAGAAAAAAAAATTTGAATATTCCTTCCAAAATGGGAAAGACATTTTGCCCAAATCTAATAATGACATTTGTGAAAAGGTTTTCCAGGGACATAATAATGACATAATGACTGTCTGAGAAAGAGGTAGAGAGGAGATAGAAATGGATGATAACTCCCCATGGATTCCACTTCTATATTTTCCCAGCTACTGTGCTATCTAAAACATATAGTTCAATTTACCAGGATGCTGATCTCCATCCAAGAAGTGAAACAAGCAAATAAATGTGACCTGTGCTCTTCATAGAAGTAACCTTTCACAGCCTCTTTGTTGAACGTAGATTTCTGTTCTGTTCTGCACAGATGTTGCCAGGAAGAAGATGCTTTTGACTGTGATATTAAAATCCAATTATTTTGATTTTAAACTTTGGGTTTAAAATCTGCAAAACATTCATACCTAAAGTTACACCAGGGTTTTTGTTTTGATTTGTTTTGTTTTCCCTATTTGAAAATGTCCATTTTGCTATAGTATTTATTTAGAAATTATTGTATTAAGCACTGCATGAGCAAAATAGCCAGTGGCATGAAGACATAGGCATTACTCAGCTCAATTATCACTTTAAGTGAGATGCCCATATTCTATGAAGAGGATGCACATTTAATCACAGTTTCGTATTGGTCTGTAACTACCAATAAAAAGATAATTATCTAATGCTGCAAATCAGGATTTAAAAACAGAAACAAGAGCCTTCCATACAATTGTTTTAATGATACATAGATTTGGTAAGTTTTACCACAGTTGCTCTGGGTTTAGGCTAACGCCATAGCGAAAAATTCCTTAATGCTAAGTGGACCACCAACACGCCTGTTCCCCTTCTTAATGAAAGTAACTAGAATCAAGATTTTAGTAAAGATTTGAGACTCCTTTATGTGGAATGTAGCTGGTTTTGTTGTGCAGCATAAACCAGGAGAATATTTTCTGACACTACTTTTCATTTGGAAAACAACAAAAACCACAAATAATTTATAGTAAATTTTAGAATCTCAGATTCTATTATAAGAAACAAATATATCAATATGTATTTAAAGGCTGACTGCAAAAGATTCAAGTAAATTTGGAACACTAATTTTTGTTATTAATCACTTAAGATAGGAGAACATTTTCATATTCTAACAGATGACTTGGAAAAGTATATGTCAAATTTAAAGTTAAATTAAGGTTTTATGTAGTTTCTGTTAATGGAAGAGCATCCAATTGATTTCAGAGGGGCATAGGATGCTTCCTTGATGACCATGGGCATGAGAGATTTCTTATTTGGACAGTCATATTAAGATCCAGGAGATATTTTTCAGAACTGAGTGTTGGCGCAATAAAAATGTATCATATTTTTACATTTGCATAAAGTGACATGTATACTGTGTGTGTATATATATATATTTATATGTACATAGAGTTAAATGCTTTTGTGTAATGAAATGATGAAGTAAAAATATGTTTTTATTATGCCTTTGAGATAAGGAAATTGCTGATGAATCTACATCACTCATGGATTCATAAGTATAAATATTTTCAAAACAGGAAAGATTTATGATCACTTAGGATGACCTTCCACTTAAGTCAGTCCATAGATTTCACAGGTGTCAAACAAAGATTATCAAACCTTTATTTAAGGTGGAAATGGAGAATTCCATACGTCCTGGATAAGGTTTTAATTCATTATGAGAAAATCTATATTTTATACATTAAAAAAAAACCAAACTTAAAACCAATCCACAAACAAATTAACAAAATCAAACAAACAAAATCAACCAAAGACAAACACTTCTATCAATTTCCCACTACATAATTTTATTTTTCTTTACAGTAAAACTGGTAATCATAAAGAATAAATGTGAAAGGGAACCTGTTCTTCCCACAGACACATTGAAGGTTGTGAATTACCTCATAGACTTACTTGTGATAGGTAAAGTAGGTAGTTTGTCTCACTGTAATGGGGTTTATTCACATTTTCAATTGTACTTGATTATAATTCTGTTGAGGTCTTTCTAACTATTCAGGAATATATTTAAAATGTAGCTTATCTCAAATGGTTATCAATAAAACCTTCCCGACATTTTCAGAGGCTTATTTTTTCCTGTTGTTGTTTTATTTCTATTTCCCCCGGCTGAAAAAGCCATCTAATTCAGTATAATGAGTACTGTTTTCCAGTATTTGAAAGGAGAGGAAAATTGTAAAGAATATAAAAATATTTCTTCCTTTTAATAACAATGTTGAATATCAAAGACAAAAAACTTTCAGAATAAACATACAGTGAAAAAAAAAACTTAATTCCTCTGTAGAAGAAGTTTTAACTTGCAAGTTTTGATCAAACTTTTTTTATTTTAGTTAGCCACGATGTACCTTTTACCTAAAATTTAATGTTCAAGTCCTATATACTAGACAACTCCACTTTTCTTTATTGAGACTTCCAACATTCCACTCCACTGAGCAGCTACCATCATCCATCACAAAAAGAATAAGAGGAAGACAGGATAGGGCTCTAAAAAATAGGAGGTGATCAAAGGTACATGATATATGAAATTTACCACAAGAAACTAAAGTGCCCCATGCACGGCAACACCCTACATATATTCAGCATAATAGCTGTGTTCAGATGCAAATATTTTCTCTGGAATTTAGAATATTTTCTAAACACAAACTTGTGTGTTTATGTCTTAATCGTCCTATTCACACACAACCCAAAGTTTATAACAAAAGTATGATTACTTTTCTCAACCTTTATATAAGTAAAGAAGCAAAACAGGGAAGGAAGGAAGGAAGGAAGGAAGGAAGGAAGGAAGGAAGGAAGGAAGGAAGGAAGGAAGATTG
>VXAX01003647.1:627827-838456 GCA_013399835.1 Leptocoma aspasia | reverse complement strand
AAAGAAAGAAAGAAAGAAAGAAAGAAAGAAAGAAAGAAAGAAAGAAAGAAAGAAAGAAAGAAAGAAAGAAAGAAAGAAAGAAAGAAAGAAAAAGAAAAAGAGGGCACTCCCGACATGAAGCATCCAAGTCTGTCATTCAGACTGCTGTTGGGAAACCTGAGAAGACTAGATTTTGAAAACCAATAAGAAATGGAAAGTTCTGAATTTTTAAAATTTATTTGTCATTTTTAGAACAAAAGTCACAATACTTGCTTTCAGAAGCACAGAGTTTCATGTCATAAAGCACTCCCTGAATAAGGTTTTCAACTCAGCATTAATGATTCCAGTGAATTGCATGTCCTAAGTAAATTAATGCCTACAATTCATACTTGTTGGATTCTGATGTCTCATTATATATCATTCCTCAAAAAGAGAGAAAAAAATGCTAATGTGAAACTCAGAAATGGAAGTGCTAACTTTTTAATCAGTTCCATTTCCTTCTCTCTTATAAACTCTCAATTTTTTTTATTTAAAATAAAATACTACTTATAGACAGAGATACATGACATTTTTCAGGAATCCCATTTAATTCTGAGCCTTTTAAATTGTCGATAGAGCTCTATGGAAAAGAAGATATAATATGAGAATATGAGGGTTTAATTCAGACCAAAAATATTACATGCGAGGCTGAAGAAATCAACATTGTTTGTGATATCTGATTTCTCCAGATATTTTTTGTTTTTAAGTGTTAACTCTTTAAAGAATATAAGTTACTGGCAAATAGAAGCTCGTATGTTCATTACCTGATTGGTGCCTAAATATTATTAGTGGTGGGACATCAACAGGAGCCACTAATAAAGCTTTAGTAAGAGAATAATCGTGCCTGCTGATAATAGACCCTTCAAAAGAGCTGATAAAAACATAAAAACTTAAAGACATTGGATGGCTAAAATAGAAATTATAGGAAACTTTAAAGTGAGATTAATACATTTAAGTAAGAGAGTACAAGAACTACTATGTAGCAAAACAGCAGACCATGACCTAGGGCCAAAATAATGGGTTTGGTTTTAAAAAAACCCTGAATTTGCTGTAATGTAGATACCACTTTGGCCACCACCATAGTGTTCCCTAGGCTTTACAATCTGTGTCATGTTTGTAAATCCCAGGCTCAAAATCTATGAAGATAAAAGTATGTTCGTCAGTGCCAGCAGTGCAATTCTGCATAAAACCCAAATATTTTTATTCAATGTTCTTCAAGAATTCCTTACCTTAAAAATTTGGAAAATTTGTGAATAGGGATAAGTTTTTGTCCACAACCAGATGACAGGGACATTGTAGGGGTTTTATTAAGCATAGTACAAAAATCACCTTGCACATTCCTCAACTATTTTTCATCAACCTGTTTGCTGGTTGACACGTGGCTTGTGCCAGTCTGTGGCATTTATGACTTCAGGCACCTGAGGACTCAAATGCTTGGTTTAGCTCAAGTCAAATGGCCCCAAAGAGGAGTATGTAGGTGAAAGAGAACAACTTTTGACATGCTATAGATTAATATAGAAGATTTATTGGGTTCCTACAGCCCTAAATACTCTGAAGTATAAAACATAAACCTGCACCAGATGGCTTGTATAGTTGCCCATACGAGTAAATTGACTTATGAGTTAAGTTCTGACATAGCTGGGACTCCAGAGACTCACTAGATAAAAACTTTAGTCTACCTGAATCCACTGCCAAAGTCTCTACTGAACAGAGTAAACTCAGTTTATTGTTTGAGAGCCTCTCTGGGAGTTTTCTGGATGGGTACTGAGTACTGACAGTCCCAGCTACAGTCACTTCCTTGAAGGAGCAGTCAGAACACTCGAGGACCAAGCCTTGCCCACAACACTCAATGAACAGCATCCTCATTCACAAGAGAAGTTTGAAATCTGTGAACATATTCCTTGTGTGGGTTGATACCAGTGACATTTTGATTCCCAAAGAATGAAGGAAGTAAAAATGTAAAGAAATTCCCTCATGTTTCTACATTACCTACCTGCTATAAAAAGCAGTTTTTGACAATATACACTGTCTTTCATTAACAGTCTGGGTAGAGAGCAGAGATAGATGACAGTCACAGTTCAAACTGTTCACAATGTAATTTGTCTCAATGTTTCCTACTTGATCATTAACAGTAACCCAACTACTTTCAGTATGATTAGCATAATTTTTTGCAAATGGGCCAATGCTTAATGAGTAGGAGGGTGTTTTAAGGTTAAAAGACAGCTCAGAACCAAGCAGCTTCCCTATCACTTTTTTGTCTCTTTCTACAGAACATACAGAATGTCTTTTGTTCCCCTCAATGTAGCAGTTACTGAGACTCCATGTGTCTCCCCTGAGCGGTCTCTGCTTACTTTCAGCGAGGACAAGCATCCAACAAGCAGCAGCTTCTGGAAACACAGAAAGAACCAGCTGGAGATGATAACAACCTTCAGGCCAAATCTTCAGTCAAAGCATAGTTACACTGGTTAACACACTTCAGGAATCTGGTGACTAGTTATATGTCATAAGTCTGCTTTCTAGTTATATTACATATAAGCCTGCTTATATGAAATCATTCAACACAACAGAGAGACTTGGATAAGACCCTTTCAATGCATAAGCCACAAGTGCAACATATGCACTAGTAATTCCTAGATATTATTTATTTTTAGCAATATCCATTCAGAGTTTGGTGTTGCTACATCATTGACCACTTCCCATGGGTGGGCAGGTGTTCAGCCATCCCCAGCAAAGTATGCTCCACCATGCATGAAGGTTATTTGGAAGACAAAACACCATCACTATAAATGCTCCCTCCTTCCTTCTTCTTCACCCAGCTTTACATGCTGAGCATGGTGCCATATGATATGGAATGTCATCTTTGGTCATATTTGGTCAGTTGGGGTCAGCTGTCCCAGCTGTTTCCCCTCCCAACTCCTTGTGCACCCTCAGCCTCCTCACTGGTGGGGTGGGATGAGAAGCAGAAAATGCCTTTACTCTGTGCAAGCACTGCTCAGCAGTAACAAAAACCCCCCTGTGTTACCAACACTGCTTCCAGCACAAATTGAAAACATAGCCCATTCTAGCTGCTATGAGGAAAATTAACTCTATCCCAGACAAAATCATCAAATCTTGACACAAGCTGAATGGAATCCAAGAAATTTTACATTAATAAGGCTACAGGAGGTCATTACCTTGAGTGAATCAGAGCAAGGCTTGAAAAGTTTCTGATCTTCTTATCGTCACATTCAGGTCTCTACACTGGAGAGGTAAATCATCCAGGTAACAAAGTTTTAAATAGTGCATAGAGTGAATTGCACTTGTTCTCATTCCATTTTAACAATAGGATTTTACCTAATTCAAAGTACTAGGAGCTAAGTGTATGGAAAAGTATGGAGAATAACCATGAAAGTGAATAGCTCAATGTCCTTTTGAGACAGAAATGAGACAAAAATGGGCAAATATTCTGATCTCAGTGCAAACTGAAAGTCAGTGCACACACCTTGGCCTGATTCACATTTGCACTGGAGAACACAAAGGAAACGAAAACCTGGAAACAAAGATCACTGCAATAAGGCCTCACAGACACGATCACTCACCCAGTTACTGGGGGTGCAGCCTTGTAATCATGTGAAATCTATCTGCTGCTCTGTAAGAACCTCATCTGAGTCCTTGGCCTCTCTCCTTATCTTCAGCAAGGAGCAGCTTCTACAGAGGAAAAGCCAAAAAAGAAGAAAAGTAGCAAAGCCACCTTTGTTAAAGAGCACATATAGCCTGGAACAGAGCAATGCCTCTTTTACATATCTCTGTTTCTTACCTTAATATTAACAGAATAGAAAGGGGAAAGGGGCAGGGGAAGGGGANGAAGAAAAGAAAAAAAGAAGTAATGTTAGTTCCTGAGGAACTTTGCAGAATCTGAACTATCCATTTTAACTACTTGCACAGAGTTTGGTGAAAATGTCTGGTCTATTTATTTTACAATTATTTTCTTCTGCAATCTTTCCCTTTAATATTGGCATGGAGTGGAATAACATATTTTGTTGACATTTTGTCTTAATGAAGGTGTGTTGCAGCTCTGCTGACCGCCCCCTCCATTCAAAACACCTACACACATATTCACACATGCATTCTGAAAGAGGAAATCTACCTAAATATACAAGTTGCTTTTCATCTCAACAAAGGAGTGAGTAGGACTGAGAGTATTATTTCACAAGAGGAAGAAAAACTTGATTAACATTTTAAAGATATTATTATCCTTTTGTTTGTTTCAAGTTTAAGATGTTAAAGTGCCAAAATAGTGTACACCAATTATGACATTCAGGACACTGAGAATCAGAACACACCTCCCATGGAAATTACAGATACAAAACCAGCAAAGGTTTGGCTCAGTTGTCTACATATAAATTCTTGATGTAATTTGAAATAACTAAATTGATACATTTATTATTATAAATTAAATTATAAATTTATAACTATTTTGATAAATTTGAAATAATTTAGGTGTGGACACCTAAATTTGGGTGTCTTGATTTTGTATTAAATTTTATCTTTACAGTTGTCTACAGGTATGATAGATGCTTATTGTAAACACTTAGACCATGAGTCAATTGTCTGTGATGACCATACACAAGCATTTGAGATTTCTCAGGGTATCTAAGACATCTACACAAAAGGGGCAGGTATGACATAAAATTTGTGGGAGACTAGAGACCTGGAAGAGTAGCTGCAGGTATCCCAAATGTCACTGCATACATATGTGTGGACAACTGGACCAACTCTGCGGCTCCCTTGAGTGTCTCTCTGATGAATAAGCTGATAATTGAGGATCAGCTTTACCTCATTCATGCAATATTTAATAGCTGAGTCAGTCACTTAATCCGATTTAGCCAATTAGATCCTCTCTACAAGATTTCAAATTATACTAGGCCTGTGAACTCAATGAATGGTGTCACCAAGTCATAAGAATTTTTAAGTCCAAGATGCAGATCCAAATGTGCATTGCACCTGCATGTGTCCAGTCCAAGACTTAGCTTTGGTTACAGGTAAAGCAAACAGAGTCAGGCAGAAACACCGGATCTGAACTGAAACGTTCCAAATTCTAAAGGTAGGTGATCTCCATGTTTTGATTCATGTTTGCTGCCAGTTTGATATCTTTTGTTCTAGAAATCAGTGTAGGTGGGTGGAGGTGTTTGCACAGCGAGGCAAGAGCCACGGGAGAGCAGCTCAGCAAACCCAGGGCATGCCTGCACTAAGGAATGCTCCGACGGCGTCACACCCGCTGGCAATCTCTCAGCTGCTTGCTGCTGGGCAGATGCACCAACTTGCTCAAAGACAGCACGGAGATCATTGCACAACACTTCGCTGTGTGAGGCAGACATGCCTCTTGGGGAATATTTTGAGCAGATATAAATAGCTTTTTTGTGCAGCTGATGAAGTCTGTATCTAAGGGATTTTGTGTTCCAACGTTTAAAGTTTTAAAACAGAGAGAAGGTAGGATAGACATTCTTTCTATGCTTTTTGCTCTTATTTTTCTGCACTGTGAGGTGAAGATGAAAGGATATATATACAACCGGACAACTCAAGAAGAGTTTTTCAAAAAGAAACACACATATTAACCCAGAAATCTTCTCCTGCAAATCAACTTTAGAATTGGAAATCTGGAAGTTTTATGGGCCACCACCTTGCCATATATCCTGTAATTTCTTTGCTATGGTGTGCATTATTTAAGGGAAATCCATCCACTGGAGCTTATTAAAGTTATTAAAGCATCAGTCCCTTTGTAAATATATACACATTTTTGAAATTGGAGACTGGATTTTTGCTTTTGAAAAATTCAAAGACAGACACAAATGAGATGAGAAATATCTTCACTGTTTACATTTTGTGGACCAAAACCTGAGGCCCAAAGGGTTAAATTATTTGCTTAGAGTTTACAGTATTTTAAACAAAAGCTAAAAATGGGAATTTCAGAATGACCCTTAACCCTGGTATCTCTGCTGTTCCACCATAAAAGACATTTTCCAGAAATAGCCAAAAATTTCTCTTTTCAGTAATTCTCTCTTAAAACATAGAAGGAAGGTTCTTTTTTTCATAAAGTACCAAAACTACCCATGATAAAATCTATACTAGACAACTTATATGAATCAGAGGAAATATTTTTATTACTATTATTTTGCTGAATAGCCAACAGGAAAAATAAAAGCACAAAGAAACTGAGGCTACAGCCAGCTGAATAGGCAGTGCTTTAATCCTGTGTAATCTCCCATTCAGTAGAGGATTTATACTGATTACACCGACAGAGATGCTGAATGGATATCATACAGTAGAGGAGGAAAAGATACCAGAAAAACCCAGTAAAAGCCTGAGGGAGTTTACATATGCCCTGATCCTGAGTTTACTACTCCTTTACTTTCATCATGGCTAGATCTTGATAGCAAATTAAAATGTACTTGGAAGCATTCCCCACCTTTGGAATCATATTAACACGTGGTCATTTGCCCCATTACTTTCCTGAAGGGATAACCAGTCTGCTTCTGTCCTGAGACAGGTAGATGAGTCAACCTGCTTCCAGACACCTTCCAGAAAGTAGCATGGAGTAGGAACAGTCAGTCCCAAAGAGGCAGTTCACACACACTGTCCAGCAACCTTGATAATCAGGCTGTGCCACTGGATTTCTGGGCCATAAAAATAGTTTATTAATAAAAATTATTACCTCTGTGGCTTTATTACGAAATTAAATCTGTTAAAGATCATATTAAAGATTTCTTCTTTTTTGAATATACCTCTAATGTGAGGATTTATCATTTTCTGTGAAGACAGTTTTGGTGGTTCTTGCTTCTTTCTGCCCATGAATCACAATTTTCCTTGCATGTATCAGCAACTTTAGGAAATCAGGATTTTGTCGTTGTTGTTGTTGTTATTTCTGCCTCTCTTGTAATGTTTATCTTCCTAATGTCTGTGTGGAGCTTTCTTAATACTACACTTTGCTTTAAAAATTGTATTCTTTCATGTCCAATGGTATGACTCCATCACTCAGTTAACAATCTAATCATGGCAACTAAAAAGTACTGCAAACACTTTGTTTATGTTTAAAGTATACTGTTTCAGGGGAATGTAGTAAAAGTTTTGATTAAGAAATTATAGTAATCCAGTGGTTGAATGGTGGTGTGAAAATCCAATATTGGACAATTTGTCTCTATTTACAAGAATACTTCTAATATCATTGAGACTTTCAAGCATGCAGATGCTATTAGACTTGAAATATATGGTGGAAACTCAGACTTTAAGTATTCAGTATTTTAGATAGATTTATTTAATTTCTTTATTGTACAATATTCTATAAATGTTTGCCTATATATGTTCCAGGGAGCAAGAAAAAAGAGATTGTTGTGTCTGCTACATTTTCTAGAAAATACTTTATTTTGTTGGGCTTTACCCTCCACTGATTATGACTTTGTAATATATTTATGGTTTTTCTTGGCTTAGCCTCATCTTGGCTGAAAGGAAGCCATGAGCTGTTAGAATGAGTGGTCAATGTAAGCTCATTGATCATTTTCAGTGAAATAACTGTGAACATTGCATCTGGTATAGTAAATATGGTGTCTTTACGTACTTAATTGTCGAGTATTTTGGAGTACAGCTGAAAGAGAGGGAAGGGAAAAACATTTAAAGTTTCAAGAGCCTTAGTAGACCAAGCAGCCTCTTTTGGGGCCTAAAAACAATCTGCTCTCTTGGCTTTACTCTTACGATGCTTGGACTGTAATTTTCAGCTGGTTTTTGGCTTCAACCAAAGACTGTTTTACCATTAAAGCAGAACTCCTTAGTCTAGTCTTTCTCTGGCCTCTGCTGATGACAATAAATAAACAGAGCTACCAGTTTCATGCAATCCCATTAATACTTTCCTGTGGAAAAAGAATAGCTAAAAATACCGTAGCTCTACATAAAGGGCAAAAGATAGTACCTTAAAGACTCATTGCTTATATGTAAAGGAATCCTGAGCTCCTTTTGTTATTTACACACAATAATACAAGTATGCAACTGTTACCAAATTTTGTCACACTTTTCTGCATGCTTAAGCTTCATCATTTCTTCTTCTGAAAAGAAAATATCTTCTTGGTTACCTTTGCTTTCACAAGCTTTTTAGTTTTTAATCTCATCTGGAAACAAGACCTTAAGCCAGTTGGTAGAACAAGAATCCTGAGGATTTACATGAAAGATTACAGAGAAGGGAAAGAAAGATAGAAAGATGAAAGAAAGAATCTTAATCAATCATATAAGTATTCCAGAAGTAAATACTGATTTGACAAGTTCTAGGAGAATATGTACAGCCAAGATATCTATGAACCCTGTCCATAAGGGTTATATTTTACACATTCTGAAAGCTTTAGCACTGGAAAAATTCCACTTTGATTTAAAATGAAAATATTAGTTGGCCTCTAGTAGGGTGACTGACCTAAATCAAATATAATTGTATGCACTTAGAACAGCTTGAGTCTAAATTATCTATGCTATAATGCACCAAAAGACATTGAGAAAAGAAAAGGCTTGAGTTTTATTTTGTAACACTTTAAATCTGCAATTTGCATGTAAACCATTGCTGTGAATTATATCAGACAAATGAATAATTAAAAAAGAGCAGGATGGAAAAGAATACTCGGCTTCTTGTGATCTCATTTGATATTTTTAAATTAGGCTGAAACAATGTCACAGATGACCTTCTGAAATAGCTAGCTGGTATTTTCATATACTCCTTTTATTTGTTTTTGTAGTTGTTGTTTTATTGCATAATATAGCACAAGCATGATAGGGAATAGGCTGAAATTATTATCAGCATAAACCTGAAGTTTTAATTTTAAAATGTTGTCACACATGAAATAACTTTTTTTCTTTTTTTTTTTTTCACTCTTTGAGATAGTGGGTCTGTGTGCCTGAAAAGTGCTACCCTACATTAATATTTGAACAACCAAGGCACTAGAAGAAACTTTGCTGAGTAATTTAGGTATGAAATAGGCTATTTGTGTTGCAGATTTTTGGTGTCTTCCAAAAATCAGAGGCCCTGAAACTAGGTAAGATTCACTATAGTTGTACTTTCTGACTTCCTTCTACTGCCTAGTATTCCCTAGCTTTCCTGGATTGGTTTGTTGGGGGTTTTTTTTGGGAGGTTTTTTTTAAATACTTTGGCACACATATATTTATTTCTATATAACTTCTTCAATCTGTGATAAGACATATTAGACATATTTTTCTTTTAAGCAAGTTTATAAAGTTTTCAAGTGTAGGCATGCATATATTACTGCGTATACATCTTTACTCATCTGTAGCAATGTTCCTTTCACACATATACAAACCAAAACTAGAAGAAGATGAACTGAGGTCTTTCTCATCATTGGGAAATTTGAAGATTGTTTTCATCATCTCAGAATTGACTTAAGAGCTTGCAGTCATTCCTAGTCAGAAATGTTCCCTCTTACTTGAAAAAATTTGTTAACTGAAAATTTAAAAAAAAAAATGTAGTGAGTCAGATAACAAGACTAAGTAAAAACAAGAATTAATCTTATATTTAAGCACTAGCAATTTTGCAATAATGCAATGAGTTGCATTTATTGCATCGATAAATTAAATATGTCCCTTCAGTGGTTAAAAAGGAAGTTTAACTTCTTAAGGAAAAATGCATCTCATTAACTTGTAAAGTTGAAGGAACTGACAAGTTGTGTTTATTGTTTTAAAGAAAAGCGTTTCTTCCTACAGAGGGTACTGGAATGTACCCAGTGGCTTTCATAATAATAGCAATTGCATAACACATTTGTTATTTAATTGAGGATATTTGATACATGGTATTAAAAACACAAAGCATCATGTTAAAAAAAAAAGTATTTTGAAACATAATTATAGCTTTAACCAACATCTGGATTTTTAAAAGGTGAAATCCAAGCTGATGCAGAGCACCCACACACATCTTTTATTGCATATTTTTAAAGAGAGGGTTGTGCAGTGCTTTGTTCCAATGTTAGCTTCATCCTAATTTATTTACAATGTTCTTGTTCTAGTTTCCTTTCCATCCCTTCATATATATACAGGGGCATGTGTGATTAATAGGTGAAAAATATTTTCATTATAATCTAGAAACATTAACAGGCATTTCATGTGGCTTATGTGACCCTCTCACCTAAAGGAGAGTCAGATTTTGTTGCAATAGGCCGAGGCAAAACTGACGGGAGGGAAGGAGGATGGGCCTATGATGCAAACAGCGTGGCCATGTCAGGTGAAACACTGTGGTGTGGAAACCTGTGCCTGGGTGTGAGGCTGAACAGGAGGAAAGCCAACTCATCCACACAGGAGGTGAGAGGGACTGAAGCTCCCATATCTCTGCCTGCTCAGTCCATGCCCTAGAAGAGGAAATTTGCACCCTCCTTTTCTTTTCCATCCCTGGTTTATATAGCAACCTTACAGGCAATTAACATAAGTCAGTTTAAAATGCATTGACTAGGTAATTTGAATGAGGCAGATCTTATCATTTTAGTCTAACTCTTATCAGAATAAATTCTCATTCAGATTAATTCGAGGAGCTCATGAAATCTACAGAAGCCTTATACTATACCAGAACAAACATTTATCCTTGCTGGAAAAGATTATGTGTAGACATCACCTGGTTTCTTACTGAAAGTGGTTAAGACAAATGATGGGATCCTAAAACGGTAATCAATTGTCTGCTCATGATTACTTTCTCATAGAAGCAATGTATCACAAGTGTCTAACTGTTTGCATGAGGCGTTCAAATTATGTAGTGGACTGAGGCCATACTGGACACCATGGCTACCATAATATCTTCTGTTAATAATCATTCATGCTTATTGGTGGTTGGGAATGACAGGACTGCCAAGAAAAGTAGTTGAGTAAACAGCTTTATTTGTTGGTCTGTGAGGTAATCAGATAACTTCTCAGGATTTTAAAATAATCCATTAATGTAAGTCATTACTTAACAGTAATTTGACTCCATGTAGCCATTGCCTAATTTCAGCACAAAAAAAAAAAGCTGGGAGTTTGAGCTGCCTCGTTGCCAAATGTCAATCATTCTATATTTTAATCAGTTCTTTGTACACACTAGCACCAGTCATAAAAAAACAGTCTCAATCACCTATCTGAACATCTGCCTTTCAGAAACCACAAATCGGAATGTCATCATCACAGAGCCTTCATATGATAAAATACTCATATACCTGTATCTGGACATACATTTGCAATTTTGAAAGCTCTATTTCCATATCTCTGCAATATGGATAAAGGGAGAAGGTATTAAGGAAACTTCCAAGTTGGGGAGGGAAGAAAGAGTGGAAAATGGAAAAAAGAAGTAAAAGTGTATGGTGGAAAGATAAATATCAAGTGATCAGAATAGGAAAGGATAAAGAGATAAGTCACAGCATGTATGATTTACTAGGTTATCACCAATCCTGAGGCCAGACTTGCACTTCAATCAGCCTGTGTAACTGAGGGAATCACTTCAGATTGATAGCTTTTATTCAGGCCAAGCCTGCTAAAAATCTTAGACTCGGTGAAATATCTGTCTGGCATCCACATTATTGTTCATAAGGAGCATTTGTTGGAAAGCAACAGTGGTTTACAAAAAGATATACTCTTTTTTTTTTTTAGAGTTTTCTGAAGATACTTTGCATTCTTTCTTTCAACAGGCTTCAATATGGAGACCTAGTAGAGAAGGATTATCATAGTTTAACATAGTGAAAAGCTAATTGAATCATTAACTGACCATTCAGATTCAAATGTCTTCTTCTCATTTGCACTCGTGTTTATACTTCTGCTTTACTGCTGCACATCTCTCTTTAGTTTGCCTTGTTTGTAAAACTCCTTAGTTCCTAGCTCTGTGCTGAAGAGGTCATGTGAAAATGCATATCAAAATGCTAGTGAAAGTCAAGGTTTTCTATTTATTGTCATATTTTTTCAGTGAGATTTTTGCTCTTAGTGATTAAAAACACACAAAAAAAGTGCTTGAGGTTTTACAGCTCTATTAATTTATCCAACTTTTTAAAATACAGTTCTCAACTTCCCCTGAATAATAGACATCATTAAACAAAATGTATGATTAAACACAATATTCATAAGTATCAAACAAATAAGGGCTATTATTTTGCAAATTAAAAATGTTTCCTTTCACTGTAAATTAAATTCTTGTGTATCAGCTACTTTGGTTGTAGTGATAAATTGAAGAATAGTTTTGCAACAGTTTTCCCTTTTATTCCAAATCATTCCTTAACAACAGTAATAAAAATAAAAGAAATTATGTATAAGATTAAGGGATCTTACTGGTGAAGTTCTAACATGTTTCTGCAAAGACCTGCCTGAATTTAAGTGTCTGAAAACAATTTTTGCTTCAAATGTCAGTTCTTTTGCCTGAATATCCTGTTAAATCTCACCCTTTAAATCTCATCGTAGTCAAGGGATATTTTAGATTTCAAAGTAAAAATAAACTTGTTCTTTAATGTGACCATGGCTGAATGAATTAGCAGATGGTCAAACTTCATGGAAACTATTAACTCCAATTTATGAATTGAAAAATAAAATTATGAACCATAGGACATTTACCAGCTTAGGGTTAGCAGCAAATATTAGTGTAAGGTGAATGTTTGTTTTAACATACTCACAAAGGCAGAAATTATGGTGCAATTCCTCTCAGAAATGCGGTGTGATTTTCTTCCAGGAGTAATCAACATTACTAGGAAAACCAACTACTGATTGCATTTTTGTATTCATCTGTGTACAGAATATATTTATATATATTTAAAATTTTGCTTTCTTAACTGATATTCCTGTGTGAAAGAGACAGAAACTATAGAAATAAGATCAATGCCAGAGCAGCATACCAGTTCACACACAGGGATGCATGTTTTAATCCCGTTGACTCACTTTTACTCTCTTTTGTAACCTATCTGGAAGTTCAAAGGCAAGCTGTAAGTATATAGGTTAAAATGTACCATTCACTCAAACTTTACTTAGAAAATAAAACAAGCAAACAAAATTCAGCCATATTTAAGTACATTTTTAGTCTTTTTTTAAATAGGAACAACTCTATAAAAATGCTCTTTAAAAATAAAAAAAAAGAGCCCAAAAATCCAAGAAATTGATTGAAGAGGGAAAGGCACAACCACAGTATACACCTGAGTCTACTGCAGCTCCCTGAATATTCACTCCCCCTCTGCTCAAGCCACCAGTATCTCTTCAACTCTCCTTGTAAACCTGTCTAAAAGGTAACCAGCTTCACGTAGATTACACCTCCCCTGATTTCTTCCTACTGCTCCCACCTACCCCTAGCCTTCCCTGACACAATTGACCACCCTCAGTACTTTAGAGGTCCTGCTGCTGTACTGTAATTTTGTATTGCAAAAACCAGTGCAGAAGGAAAAGGCTTTAACTTAGAGTTTCATGCAAGTTTCAGTAAAGGTGAAAAATATTAAAGGTGAAAAAATAAGTTTCACTAAAGGTGAAGGGCAGTAATCTGCTTTTGATGCAGAACAGGCCCATAGCAGGTGTCACAACAAGTGTCACTCAAGCAGGTGAGGACAGCTTGGCTGAGCTGTGCCTACTCGTACCCAGCACGATGGGGCAGGCAGCTGTGTCACTCGTGATCTGCAGATCCCAGACTCATTGTTGACATCAAGGCTATGCTGGAACAGGTAGTTTTGGTCAGTAAAATCATGAACTATTCCTGATGGGACAGCAAAGAATGGCTCCCTTGCCCCATCACTTCCTGTTTTCCTCCCTCTGAGGAGCCGTACCATCTGTGTGCAAGCTGTACACACACACAGCCTGGCTCTCTCTCTCTTACACTGCCCATGTGCACTCCAGTTTCCCCAACCACACTTTGAGCTTCTTGTTGTTGTTTCAGCACCAGGCTGGGTCAATGTAACAGCCACGTGAAAAGCCAGTGCCAAAGCGTATTCTCTTGTAAGAATTTGGTCCTCAGCGTAGACGCTGTATCCACGGACATTTTGCCACACTGCACACATTTTCCAGCTACTCCTCATTTTCATAGTAAAATAATAATGGATAAAATAATGGGGATTTTTAGAAATCAATATATTAAAAGTTCAGATCTATGTAACAGCAAAGTTGTATGGAAAATCTATATCTACCCATTCCATCTGTCTATCCATCCACCCCTCTATCACAAATTTTGGTTTTTAAGAACAAAAGATCAGGTATGATAGCTGAAATTTTTACTTTCAGAGATCATTTTTCATACTTTTCATTTGATATTTTTTAAGCCAAACTCATGGTCTCTTCAATAAATCATGACAGATAAGAAATAAAGAGTGAGGTTTTATTTCATGAGCTAATGAATGTGATGTGAATGGCAGTTAATAGGTTCCTATCAACTAATTATACAGGAGTTTCAAATTTCTTAAAAAATTCATCAGCATCAGAAGTAAGAAACTACTCTAACATGAGAAAAATGTCCTTTTGCCAGTGAACAATTAATCCTAAAGTAAAATGAAAAGTTTGTGAAGTCTGAAATAGCTTATTCATAATGCTGTTTAAAAGTTTAAGTCTTTGTTACTTGATAACCTACAAAGTTTAAGTTTGCTGTGTGGTTTTAAAATGCAGTCCTTCTGGCATTTACATATTGTTGAATTTTAATCCTCATGTACCCACTTGGAGTGGGAAAACAAATTTTAAAGGAGAAATAATATACATGTTAGTTTGATACAGCAAAGCAAGTGGGAACTATGACAGGACCAAAGCAAGAAGTTACATGAAAACTGTAAGTTACCTGTCCTCCCCATGCTTCAGGGCTCTTTTCAGGGCAATATTTAATTCTGCCTGACTTCATTCTCATTCACTACATTTTGTGCTTGAGGAAGGGTAAGGGCAGAAAATTTGGGAAGCAGATGGAAGAAACCGTCCAATTCTTCCAAGTTTCACTTCCTTGAAGTGACTTCCATAATTGCTGTTAAAAGCATACAGCTTTAAAGAAAATAAACGAAGTAAAAAATTTCCAGAAAAATCAAATATTTTTCCCTCAAGATTAATTTAAGTCAAAACTCACTTTTTAATTACAGACCATCCTAAAAGGATAAAGTCATCATAGTATAAAAGGCCATCCTAACTGACAAATTTGTTTTAATGAACATAATAAATATTTTTGAGCTTCTCTTTAACTCATAGATTCATAGAATGGCTCAGATTGGAAGCTGTCTTCAATCTAACAGCCATGCTGGAGTTCATCTAGCTCCAATCTCCTTGCCATAGGCAGGGGCACATTCCACTACACCGGATTGCTCAAAGCCCCATCCAGCCTGGCCTTGAACACTCTCAGGGATGGGGCATGCACAGCTCCATCCTCACCACCCTCACAGTAAAGAATTTCTTCCCTATATCTAATCTAAACCTACTCTCTTTCAGTTTAAAGCTATTCCCTTCATCCTATCAGTAAATGCCCTTGTAAAAAACCTCTCTCCATCTTTCTTATAGGTTCCCTTCAGGTACATGGGGAGGCTGAAATTAGGTCACCATGAAGTCTTCTCCAGGCTGAATAATCCCAATTCTTTTAGCCTTTCCTCACAGGAGTGGTAATCCCTCCCTCTTATCAGCTCAATGGCCTCCTCTGGACTCACTCCAATAAATCAGTGTCCTTCCTGTACTGTGGACCCCAGAGCTGGACACAGCACAGCCCTCCGGATGGGGTCTCACAGAGCAGGGCAGAAGGGAGAATCCCTCACCCTGCTGGCCGCGCTGCTTTGGATGCAGCCCAGGACACGTTTGGCTTTCTGGGCTGTGAGTGCACATTGCCAGGTCATGTTCAGCCTCTCACCCATCAGCACCCCCAAGTCCTTCTCAGCAGGGCTGCTCTGATCTGTTCGTTGCTCAGCTTGTGTTGGTACTGGGCATTACCCTGACCCAGCTGCATCACCTGACACTTGGTCTTGTTAAATCATATAGATTCCCACGGACCCGCTTCTTGAGCTTGTCCGGATCCCTTGGGATGGCATCCTGTCCTTCAGGTGTGTCAACTGCACTGCAAAACCTGGTGCCATCTGCACACTTGCTAAGAGTGCACTCAACCCTTTGTCTACATCATTACTGAAGATAGGAAATAATACTGGTCCCAACAAAGACCCCCGAGAGACACATTTAGCAGAAAAGAAAAAAATAATTAATTTCATTGTATCATCTGAGTAGACATCTGTTGCACAGACTCTGAAGTAAAAGAATTTTAAATGTTTTGTTTGCATACTAAATTTTCCTTTTTTCTAGAAAGTCCATGATCTTGAAAAAGATGAGAAAAATTATTTTTAAAGAGATGTTTTTCAAATAAATCTTTCCTAAAATAAATTCATCCTTAGTCATGTTACCACACCAATCTAACTGTCTGAATATTTCCTACAAACTGTTCTGAGTGGGGGAAAAAAGTTATTTAGATCATTCTTATTACCATCATCTAAACCACAATAACACTTTGAATAGCATCAAACCATTCTTCCTAACTGCATACAAACAAATAAAAAGGAAATTCTCCCCACCACAAAGAAGTTGCAATCTCATTATAAGACGATAGACACCAGATGGATGCAACAGACAGATGGAGGAAGAATAAGGTAGCAATGAGATGATTATAATCAGCATGATAAGCAGTGATGCATACCAGCAAACCGGCTGCCTAGCTATTATCCGTGTGTGCGCGCATGCATGTAAAATTTACATAAATACCATTTACTGATATTAACTAATTCAGGACGTCTGATAATGTCAGTTTATATCAACAGGAAATGCAGGCTCTCTCTTACCTGATACCCTCAGGTAACATGGGGAAGAAGTATTATACATGCCTGATGATATTAACTAAAGAAAGGGTGGAGACTACTTTCAGTCAGCAACTGGTTTGCTGAACTTTAACAAAATTATTATTTCCATGTTAGTGGGAATTATAAAGGTGAGAAAGAGATTTCAGGTCAGGAAGATTCATCCTTCAAAGTTTTCTTTCCAAATCAAAGTAGAGACAATGAATACCAGAGAGAAATGTGTTTTGGATAGGAAATGTGCTGTGTGAGGAGGCACAGTCTGAAAGGCTTTATTGCTAAACATCTGAGGCCATTTTGCTTAATGTTAGAACAGAATTTCAAACAGAAAATTCTACTCATAATAGCAGAATTACTTTAGAAGACACTGTAAAATCTCTGGGAAGTATGTGGTTAATATTTTTTCTTCGAAAAAGAAAAATTTTTAAAATTTCTTCCAACAATTACAACCTAAATTTCCACCAATATTTAGGTAGCAAATACTAGTGGAAAAATATGGTTGTATCTAATTCTCTTTGTTGGAAAGGAAGGTGTCTAAAGGTGAAAATATAAATTTAAATGTAAATGTATATTTAAATGTAAAATATATGAAGCAGATAATTCTGCATACTCATTTGTTTTCTGTGTGTTACACAAATAACTGTGGGGAACATTGAGCTGCAGCCACCCCTGGCCTCATGACAGCTTTTTTATCACAGGATGGCTGAGCTTCACAAAATGTTATGAAAATGACAAAGTTCTGCAAACTGCAGCACATATTTTTGTAATAAGTTAAACAGTGAAAAGCTACATCTAAAGTTCACTGCAGAAATTGTTTGCAAAAGGTGTCCCACGCCCAAGTAGACCTCATTCTTCCCAATGTGGCATTCAAGGAATAACTTGAAGGGTGTTGCTTCTACCTTTTTTTAAATACCTATGCAAACATGAAGAATATGCAGTAGTGTGAATTTGAAACAGGTCTTCAGATGATGACAGTATTGCATTTGCATTTCCAAGAGGGATTTCAATGAATAGAAAAAAGTCTACTTTTAATTTTTCATTCAATTTTAGTTCTGACTGCTTAAACAAGTATATATTTCTCATGGGTGCTTTAGGAATCTGTGTTAATACTGTTAAAATTCATTCAGTTTCTGAAATGAATTCAGGGTTTTTATTTAAAAATAATAATATAAGGAAATGGATTTTTAATCCATTGCCAACAAATTAAAAGCAAACTTTTCAAATATATTGTTATTAATATTCTGCTATTAATGTAATTTATTGCTTAAAATATGGTACTTTTTCCTAAGTTACTTTATTCAACAAAATTCTTTTTTCACACAATCTTTTTCATTTTAGGTGTAGATTTAGGTATATCTGTGATCTTAAATGCCATAACTACAAAGAAATTATTACCTTCAAACAAAGGGACTCTAAAGATACACCACTTTACACTAAAATCTTCACAGATTAACATGATGAGGACACAAGAACACCTACTAAAAGCATATATGCATTAAGAATTTTTTCTTCTGAAAGGAAGTATACTTTTTTATGCATACACTTGACCGTAACTCAGTCATTCTGCCACTGTTATTTGATTTCATTGATTTAAACAGATAATTTGCTCAACCTAGTAGCCAACAATCTGAAGGAGGACAAGATGGAGATTGCAAAAGGTAGTCCAGATCTACCTTAATGCTTTGAATGGTTCTTTGCCTATGACAGAACTGTATCCATTGGAATCTTTGAAAATGTCCATAGCACTTCTATGGATTAGTAGGTTAATTAAGCAGTTTCTTTAGTGAAGCTTTCAGTTTCTTATCTGATACATTTACTAGATTATTATGTTAGTTGGCTTTATATTCAGATGTTAGTCATAATTCAGGTAATGTTAAACAATCATAAAAAAATATTAGAAGTTAAGAAGATGTTAACACCAAAATTTTGTAATGTTCATGCAATTTCACTAAAATTAAAATTGTCTTATTTCTTTGATTTAGTTTATCCAGAGTAATGGGCTATATTAGAAAACAACAGCTTAGCTTTTATATGAAAAATTAAAAAAAAAATCTACTACTTTGCTGGCTTTTAAATTTTACTTTCTTTCCATATTTATGTCCTTTATAATGGTAAATACTATTATGCAAGTTTCTCTTCTACCCTAAAGTCAGAGAGAATAAACTATGCACTAATAAAATAATTTAAAAAAAAAGAGAGATAAATTATGAAGAACTATAAACAGGAGAAGAAGGTAGATAAATAAACAACAGCAAGGATAAAAAAAAATACACTGGAAAGATGGGGACAGAAATAATCCTGAATATTTGATTTTATAGAAATAATTTACAGCAGACTATTCTTCTTTGCAGGTTTTTAATTCCAGCTGCTGCTAGGATTTGAATAGCATTGCTGAAACAGGTGATTGCCTTCTCTGCGAAGGGGCTACCACAACATAAATCATTCCACCACTCCCAGACTATGTTGAAGGAGGAAGAGCATTTCTAGTTGAAGCAACACACCTTTCCACTCCTCAGGGCTGTTGTAGGAAGTTGTGAGATTTTCACCCTTCTCTGCCTATCTAGTTCATGCCACCAGATGAAATAAATCCCAAACAGTTCCAGTACAAGGAACTGAAGTTGAAAGGAACAGTGCCTTTGTTCACAAGATCACTGGCATATCTTTATGGATGAAGACCTCAAGTTCATTTCTGTGGGACTCTGCTGAGAGACAGAGTAGAATCATCAGTGGCCTTTAGGATATACACATAATTTCTGGGGTTATACAGTTCTAAATCCTTCATAGCTTTCCTGTCAGATATTTCTTATGCTAAATTTGATAAATTAATCAAAATATTTCATTTATTCATGAGAGGCTGGTATCATATGCAATTAATTCAAACTTTACTTGCAAATCTCTTGTAGAATTTTCATCTTTTGTGCATTTGAAAAAAGATAGAAGAACATGAGAAAATTGTCAAGATTTCTCACATTTCTCCTTCACATTTTTAAACTTATTTTACAAATTACTGACATTTTTAAAATGCACCAACATTAGCCAGTACAAATTAACTCAATTGGAAATATTTGGTAGCTTACTGTTTTTCTGCCTACCTTGCTTATATGTCATGTCTCTGACTGATATCAATCTGATAAAACCAGATCACCTAATGTGTCTGTTAATTACCATGGCTAACATAGTGCAAAGAAGAAAAAGTACCGAATGAAAGGGAGCAATTACAGGCATTCACACATCAATGAAAAATGTCTTTCGATATTCAGCCAGGGCTACAGGGATTTGGTATGCAAAGACAGAACTAAAACTGCTGTAAAATGTTAGTCTAGATGTTGAACATCTGCTTAAGTGCAATAAGACACACATATTGTAGAATTAGGACCCTAAGACAGTAAAGCATTTAATGGACATCTACAATGGAATCTAGAACCCCAGTTTTGCATCCTGTTTATTCAGCTGTGTTTTCCCTTTTTGTTTTTGTATTGTTCCTAATGAGGTACTCACTGTCTATGGTATTCCATGATGACTTTCCTTCCTATTTTTTAAATTTGAGAGGGTTTTGCTAGAATCTTTTGAAATATGAATCCAAGTTGCCCATAAGCAAGTAGCAACATGAGTTTTCTTTTGCTCGTCTATCAACAGTAAACATATGACTACAATAAAAATGGAAGGACAATTACACAACCAGCAAAATATAACCCATCTGTTGTCAGGTCTGAATACTGACAGTCCAAAAGTGCTTGGACATGTAACAGTTAAAAGCTTCAAATTATAAGCACTGGGTTAGGGTTTCAAGCTGCCTATATGTTGTAAGACTGTTGCTGGGTACCTGAGTGAAACATGCAGCTGATGATACATTAAGCAGAGGAATGAACAAGTGAGACAAAAAAGCCACATCTATAACTCTGTCTTTCCTGGACTCTTCTGTAGCTGTAGCCTTCACTGAGACACCCATGGGAATTTGAAAACCCCCTTCTGAAAATGCAGGTCTCGTCTCAGCTCAGACATTTAAATCATGCCCCTGAGCAGAATTGGCCAACACGTACTTCTTATGGAAAAAACATTATGAGAAAAGGAGTGACAACTACTGCCTGGTAGGTAAATATAGAGAAAACTCTCAGTGAAAGCAGGGAGTTGCAATATTCCACGCTGCTTAGCCTGAGGATATGAAATCAGCTACAGAAGGATAATTTAACATATGCTACCTACTTTGCCATACCCTCCACACTGCCAACTAAAACTCTCCAGTTAAGGATGGAAGGGTCACACGAAAGAGCAGGGAGGACATAGCTCTACATCCCATAACCAGGACTTTTACAATAGAGACGGGAAAACTCTCAGATTTGCCAGAAATATTCCTTCACCAACAAAGCCTGAGCTAAAAAAGCCATCTATGCAGGTATGGCAAGGCAAAGGGTCTAATGGGACTTTGGGGTCTCTTTCCATCCCATCTCAAGGGTTGTCCCACCCTACTCGTGACCCGGGAGCCCACTTCAGCCAGCCTGGACTGTCAGCCCGTGGCCCTGAAATGCCACAGCAGGACAGGTCTCCATCTCCCCATATCCTTTTCCTGCCCAGCCACAGGACCTGCTAAGCCAGTCTCATCTTCAGTCCCTCAGCCCAGACCCTTCTCAGCTCACCCTGGCTTCAGATAAATGGCTGGTGACCATGGCTGTGGCTGTTCTGGTGCCATCAGCTTCCTTGGTCCTGGCTGGAGTGGTGGGGCAGGTCCTGGTTGGTGTCCCCTGGGGAGCCCTCAGGCTGTACAGGTGCTGATGGGAAGCACATTTGGACTTTACTTGAAATGAAACAGCTGTCAAACACAAGCTGGGCTTGGAATGCCTATAAAATTGGATATCGGTAACCCTTTTTAATGTCATTTTTGCACTGTTCTGAGAGTGAAAGTTGAGAATTTGTAAACCCATGTGCCAAGGAAGGATCTGAGTTATTCTTGCATCCCAGAGGAATGTGTCAGCTGCTAGACAGGTACACAGAGTTCCTACACTGACAACAGGCTTCCTCCTCTGGACTTGTGCTTTTGGTGAAATTGACCATTGCAGCTGCATTTTGTATTGCTGGAGTGTGTTAGTCCTGCTAGCCCAGAGCCTGTGCTGGGCACAAGGCTGAAGAACTTGTAAATCTTAGGCAGCTTAAGCAGCTGGTGAACACCTAGGTACTCACATCAGATAAGAGGCAAATGCTTCAGGGTCTGATTTGTAGCAGAATCTTAAGTGCTTGAGCAATTTGTGAGGCAAAAATACACTCCCTGAACAGGATAAGTGTTGGTTTAACAGACTTAGAGACCTAAATCTTGTTTTGGATCTTGCCTTCCATTCAAACCTTTAAAACATTAAATGGTCTGTATCCAGGATATCTATTCTTCAAGAGGTACATCACTCCTGACAACTGTAATCCTCATGTCCTGACAAAAATCTCAAAAGAGAAAACTCTCCTCTCCTACAGAGACATGACTTTAACAAAGCAGGCCATGTTAATCACTGTAATTATTCTTCAAAAAGAGTTACTAGAACAACTTCCCATGGGAAAGAAAAGCTGCTTCTTCAATCTTCTCTGTCTTAACATAAACAATCAGACTGATAATATACTTACTAAACAGGAAATGTGTTCCTACATATTTGGGTTTTGAGAGGCAAATGGAGAAACAATTTCTAATAGTGTTGTTAGAGAAGTTTCTCAGTTTTTGAACTAAATCTGCATAGCTGCAGAGGTAGGTTGCAACTGTAACAATTTGTCTGCACTGAGTAGTTATCTGAACCAAGTGTACCTGGCAAATATATTTGTACATAGCCAAGTACAGGGATGTATAAGAATAACTCTCTGGCTGGGTCTGGCAGGCTGGTGGAGTTAGGATCACAGAGGATACTGAGTAATTTTTCAGAAAGTTAATTGTTTCAGCAACTATTGAATCCTGAGGACACTTTTGGAAAATTTGTAGGTCCTTGATCATTTCAGGTTTGAATTAGAGGACAGGACTTAGTCCAGTCCACGTGGCAGTCAAAGAGAAACCTGTCAAAGCAATGTATAAAGCATGGAAACACAGAGAATGGAGCAGAGGAAGGAAATAAATCTCTACAGGACTAGTTTCATGGAGTAATATCCAAACTGTTATACAAAATGAAACTTCAAGCCTTTTAGTACTTGTTCATTGCTGTTATTGGTGACAGGATAAGGACTGAAAGGAGAAGAGGAATCAGTAAAGGAAAACATTACTGACTGAAATATTTGATTTAAAGATATGAAGATATATCTAAGTAAGAATTCTCTTTCATGCACACTCCACGTAGTTTATATTTTTGCTAAAGAAGAAAGATTTTCTTCAAGTAATCTTTCCTTAGTAATTTATTTTTTACCCTTTTAGAGAGTGTCAGCAAAAGAAAAGTTTTCTTCTGAAGCTCTTAACATTTTCTTTTTTCTTATTAAAACAAATTAAAAAAAACAACCACAAACAAAAAAAATTAGGAGCTGGAATTTTTAAACAATACAGAAGGATTTTGTTATAGTAATAACCTCATGTAAATGCAGACTTGTGTGCAAGAAAGCCCATTTAGAGGCTAAGTGCTTAGAAGATTTGTGATCAACTCAATTTACTCTTGAAGGATAGATGATCCTCCACAGAATACATTGACCCCTTCTAGGCTCCAGAAGCTCATTCAGTGGTCTTGTGTCTGTTTGGAAGTTCCTTCCCACCAATATAGCTTAGGGGTTGAGAGGGAAAAGGCAAGGCATCCTTTTCTAAGGCTTCGATACTCTTAGACTTACCACAATTATTTTCCCATTTAGTTTGTTCAGTTGTTGGATAGCTCAGTATGTAAAGCCAAGGATTAAAAAGCAAGAAAGAAAATAAGAGGTGGTCTGAGATAGGCTGAGCTGTAATCTAAACAAGGGGAGAGTGACTGTGCATTATCTTCATGTGAATGGAGATTCCTGGGATAATGCTTTTGGCTCTTAACTGCAAGAAAAAGACTTTACCAATAGCCACCCATTGTCCTGCTTTTGTCAAGACTGAAATAAGAGAAGACAGGCTTTTCAGGTCCAGTCTGTGAGGATGGCAGGGTGGAATGCAGTTGGATTCCAGCTGAGTGTTTGATGTCTTCATTTTTGAGGCCTCTTCTGAAAAAGAGCTGGCAGGAAAGTGTGGCCTTACATAGAAAAAGGGCAAGTCCTGGAGCAAGTCGCTTCCCTAGTAATGAGTAGACATCCAATTCTATTATAATAATGTTCTTTCATTGCCACAGTGGAGCTAATAGAGTTGTGGTGACTTCACACCTGCTGCAGCCTGGAAAAAAAGAAGTCACCATGAAATCTCCCAGAAGGCTACTGCTGTCTACAGGCAAGAGTGCAAGAGACAGATAAAGTGTCTGACAATGACATATTGCTTTAGGACTGCCACGAAATTACTAGAATGCTGTAGTATAATCTCCAAATTCTCTACCTCTGAATAATATGAGAAAGGCAAAGAAATTATACATACAATTAAACGTTACCATTTCTTTTCCTGGATGTCTGTGGAAGCACTCATACTCTATCTGAGAAGTTTGAGATTTAAACTCCTCAACACCATGTATGCCTATTCAATTCCATACTGTTTTTATTACTGTTCGAAAAGAGCAGTTGCCATCTTACTGTTCACATTCACTTTCAAATGACATTTTGTTTTAAAAAATGTCAAGATCAATGGAAATGTTTCCAATAGCACAAGACTGTGTTATTGCTTTTCTCCAGATTACACTGATAAACACAAGCTTGGTTTTCTTAAACAGCAAGATGCCATCTTTTTGACAGATACAGTATGTAGTTATGTCACAGCATTATGATAAACCTTATAGGGAAGACACAGCAGGGTCAGAGAGTTTCTACATTCCCAGCACAGTTTCCATGGAAGGAATGTTTACATGACCTACAGCGCAAGGTTTAAATATATGCAGCAGTTTTGCTGTTAACTCCCTGAACTTGCTTGCTGAGCAGCCTGTGACCAACAAAATTCTACTGGACTTGTTACATTCTTAGTGTTAACATTTTCTTGTCTTGTCAGCTGTTTTGGACATCTGTTGTGCTCTATAAAATGACTGCAGAAGGGTGGTTGGGAGGTTTTGTTTGGTCTGTTTGATCGTCTGAGGAACGTAAATATTAGTCTGTCCTTTTGTTTATATTGGTCGAGAGCAGATGAGAGAAAAGAAGGAAATCTTGGATATCAAGCCAATGAAAATGAGTAAGATTCTTGCTTGACAAGCGCTGTGTTTGCTTTATTTGCTTTTTGTGACTTCTTTTCAAAGCTGCAAAATGTACGTAGAGAAAGCACAGGCTACATATGATGTCATGTTTTGTTAAAATGTTTTTACGGGACTGATTCAGAACTCATTGTAGTCATATAGGGTTTTCATAATCTTTGTTATTATCTTTTGGCTGAGATGGGATTGCTTTATACATCAGACATGTTCTATACACTGGAGAAATTAAACTGTCTAAAATGCCTCAAATGCTTAAAAAGGACTCTATGTTATCCTCAACAAGGCCTAATTAAAGCAAGAAGGCAGATCAGTTAGGGTGCTAACTAGTGACTGGTTGAAATGTATCCACGGAACATAGTCCAGACCCAGCTGTGTTTGCTCCTTGTGCTACAAAATCTTATTTTCCCCTCAGTTGTTCTGAGAATATTCTATCATAGTTTATACACATAACATTTAAAGCAATTTTACAGTGGTAAACTGTAAAACTTTACTATTGGTTCTAGACCAGAAAAGCATGGAGATTCACAGAGAAGAAGTTACTTCTCAAATCCCAGTGGTAGACCAAAGAGAATAATTCAAGTCTGTGTCTGAAGTGTTAGCCACACTAAGATCAAGTCCATACTCACTTACTAGTTTAAAACTGGTTAAAGCATTAGATGAGTGTGAGCTTCAAAACTGCCCATAAATCATGACTGCAAGCTCACAAAAGCTTCTTTAATGCCATGGTTAAACTGCTAGAGATGCCTGCCCTACCCTGTTTAAAGCTAACTTGATTATGCTTATAACATAATGTCTTAGCTTTTTGTGACTGACATTCCAATTACAATCCACAAAAGAATGCTGCTTGCTTAGGAACTCTAATTAGTTTGCAAGTTTTGAAGGACTTTCTGAACAAAACTCAAAACTCTGGGGAACTGCTCATCATAGCCCTAATTTTGTGTCATTGTTCAAAACTTTCAAAAGTTCTTTAAAAGAAAGACTGATTAAGATTGCAAATAACTAACAGTGCATACTTGAAGATTAAAACATTATGGCTTGATTTATTAGAAGTTTCTCAGTTGAAGTACTTGACCTTGCTTAGAGGTTTTTTTTCTTTTTTTTTAATTATTGGCCAGCAGTTAAATCCAAGTATGCTTCTTGCCTTTACAAAGAATGATATTATTGGGGTTGTATTCATAATGTGATGTCTAGTGTCTTAGATGTATTAAAGAATTGTTACCTCTTTAAAATATTTTATTTTCAAATATTAAGTAAATTCTTCTGATTTATTTTTCCTTTACATGAGCATATGAAACAATTATCTCAAATAAGACAGGCTACATGTATTTTTCCCTTTTTGCAATGACTGTAATTGAAATGTCTTCAGTAATTGCAAAGAAACTTCAACTCAGCTATACAAACAAACTGTGTTGATCTTTCTCTCCAAATACAAATTTAACTAGCATTGTATCTTTAGTTATTGGAAAGTCTCTCTTTAGTACTCTTTCTTTTTTGCATACTTGAGATCTTCAACAACTTTGAAAAAAATGTTCTATGACTCACATTTTAAAGCTTTCTGCAATAAATCAACCATACCTGAAGACGGGAAAATTAAATGAACATTTGTCCATCTGAATGTAAATTCTTAGTGAATGTCGATGTACACCTTCTTCCCCACAGTAAAAATTCAAAGATAGCAGCTCAGTCAAGCTGAGATATTGACAAGATGGGCTGAAAACTCAGGAGTCAGATATGAGGGAAAGGAGGCAAGGGATAAGTCTCAGTCTTAACCGTCCTGCATGAATTTGCTTAGCAGCAGTAGGGAGGGACTGGGTATGCTTTATGACAAAAATGCCAGAGGTGGTCAAAGGAATGCTGCCAAGGAGCATTCCTACGGACAGACGGGGCAGCACAACAGCAGTGACACCAAGACAACTGCCTGGCCAGTTGCTAAAGGTGAACAGAAAGCACAACGGGAAAATGAACATATTTGAGAGAAAAGCGTAAATGTTCCTCTTGCCCTGCAATATTTCCTGCCATACACCTATCTCAGACCTGCCAAATTACCTGGATTCACCCTGTGCTCACTTAGATTTGTTCATTTAGATCTCTGGTGCTTCAGGGACTGTTAATCCCAGAAACTCACAGGGAATCTCAGGTTTTGATCTCTCCACCCTTTCAGCATGTCCCACAGATGGATATGACAGCTGTTTGCATCTGACAGATTAAATCTGGTAAGTGAACTTGCTGTGTGTGCACTCAGCCAGTCCTTGAACCAGAACCCTGGGGATGTATAGAAAGCAGGTTTACCAAGTGAGTCAAAAGGGAGCCTGCCACTAATAGCTGTGCTAAGCTTCTCTCAGTTTGAAGTCAGTTATTTTCAAGTCTTACAGCAGTTCTTTAGCAGGGGAGATTTTTTTCCTGTGATGAAACAAGAAAAAGAGCTGATGTTAATAAGAAGAGAGATGCTATACATTGCCACACTGAAATGATGTATCTGGTTTATTGCAGCAGGCTCGTGGCTGTGAATTATGTCATTAGTGCCTCACCATACATTTGTAACAGGACTGGAGAGGGAGAGAAGAGCTTGAAGAGTTGCTTTTTTCCTGCCATTTAATTAAATGGACTCAGTCCTTATAGAATTTTAAAACATGACAAAGAGCTTCTGATAAAATCTCACCAAGGCTGTGTGAAGCGCAAACTATTGGTCACAGAGGTGTATCTATGTACCTTTATAGCAGAAATACTTGGGTTTAATAATTTTTTAAAATAGATCCTAATGTTAATTTCCTGAAATTGTCCCTTCAGGCAGGTTTCAGCATCTCTGTCAGAGCTTCAAAGGAAAATGTTTCCTCTGACCTCAGAATAAAAGTCAATGTTCTGTTCTAAGACCCTCAGCCATTAAATCTGTTGGGTTATCCATCCTATTCTCACATTCTAGGTACACTGAAAAGCATCTAAAATATGATTGTGTTGCTTAAATTATTCCAAGAAAAATATATACTCAATTCTTGTCAAAGACAAGTTCCCCCCCTTGTTTTTTTTTTTTTTAATCTTTTTACCTTTTTTAATCTTTTCACCTTTCTGAGTAGGAAGTTACATTTTTGAGAAAAGTAGGGAACTTAACCCAAAAGATTTCTCTCTTTCTGTTCTTCTGGCAGCTAATGCAAACTCAGAGCAGGCACATCTGAACCAGGCAGCTGTGGCAGCCATGGAGTCATGAGCCTAGCCTCTCCTTAAAGGACTTTCTCTGCCTCACAAAATCTGCAGGAACTAAACCGTGCTTCTAAACGGATTTCTGGCAAATAATGAGATGGATTTTTGTGACTATTTTGATGTTTTTTGCTTATTTGCTTAGGAAAGTTTCATAAGGGTTTGAGTTTTATGTTGCATAATGCCAAAACACTAAACTGGTGAAAGGACTAATATTTTTAGTGGATTTTTTTTACTGATATAAAAAAAATTAAATAGAAAATGCAGCTCCCTAAGGGTCAACAGTCAAATACAACTTTGGTAAGGCTGATATTAGAAAAATGTGTATAATTTCAGTGTTTATAACCTTGAAAGGAGGTTAAGAGTTGGAGATGAGGTAGCTAAATCCATAGAAATTATTTTCAGGCTAGAAAAAATATTTTAGAATGAGAGATGTAAAGGTTTTCATGTGTTGATTTTTTTTTTTTTTTGTAAATGGCTTTAAACTTATCATTGTCATCATAGATGGAAGATAAAGTGTATTGAGGATTTTAAAATCTGGTAAAGAAAGCCGTAACAAGATTTATGGCTGCAAGAAGAAGCCAGATTTTAAATTAGCAATAGAGAACTTTTTTAAAACAAGTGGGCCTGATTAATGAATGGAAAATCCCAGCAAATATTCTCTGTCTCTCAACATCTTCAAATCAAGACAGGATGCTTTTCTGAAAGCCCTGCTTTTCCTAAATATAAGGCCAGTTTTAGTCAAACAAGGACTGTTGGCTTCAGTATTTGGTGAAATTTTATGTCCTATAAGTGAGGTAATCCAGTTTTCCCTCTGGCCTACTTTTTATTAACCTCTTATTCACTTAAATATGTGTTCAACAAAAAGAAAATAAAAAGACTGAGATCTTCATATAGAAAATATTCAATTTTTTCTTTTATTGTGAGTATCATCTTGAACTAGATGAATTTTTTTCATCTAGTTTCATCTAGAAATATTTTTCTTGGGTCTTTTTGAAAATATGCATGTGCACTTTATTTCAGTACATGCAACGGAATAAAACTCAGTATTTATTTCCTCAAACCACAATCAGAAAATCCTGCAACTCTTTGCTGACACATAGTGTCTTTTATCTGAAATTTATGGACAATTATTGTCTGTAACAATAAAGGCAAAAAAAAAATACAAGCAAGGTTAGGGGGGATTTCAATATTTTGTGAAATGCTACTTGCTGTCCTTGTTATTGCACTACTCTTCCAGTGCATACGTGTGTTCAATATCAGATTACAGTTTGAGCTACAGCTGACTTTCCTGTACTGGTTTGAAGGTAAACCAGCAGAGGGAAATTACAATTCAACAGGAAAACTACAATAAAGGCAATAGTATAGAAACATTGTCTTAAACTGACAAAGTCAGAGTACAACCTGGCCCCTGTTGGTCAGGGGTGGTGGTCTCAGACCGATTAAGCAGTGGTTGCGGTGCTTGTTGAAGCGGTGATTGTGGCCTTGTTGAAAGCGGTGGTCTTGTGGAAAACTGGGCTCCCCTGCAGTGGTGGTGGTTGTCCAAGTCCCCAAACCCCCAGGTTACATACCCCCAAAGTCCAGGTAAGAGTGTTCAGTACCTCCCCCAGGGTGGAGAGTTGCACAATGAAATGATGGAATCCTTTGAGTCATAGGATATTCTGGGGAGTCCTTGGTGGCCCGTTGACAGAGACGATCCCCCTTAGTCTGGGTCTAGCTGTCAGGTGAAGACCAAAAGAACACTACACAAGCTCACAGCTGTTACAAATGACCCACCATTAACAGTTCATCAGGAATAATGTAGATGGGTGTGAAATACATAGTTTTCATATACACCCATACTGGTACTCTTTCTCCTGTAACCATGACACTTGACACATCATTAGGTTTGTACAATCATGCAGAGGATTCAAAAAGATGAAGACAAGGTATGATGGCACAGTTTTTCTGAAGTACATTTTGGCATTGGCCTAAACGTGGTTTGCTGGAAATCAGTTAAAGTTGTGCTCTTCATTCCACAGGCAGTATCTTCAGGTTGATGTTGAATGCTTTTAATAATCTTAAGCTGCAAGTATCTGCACTAAAGTTCTTATTTTTGAACTGTAGAGTATTAAATGACAACAACGCATTAGAGGGAAACTATGAGTAATCGTAAATGAGAACATTTATTGGAAGGAACTAGAGACTACTGATCCGTTGGCAAGCACATAAGTAAACCTGTAACTCCACACTGCCTCTCTGAGCCTGAAACCTTATTTCAGAAGAGTGTCGAAGAATGTTTCCCTTTCAGCTGAGTTTTAAGTGGAGGGAGACTGAGAAATTAACACCATTAATTCAAAAACTCCTTACTTTTTTCTTTCCTCTCTATTGTTCCAATATACAGTGAACAGGGGAGGTAATAACATGGAAACTTGTCACCATGACAAGAAATGCAAATGCTTTTAAAGACAGTTGTAACTGATGATACAAGCCAAGAGATGAACATTGTCCCATTCCTCTCAGCTGGGTTATGGATAACTCTTATTAGAAGCTTACTATATCACACAGCTCTGGCTTTCACCTGTTTTCTAGGTCAGACATTTTTTCCTGTGCTCCTCTATTAATTTTATTACGTCCAAGTAAAATTCAGTTGATTCATCAGTCTTACCAAATTTAATAAGAAGCAATTATTAGCAATGAGTAAAGTTTGTTCTGTGTTGGTGAACATGCTTTTTGCTGCCCTCATCTTGCTAAATGAATGTTTACCGTTTATGTCAGTTCTGACCCCGGTAATACTGATAAGAACTGTGATATAAAAGTGAGAAAAGTGAGAAGAAAATATATACAAAATCTGTATCAGTAATGATAAAAATGCAACAACAAGAAGCAAAAAAAAAAATTTGAGTTACTCATATCTGCTTTTAAAGTGTAATGAAGGGTGAAATTTTAATGTTTTTACAGTTCACCTACACAAGTGTAGATATTCTGATCAAGCATGGTTCAATAGGGCATAAAAGCATAAAAAGAAATTAGTCTGCAGAGAAAGAGATAATGTGCAATTTATTTCAGAAGAGAAATTAGTTGGGTAAGGTCTTGATCATTGATTATGATTCAGCTAAAATCTAATTTAAGTATTTCATTGGAAGGCCAAAATTTTTCTCTCAAGATTTTTCTGTGAAATTAAATTTTTCGAACTGCTCAAATCTCCTATGAGCCTAAATCTCTTTGTGATGTTACTAAACAATCTCCAGGACTCTGAAAATATTATCCAGGGATATCCAGAGCCTCTTCTGTGTTTGTTATGCATTTCAATTCAGCTTTTTTTTCTTTATTATGTCCATACTGTCAGGCAAGTATGGAATTCTATAAGCCTTTAGTGATTGTCAGGGCAAATATAAGAGACATTTAATAGTACTTGGAAATCAATTTTTATATAGCTGTGGCAGTATAAGAAAACTTTTTTTTTTTCAGAAAAAGCATGTTTAAAATAAAATGAAAATAATAAGAATATTCTATCATAAAATGCCCAGAGGGAAAGAGGCTTCCTTTTGAGCAGTAGTTAGATGAGGATAAGCTCTGAATCACAAATAAAAATATCTGAACTGTTATTCTGTGTTCCTTTTTCACTGGAATCATTGGACGATTTAAATATTTCAATCTCTTGTCAGCACTTCAGCTCAACACTTCTCTTGCATCTGCAAACAGAAAGGATAATAATCATTTGCTTACATGCCCTATCAAGAGAAAAAATATCAAACATTTCCCTGCATCTGGGGTAAGGGACACAGGGGAACTATGTATGCTACTTCCTATCGATGAAGTTGGGCTGGGATTAATGATAAATGATTAATGAACAGATTAGTTGAGCACCCATCGGGAATGGGGTAAATACATTTGAAGCAGAAAGATAGTGTAGGTGACTCCTCAAGGTTCTTTCCAGATCTATCTTCTATTGTTCTATGATAACGTGTAAGTCCATCCTCTCTTGTTGTTTCAGGCTTTTCTCTAAGGGGATGTCTCTATTCAAGGTCACTTTTCTAGAATGATATGCCCCAGAATTAACTGCCCTAAAATAGTGCTAAGCTGGCTAAAAGTGAAAATATGCAGGAAAAATTTCAATTGCTAAGCACTTCTGCTCGCTACCCCAGAGCTACTACAGCTCACAGGAGATGAGTATATGGCTCCCTTTCTTCAACTTTCACCTCCAAAATGTAGTGAGCTCATTCTCAATATTTAAAGTACCACTATGGATGAATTCCAACACTGGAAGCACATTCGAACTGGCAAACAGTAAATGGCTGCCATCAGTCATAAGCACTTGTTATATCAAAGCTTTGGCACATTATTTATGGAAGGCTTATTCTAATGAATTCCATCCACACCTACCAGATGTGCAATCCAGGATTATGCCAGCTGTTTACCAGAATGCTTGCTGTCCAATAATATCATGAGTATAACATGACATTTAATTTTAATGTTGCTGAATAAGGAAACTTTGTCTTAATATCTTCGTTGAAAATGAATAAGCAATATTCTCACATATTCAAACTGTTGGCACTCCAGCCCCTATGCAAACAAGTGCACTTCTGTGCAAGTGGACGACCCCAACTGAATCTGCACAAGGCTCTCCACTGTTCATAACAAATTAACCTCATACAACCTCATACATAAAATCTGTGGAACAATAAAATACCAAATGAACAATAAAGGAGTTTAAATAGCTAAATATTTTCACTGTTGTCTGTTTTTTTCAAAGGTATGTGCAGGAACAAAAGCACTATTTTTAATAATACTCCCCTTCAGAAATCTCACTAAAATTAGTGATATCTTTGCCAAATTCAGGTTTTACCAAACATATATGAGTACAGAAGAAATAAGATCTGCCTTTTTATTGTGTTAGACTTACAGAAATATGATTGAAATGGTATTCCACCATGGAATATTGAAATAATTTAATATTAATCATTCCACTTCTTGGGTAGGAGCATTTAATCTTCAGATTTATAACTTGTAATATATTGGCTTCACAGTGATTGTATTTAAAAATACAATAATTTAGCAGTGTAAAGAATAACTTAACAGCATTAGGTTTTCCAGGATGATAAATATTTGTGATAACCCGCTCGGTTTTATAACCCATACTTCCCACCATGGGTTCACAACCTCCTCTCAGGCGTGTGTCCTCTCCAGCATGAATCTCTTCCACAGGCTGCAGCTGGATCTCTACATCCCTGTGGGCTGCAGGGGCATACCTGCCTCACCATGGTGTTCTCCACGGCCTGCAAGGGAATCTCAGCTCCAGAACCTGTCACACCTCCTCTCACTCCTTCTGCACTGACCTTGGTGTCTGCAGAATTGTTCCTCTTACATGTTCTCACTCTGCTCTTCGTTGGTTGCAGTTAGATCTGCATAAGATTTTTTTTAACTTCCTCTGAAATATGATATCAGAGAAGCATTACCACAATTTCTAAATGGCCCAGCCTTGGCCAGCAGTAGGTCCATCCTGAAGCTGGCTGACCTTAGCTCTGCTGCACTTGGAGAGGCTTCTGACAGCTTCTCACAGAAGCCACCCCTGTAGTTGCCCCCTGCTACCAAAACCTGTCCATGGAAACCCAATGCACTACGTAAGCCACTGACATATCAAGTTAGGGAGAAGTACAATGTGCTGATAGCAACCCAAATACCTACATATGTTAAAAATTCACAACCTTTTCTTAAAAAAAAGTTGTTTATAGATCTTTATTTAGATAATGAAAACTACAAAAAATTCACACAACTGTTTCTGCAGGTAACAAAAATATGGCACTAGTTTACTGCACCTCTTTTATAAAAGATTTTATTTTTAAACAACTATGAGGTCAGCCTTTTAAAACTTCCTTTTTTTTTTTCAAACTGCTTATCAAATTAGGACTTCCTAGGCCTTGATCTCAGAAAATTGTCACACAATTCTTTTTTTATTTTGGTTCAAATAGTGCTATATGTGCAAACATTTCCTACACAGGTCCTTGATTTGTTAAATTACCTACACCTCTGTACACATATTTCTAATCAGAAAGAGTAACTCTGCTGCTGATGTGACTTCATTAAAAATTCTAGTTTCTGACATCCCAGCTTGCTATTCCTACAAGTAAAGCACCACAAAATGATGTAACAACATAGCCACATGCTGGGGATATGTGTACTGTGGTTGTTCAAAATAGGGCATGAAGACAGTTATAAAATATTACTTTGTTTATCTTTTCCTGTAGAATGGTAGCAATACTTGTAATCTATTTTTCAAGTCTTCTTTATTTCCCCTGTGGACCTGATTCTATATCAAACCCATAGGCTGGTATATTGGAAACAACTTCAGATTAACATTTCCCTGTTGTAATACACCATTCCTAGGCTTTTATCTCTAAAAGCATTGTTAGAATTCCTGCATTTCAATGGTGCTTGATAGATGGACAATACTTGGGAATGTGTATAAACATCTTCTATTCTGCTTCTGGTTGCAAATATATATGTGGAAAAAAAGTCAGAGATCTTGGCAGGAAAAATATCTTTCACTGTTAGAACAGAATTTCCTCACCCAATTCTGAATGAGCTTTATTCACTGGTCTTCTCTGATTGTTTCATTGACATCTCTTGCCTACAACTTACTAAAGTCAGTGGGTTTTGAAATGATTCTTCATGTTCCAAAGTCGTGGATATATTTTCTATTTTTTATCTCATTAGAATATGAATATTACATGTTAAAAATACATTAAACAAAACAAAAAGGTTGGAGGTAAATGTAAATCCACTAATCAGAAAATTTAGTTAAACCATACTTAATACTTCATTCTTCTGTGTTATCAACCTAGAACAAGTAGTCAATTCTATCCCATAAGTACCTGTCTGTCAGTCAAGATTAAATCATAAAATCACAGAATGTTTGGGGTTGGAAGAGACCTTTGGAGATCATCTAGTCCTATGCCCCTGCTCAAGCAGGTTTACCCAGAGCGGGTTGCACCAGATTGTGTTCAGGAGTATTTTGAATATCTCCTGAGAAGGGCAGCCTTTTCCAGTGCTCAGTTACCTTTACACTAAAGAAGTTCTTCCTCATAATCAGCCTGAACTTGCTCTGTTCCCATTTCTGCCTGCTGCCTCTTGTCCTATTGCTTGGCACTACCAAAAAGGAGCCTGGCTCCATCCTTTTGGCACCCTCCCTTCAGATATTTGTAGACAGTGATAAAGTTTCTACTCAGTAATTTTTTTCTTGAGGCTGAGCAGGCAGGCCCAGCTCCCTCAACTTTTCCTCATAAGAGAGATGTTCTTGTCCCTTAATCAACTTTGCAACCCTTTGCTGGACTCACTCCTGGAGCTCCATGTCTCTCCTGTAGTGGGGAGGCCAGAACTTGACACAGCACTCCATACATGGCCTCACTAGGGCTGAGTAGAGGGGTAGGATAATTTCACTTGATCTGCTGGCAGTGCTCTTTCTGTTGCATCTTTAGGTACCATTGGCCTTCTTGGCCACAAGGACACACTCATGGCTCATGGACAACTTGTTGTCCACGAGGACCTCCATGTCCTACTCTGCAGAGATTCTTTCCAGCAGGTCAGCCTCCAGCCTGTTCTGGTACTTGGGATTATTCTTACCCAGGTGTAGAGCCCTTCATTTTTCTTTGCTGAATTACATAAAGTTCTTCTCTGTTCAACTCTCCAGCCTGTTCAGGTCTGGATAAATGGCAGCACAGCCTTCATGGCAGCCACTCCTCCCCATTTTTTATCCTCAGCAAACCTGCTGAGGATACATTCTGTCTCTTCACCTAGGTCATTGATGAACAAGTTGAACAAGACTTGACCCAGACCTGACCCATGAGCAACACTACTATCTAAAATTCACCAGCTAGACTCTGTACCACTGACCACAATCCGCCTCACTCTTTCCTCATCTAACCCACAATTCCTGACCTTACCTATGAGGATGTTATGGGAGACAGTGTCAAAAGCCTCACAGATTTCAAGGTAGACAACATCTACTGCTCTTCTCTCATCTACTCAGCCAGTTATTTCATTGCAGAAGGTTATTGTACCGGTGAAGTATGATTTCCCCTTGCTTAAATCAGTGTTGACTACTGCTGGTAACCTACTTTTCTTTTACATGCTTGGTGATGACCTCCAGAATGATCTTACCAGGGATGAAGGTGAAGCTGACTGACCTGTGTTTTCTTGGGCCCTACTTCTTTTCTGTTTTGAAGACTGGAATAACAGTCTTTCCCCAATCCTAGGCATTTCTCCTCTTCTGCATGACCTTTCAAATATGACATCAAAGCTTTCAGGCTATTGGAGAATGCATTTTTATTGTTTGGTTTTTGGTTAACATGATTGGCCTTTTAAGAACACGATGAGGCCCAGGATAATTAAAATCTGAATAAAATCATGGGGGCAGGTTGCACATCATCTTCCTGGTAGATTTGGAGAATAGAAAATGGATGGATGGATGGATGGATGGATGGATGGATGGATGGATGGATGGATGGATGGATGGACGGACGAACGAATGAATGAGCGAATTAATGCACAAAGATGATAGCAGGGTTGGAGCAACTCTCCTGAGAAGGTGGGCTAAAGGAGTTGAAATTGTTCAGCCAGGAGAAAAGAAGACTCAGGGTGACCTTATAGCAGCCTTTCAGTGCTGAAAGGGGGCCTAAATCAAACCAGAGGAGGCACGTAGTGATAGGACATGGTGGAATGGCTTTAAACTGGAAGAGGGTGGGCTTAGATTAAATATTAGGAAGAAATTTTTTACTGGGAGGGCAGTGAGGCACTAGAACAGGTTGCCCAGAGAAGTTGTGGATGCCCTATCCTTGAAGAGTTCAAGACCTGGCTGGAAGGGGTTTTGAGCAATCTCATCCATTGAAGGGGAATTGAAACTAAATGATCTTAAAGGTCCCCTCCTGCCCAAACTATTCTGTGATTCTGTGATTCTAATGACGATTAGAGGGAATGGGCAGAGGGGAAGAGAATCTGGTTTGCAAGATATTTCCTATTACTATTACCTGTGTACTCATCTAATGAGCTCCTGGTTGTCTCTATCCATTTCAGCATTTTGCCTAGAGAAAACTTAACCCATCCTGAAGACATATATATGATCTGTGTCCAAACACAAAAGCTTCGAACTCATTTCAAACTCTCCAGGAATGCTGGCAGACAGTCCTTTTTTGCTAATCACACCATATGTAGGTAAAAAGGTGCCAAGAGTCAGACCAGACAAGAATCATCTCCCACTCAATTATTTGCTTTCACATGACTTTTAGAAGCCAAATTTTAATAAACAAATTATTTTGCCATTAGTCTCCATCATCTTTGCTCAGTCTTAACAATGCAAAAGCTATCCCTTTCCTAAAACCTCTCTTTGGACAAATGTCCAAACCTATGATATTTAATGGCAACTCATTACTCATTCTTCTTTCATTGGCAAGTACACCTGCTGACAACAGCCAGGCAACACTGGAGCTTCCTGTACTCATAAACTTTCCAAGAGCCTCCTAGAAAGACTGCATACTCTCCCTTATTGAGATATTACAAATCATATCCAAGAACATAATAAAAAAATACTTAGCTTAACCACACACACACAAAAATGTTGAACCTTGTGTGACCATACTTAAAAATTATTTTGTTTTCTTTTTGAAGGGGAATGCAATTTCATAGACTGGGAAATATATTTTTTTTGTCACTTCATGGTGAAGATGAAGTTGACTTAATCAGGGAGGTGTATCATGGCACATTCAACCTGACACAAAGTTGTTGTGATCAATAGAAAAACATCTACCCTTTTGACAGTAAGATACATAGTGTGGATATAAATTTAATGCACTTGAAACCTGAAAGCAGGCTCACAGTTTTATGGCATATCTATATGGATACAAGCAGTGCTTCTAGGAATTGTTACCAGTACCCTGTTTATACATGTTTGTATCTTGATTTTATCTTATGTTTATAACATCTTTATCTTTGTATATACATGTATGTGTGTGGTATGTGTATAGAGAGGAAGAGAGAGAGAAAGAACATGCTGTAAGCTTACACAGGTACAGTCTCATGATCTTTTATTAATATCATTTGCATCTTTCACAAATGTAGTTGCATGCCAGATAAAACAGCATCAAAAATGGAAGCAAGCAGACACACGGTGACAATTTTAGAAAAACTTAGAGGAGAATTTGTCTTCCATAAAAATGAAACAATAATTTTATAGAAAATGTGTGTCTGTTGACACTTAACATTCCCAAGGAAGTATTTATTGTACAGTTACTGGGAAACAAACCCTTCATTTGTATATTCATTTGCTCTGAAATGAGACTGAGCTGCAGTTTACTATTGAAAAAAAATGTTGTCTGGCCATTTATATAGATTGTATTATGCCTCCTTTATATGAAATGTTGTCACATAAATATCATAATGCTACAGTTAAAGTATGGCAAATAATTATGGATTGCGTCACTTCTAATGAGGAAGGTTAATCTTTTTTAGAAGAAGTTATGTACTCAGGCCTCCATGAAATCAACTTTAAATACAATAAGCAAAGTAATATACCTGAAAGTAGCCTCCCAAGTATGGGGATGGGTAAGGGCTAAGCTGGTGCTCTTTCTAGACTTAACCAACACCCAGTCACAAGTGAGATATATGTGGTTAAAAAATTAACATAGATTCTTCTTTACTATATTTTTCCTTTTTTACTCACATGGGAGAAGAGAGTTGTACACAATTTGTTCTGTTTTTTTAAGCTCACAGGTGAGGAGGATTGCAGATTTTTTACTACCATCTAAATTACACTTTTTTTTACTACCACTCATTACAATTCTCACCTCTTTCATTAAATGTGCAGCTGATGAGAGAAATGTGTAACAGATTTAGGAATGCATCAATAAGAAAGTATTTATTTATTTTTTTCATTTTTGCTGTTGCCAAAGTTCTGAACAGAGAATCCTGAAAGTGATTCAAAAGGAAAAGGGTTTCTCTTGTGTGATGAAATTTTAAGCTGTAAAAAATGTCCTTTATCATGCAGGTTGACACTCAGACTGCCTAATTCTCTCTAACCTGATACTCAGATAGCATTTAAATCATTTATGTCTCAGACTGATCCTTTTCACCTGAGACAGTGGCATGAAAATCTGGACACCTTTGGTTTGGAAGATAAAGTTTGTAATATGCTTAAATCTAAGCCGTAACATATGTTTGAAAGTAGCACCTGGTTCCCACCTAAACCACTTTATGATTCACAGATGGGCTGGGAAGCAACAACACATTTGGAATTCCCAATATGTAAAATATGATCTTAGCAAGACAATACACTCAGACAGTCTAGAGCTTTAATTAAAATCTACAGCCAGATGAAGACTCTTACTGCAGTTAATTCTGCAGTAAGGTAATTCAAATGCTTACACTGAGGGATATGGATGCATATACTAGAGCTTCAGCCCTGTAAGGGGTGTCAGAGCGATGCATCCTGCAGCCAGGAGGGGAATTTAAGCCCCAGATAGCAAGCTGGACAGGAGCAGCTTGAGCTCCTCTGGGTTGAATTGGTTATTGAGGCGATGCTCAATAAACCGAGATGGGGTTTTGTCCGGACTTGCTCTTATCCAGATGCTGGCCAAGCGGCTGCTGCTGAGGGTTATGTCCCCAGAGGAACCACAGCTGGCTAGGCTGCTCAGGCAGCCACGTGGAGGCAAGTCCAAGCTAGTCTGGAGCCCCGGGAAAGCGGAGAGATGGAGCTGCCCCTGCAGGGGATCCGCACCTCAGGTTACCTCAGCTGAGACCTCTAGACTGGTGAAGAAGGAGTCAGATCCCGGGAGAGGTTTTTCAGTCTTTATTCCAGTTCCATGTGGTGCCTGTTCCCAGCCTCTCCCTGATGACTCTTGGGGAAGACTCCCTGGATGACTCTGGATCACTCTCTTGATGACTCTTAGTGATGACACCCTGGATGACTCCGGATAACTCTCTTGACCATGTGGTCCCTCATCTTTTATACTGGGGAAGGGGCTAAGGAAGGGCCAGGTAACCACCCAACCAGGTGCAGACAAGGGTGGGCTTTAGGGGAAGATGGACACCTGAGGAGCCCAGTCTCTTTTGGGGCATTCTTTGAATCTTGACCTATCAGACGACGGCTTTCTGGAATGTCCTCGAGAAAAGGAGGACAATGGCCCAGACAGATTTGTGTATTAGCCTGTGCTACCTGGTTTGGGAAAGGGGGAAGGGAAAACCCAGGGTGGGGGGAGAACAGGATTTTGGAAATATATTAATAGCACATTGCAACAATTGGTGATTCAGAGAGCAAGAAAAAGTGTGGCTGAACTCTCTCTAAACCTTTAGGCAATTTCTCCAGGTTAGGGATACCTGGACTCCAATCCATTTCTCAAGAACATTTATTTATTTTAAAGATTGAGCCATAATGCAAGAAAATAATGACTCCTTAAATAATTAATTCCTTAAACTCCTTAAATTTTAAGTCCTAACTTTCCTTCCTTATCCCACTAAAGTGGTCTCTTTAATGTTTTCACAGTCATATCCAGATATATACCTCGGCCACGGTGCAGATAAAGTTACTGTAAAAGGGTAGCCTCCTTGGTTTTCTCCTCCTGTGGCTGGGTTCTAAAAGGAAATGACAGCCACTTCTGTGCTGTCTGTAGTGCTGGTTGTCTAATAAAAGTGTGTACAGCGGACTAAATTGGAGTAAAAATTGCTTTCCAGATTTTGATTGGGAGATTTAAAAGCTGTTCTGGCACATAAAAATAGAACCTGTACTGGGAATGCAGAGGCACCTGAGGAATGTTCATTTCAAGTGCTAACAAGTCTATATGCTTTAGTACTCCTACAATCAGGTATCAGTTAAATATGTATTTTCAGGATCATAAATTTGAACTTAGACACACCATTCCCACTTTATAGCCCTTTGTATGCCTTACCTTGTGAAAATGTGGCCCACAGCTGTAAGGAAAGAGCATGTATCTTCCCCTATATTTATATCACTGTATTATTAGGAATGTTGATTAAAGTGATTTTTTGGTTTGTATTTTAAACCATTTCTTTAAATTAATTAAACACATTTACCTATTTATTTCAAATCACATAATTCTTTTATCCTAGCTAAATAGCATGCTGTCTTACATATTTATTTACAAAAAGATATTGCTGACCATCTCTGTTTTGTTATTGAGCGTTATGTAGTCAAATCTGCAAATAGTTGAATTACTTCAAACAAATAGTCCAATTTTGTATTTAATATCACATTGTGTTTAATTTCACTATTGTGAAAATGTTTTTGATGAAAAGCAATTTGCTTTCTGAAAGAAAAATGCATAATCCCAAATCTTCAGTCACTGAAAAATACTACAATTCCATCTAATGCACTTAGTTTCAAAGCTGAAAAAATTAAAGACATTCATTTTAACACATTCTATTCTAAGTTAAAAGACTTATTCCAGCTTAGAAAGCATGAGCATACCTTCAGAAGGAAAAAAAGAATTCTGAGAAAAAGCCCAACATATGCTAGGCACCATTGTCTTAACACCATCAAAATAACAGCAGAAGCCACTTGAGGATTCTCTGCTGAGCTGCAGAGGCTTGTTCACCAATCACTAGACATTCAAATGGAAGTAAGAAATCCCCTGTAAGACCAGCTAAAAGGCTGTGAATTATTCCTCCTTTCATCTGACAGACTTGTCTTGGCCACAGAATGCAGAAACTGATCTGCAAAATCACAAAAAGCTGCACCCTAACTTTGATAGTTACATATATACATACATATTATGTGTGTATGTATATGTGTATAGTGTATGTAATTATATATAAGGAACCTTGGTAAGGTATCAGGCTGAACTGCCCCTCTGCCTGCCTCACCTTAGCTGCTGAGCTACAATAGGTTTTGGTGAGCTCCAATAGTGCTACAGGCTTGCTTAAAGGTCTTGTTTGTGCAAATACAGAGAGAAAAGGATCTATCAAAAACATGATCTGAAAGCACACTGGCACTTTCAGTACAGATAAAACTTGGTCTCTGCTGCCAGCCAGGTGAGAAGATGTGAAGCCAATATTTCAAGCAAATCAGTCAGCACATAGTGCCTTCCTCATCAGCCCGCATGCCATCATTCTGCCCTTGGCTTTGTGTGTAGATGGTGGGGGCTAGGGAAGCTGGAGATTTACAGCTTCTGCTTTCCAGCCTGGAAGCAGTCAAATGTGGATAAGTCTGTGGGGAAAGTGCCATGGTTTCCTATTTCACTGCAAGACGTGGTACAGCTATGCGTTTTGAACTTTAGATGGTGTGTCACACACATTTGTAAGGATGCCTTCAAAACTCACTTGACAAGTTAAAAGCTGCTTGATGCCTGTAGATGGGATACCCTTTGTTCATTATTTGTGCCATTGGCCTTAATCCAGTTCCCTGCTGCTGACTTTCTTTTCCCTTCCTTCCTGTTGGACAGATATTTTCAGATAATGTCTTCTGATAACATGACATACCAGCAGTTCATTGTAAAGGCTGGGCTTATGAATCCCTGGCCATACAAGCAGTAAAAACTGAGATAAGGGCAGAGAGTGGATACAGAATGTGGAAATACTTATGGTTACAATGCTACCTGATTGTTTTTGTGTTATGAAATTGGTTTTTTGCATTCTTTTCCCCCAATAATTCTCTGGTGAACTTATAATGGAATAATATTCTGAAGTCGCTTCAGACTTGCAAATATTTGTCAGCTGTAAGTTGTTTTAATGAAATTTACCCAGTCTAAAAGTCTATGGTATTAGTTGCGATTTTTTTTCCCCACAATCACATTTTTATGGGAGTTAAAGCTTAGGAGCAGTGATAGAGAAAGCTTTTATTTTTTATGAGAAGGGGAAGAAATGAATAAATTGAATGAATTAGCTTTGCAAACAGATCTCTGATTACAGTTGTTGCTCTGGGAATATCACTAGTGTTACAACCAATAAACAATTTGCTAATACTAAGCCAAGTTCTAACTCTCCAGCTGCTAATTTTAGGTAGAAAAATTGTTTTCATTCTTAAGATGCTTTTCTTTCACTTATGTATTTTTCATATCCTTTGCTGAATGAAAAGGTAAAATTGTGCTCCATTTAAGTCTAAATAGGTAGTTTTATTGTATTTTTTCATACTTCGCTAAGTATTTAGTGCCTAATTTTCACCTTAATTATCTTTTTCTCATATTTGAATAAGAGAAGGAGTAAGAAAAAAAAAATCTCACGTTAAGACTTGAGTTATCATATATGATCCTAAAGGAAAAAGCTTTTTTTATATCTCTTTTTTTTTCACTATGTGTCCATCTGCTTTTTGACTGGAGCTTGATAATATTTTTTTTAATAATATATTTTCAGTTAGTTGGATTTGTAATTTGGGGAAAAAAGATAAAAAGAAACACATTCTTCCAATTTTGCTTCTTCAATTTTTCAATGCCTCTCATGAAATCTAAGTTATTTTTCAACATGCTGAGCTCCTCACTAACAAAGAAACAAGTTCATAAAACTTCATTGTCTTTCACTTTTAAAATATAGGAATAATGAGATAAAAAATAAAAACAACAAAAAAAATCACTTGCAGTAACTAGAAGGTGTTATTTATATTTAGAATAAGAAATACCCCTGTACCTAAGTTGTAAATTTTCAATTATATCTCCACAGAGGTGTCAGGAAGATTCGTTAGCTGATACTTGTAAAGCTCAATGCAGTTTTAAGTTATCTAATTATTTCTAGTCATATAGATGAACTACTATTTTTAACTTTTTATTTTTAAAAAGTGCAAAAGATTTATTAATGAGTCAGCTATCTATTCTAGCAGAGAGACTGGAAGGTAGACCTAGAGAAGAATGATTTTCTGACATATTTTGTATGGACTGGGAAGAATGACATACCTCTAAAAGGAAATGCGTAACCAGGGAAGGGGTTATAGTGGAAAAAGAAATGACAAAATCACAGAGCTGTTCCTCACTGCATTGCCTCCACCAGCCTGCACCGCTGCCCCTGTTTGTGGGAACATCCTTGTGCATGGCGACTGCTGCAAAATTGGAAAATGCAGCAAGCCTCCAGGATATTTTCCTGCAGACAAGCATCCAGAACCGTTAGACAATCCATATTTTTGCTTCTACCTGGCTTCCATTCATTGATGCAGGAATGCACATCTTCCATAGAGCCTGTGTCAGATCTGTCAGCTTATGTAAATGTCTCAGTTTTCAGCGAGTAACAGTGTACTACATGTCTAATGCTTTTGTGTGTGCTGGCAATTGTGACATGACACCTATGGATTATCATCTACCTGGATGGACACTAGGTATTCCAGTGCTCCTAAAGTGCCTCTGGACACCTGTGTTTAAACAATAACTTAGCAGAACTGTTCATCTCCACCTAGTGTACTGGCAAGATGTGCAATGAGTGTCCTACTAGTGATAGAGAGACCTTAAGATAGACACTCAGACTTAAGTGCCTTGGTCTCAAGCTGAATCCCACCCAAGGAAGCTTTTCCTTGACTAAATGGTGGCATTGCACACCCAGCACACAATACTCACACAGATTCAGATTGTTTGTCTCATCCTCATTGTTGAATTGTGATAAAAGGTGTTATTAATAGAGCTCCCCTATGCAGCTTTCCCTGCTGGCTGCTGGCAGAGCTGTCCTGCACAGCGTTTTCTGTTTAGCTGACCACCTAAGGTTTCTGTGCAATCTCCAAATTTGCTGGGTAATAGAGTTCTTGGCTGCCCTGTGTGAATCTTTTCTTGGTTGAACACCAGGACGTGCATGAACTCAAAGGATCTCACAATGGGTTCCTGGGCACCAGCCATGCTAGCTTAATGGCTCAACATATTATTATGATTTTTTTAAACACTGTGTGAAAAATTGTCAGCTGTGGCAATCTTTAGTAAGAGTCAGATTGCTCTCAAAAATACTGTTCATATTCTTATAGCATTTTTACAAGTATTAAAAGTATTTCCAGAGTTTCCATTTTTCTCCTGTTTTTTTACTGTTATTTCATAATCTCTTCTGAGCTTTACCTTGTGTATGGGGACTGTTTTCAAGCTACCTTTACGCTTCCACTATTCAGATAATATTTTATAGATGTCTGGCTTCTAATTATTCTCAAGACATGCCAGAGCATGATGGCAATCTGGCTAATTCTAAACCATATATCTAAAACTACTTGGGAAAATGTTTTTTGGCAGAATGTTAACGTCCTATATTATTCACTCATGTCATATATTATATATACTTTTCTGGCCATCCTCAATGTAAAAATAAAATGTAATGTGGACATAGAAATGTGGAAGCAAAGCAGCTATGTAAAAAAATTAGCCTGGAGTGGATGTAAAGTGTGAGATGGGAGAGTCTGGAGGTTTGAAAGAAGCTGAGTAGTTAGGAATACATCTTCACATATGTTAGAACAAATAAAATTAATTCTGAGGTGCCCATGTTCGTACTCCAATATATAAAGTCTTAAAAAAAAAGAAAAAAAACATGTACCATAGAAAACACCATCTAAAGAATGCTTAAACATTTTAAACAATAATCCTACTCATCCTACTTTTCTTTGCACAAATACAAAGTCTTCTTATATTTTTGCTGCCTATCTGTAAATAAGAAGGGAAAAAAATCTCCTTTATTTTTGAATTTAGATCATAAGAAATCATCTTTTGTGTGCAGTAGAAGAGGCAGAAGACATACAGGTGAGGAAGATTAATCTACCAGAAACTGAAAATACAACCAAAGAATTATGTGTCGAGAAAGAAATTTAGAAATGTTGAGAAAGTAAAAAACCAGAGAATTTTTTTCTTCTCTTTTGCTAAGTAAAAAAACCAAAACCACCTCTAAGTAACTGCAAGAGGGATACAGCATCTAATAGCCAAAATACCCCAAACTTCAAACCAGAAAAGAACTTTGCTGTAGCAGTGAGCAATTCACTTTGCTGCTCAGAGCTTTCCCATATGTAATTTGGAGAAAAGCATTAATTCACCTCATAAGAGTTGTATAAGGAAAATAAGTAAATGTATGTGTATAGCTTGCTCTTGAATAATATTTTGATTTTTAAACAGGATTTGTTAATTTTGTTTTATGTATTTTGAAGGCTTTTACTGCCATTGGTGTAAACATGGTTGTGGTGTCAGACATTCTGATCCAAAATGCTCCCACAGGAATATTTAAATGAGATTTAAATTAACCAAAGGGGATCAAACATCATCCTCTGAATGTAATAATCTCTGCCTTGTAGAATTATGTAAAAGTAATTAAAAAGCTGAATAAAGGGATCCCACATCATGTTTCCCAGTTCATTCTTGCATGTAACATTTCATGCAAATCAGATTATGTTGTTTAACTTAAAAATTACTGGGCCAGATTCTCAGCTGAACTGGAATCAATGGAGTGGAGCTGATTTACACAAGCTGTGAGTCTGATCTATAACATTTATTTACCTTATTAAAGTTGTCAAAAAACCAAACCAAAACAAAAAAACCCAAACCAAAAAAACAAACCAGAACAACAAAAACCAGATAAAAATATTTATTTCTATATTTTTTTTCTTTTTGCCCTGAAGTGTAAGATACAGTTGTGGTTCATGGTAAGCAACACTAAACTGTTGAGATCCATGCAAGATTACAAACGAACAGAGTCTGAATTTAGGCAGACTGTGGGTGAAGGGTGTGCCCACTCCCACCACAACCACTGGAGACAACACATGTTCACAGACTCAATTCCTTCCCTGTTTCCCTTTACATCCGAGGAGCTAAAACTTATTACTGTGAGGCTCAACCCTGCATACCTATGCTCCCACTGAGAGTTGGCTCAGTTGTTTTGGCTAGGGAAAAGGAGAAGTGAATCACTGCTGGGATTGTTCTTCCATTTCACATGAAGCAACCTGGCCTCAGACAAGACCTGTCAGGTTCAGCAGGAAAAGAACAATACAAATAATGATGCAATCTATATGCTTTGGAGGTGCAGCAGCAGTAAATTAATAAGACGTAGTAACGTCCTCAACTTCAACCTGCTCTCATCATATATCACTTATTGACAACCAGAACCAGAAATAGTATATAAAAATCAGTTGGAAAACAAGAATTTGATCCTGACTTTTCTTCAGCTTTTGTGGGTTTTCTTGTTTTCAGATTCTACTGAAATTGAACGATCATTTTCATAGATATTTTGAAGGGAAATAGCAAAAAAGTGTTAAGTTCCCTTCATCTTCCTAGAATTTTGATCCTATTTCCAATTTTGCTTTCACAGTTACTGTGTGTTTAATTATCACAATTTAACGGCAAAACCAGGGAAATCCATATTAGGTGGGTTACAGAGATAGTGGAAAATAATACTTTGTTTTCTGGAAAATGAATACATTTATCGTTGGATATATGTATTTTTATCTCACTTAACTAACTCATTTCCAGTGGGATATTGTAAATATCAAAAATCACTTTTAATAAAATGTTTCTCATCCAATGCAAAACCTCCCATGCAAAATCACCACACATCCATTACTTTTTCTTTTTTTTTTCCTGTAATGAAAAGGGATGTCTTTTTCTATATTACTCTATGTTGCAGTAGTTAATAGCTTGACACAAGCCCAAAAGTTAGTGTGAGCAAATTTTATTATGTAAAACATAATGTAAGTATTGTTTTTGCTTTGCTTCTGCATAAAGGTTACATAACAATAACATCTTTATTAAATTGCAGTGAGAAGCTTGTTCATCAATTGGTACTGAAATGCAGAGGTGACTTCAAATTCATTAACTGAAGAGCTAAATGTATAAAATTTACTCACAAACTACTCACTGTTTTCTGGATTAAAAGGAGCACTTACAGAAAAGAACACTTACAGAAGGAACACTTTAAATTAAAAAGGAACACTTACAATTAAAAGGAATACTTACAGAAGCAGATCCTTCTTGCTCTGGAGCAGTGAAGCCGAATGAAATATATATAAGATGCAGAGATAGGCATTAATAAATTCTAATCCATGTTTTTTGAGACAAATTGAAGAAGATTAAATAGGTATCTGTCCAGACCTCATGTGAAAAATATATCTTTGAAGATTCTAGGGCTTCTTTTGTGTTCCACTTATTCTGTCATATTGAAATCAAGACAAACAGAAAATCTGTTGTTCCAAATTAGTCAAGATATCCACATGATTGCTATACAAAATCTTAGCATTTCTTCAATTTACTATAGTGGTAAAATTTTGCTGGAAAGGGAACTTCACCAGACAAGGAAATCAATACATATGGGTATGAACCTTCACATAAATCTGTTGGAATAGAGAACAATTTGCATGTAGAGAGCACATTGAGTGCCATGGAGTTTACAGAGCTAAATGAAATGTCTCTGGAATGTATTTGTAAACAAACCTATTTTTTATGACCTGTATGTCAAGTAGTAGTTTTAATGTAATTATACTGATTGCAACCTCATTTCCCTCAAATATAATTTTTATTGTGCTAGAGCATGAGCAGGACAGATGCAGAACCCATAACCAATCTTCTGGACCCTGTCTGGACTGGGAGACCCACAAGTTTGTCTGAGCACATGGTGCAGGTTCTGGCCATGTCCACACCCACTTTCTGTATCCTTTTGCAAGAAGGAAATCTGGATATACAATGCCTTGGTATGTTCTAAGCAGGTCCTCAGAGGCAAACAGTCTGATCCATCAGGAAAGTTTTTGTGATTGTTCCTGTAATGTGGAGATCAATGAAAATCTCAAATCCACCAGACGGGCACAGAATAATTAGTTCTAATTGTTCAGATTTGCTGTGGAACATCACTTAATTAACAGTAATATTTTCATTTCTCTAAGTTCAATTCAGAAATAGAGGTAACAGTAAAAGCTTTCTCTCAGTTTCATGTTTTCTCTGTACTTAAACTGTTACCATAAGGTTTTTGTATTCAGGAGAGTGTGTATGTGTTTATGGGTGTACATGTGCATGCATAGGGATAGAGAAAAAATGCTGCAGTACAAATTTTTAGAAACAGAAATAGAGATAAATACTTACTAGTAAAAGAAACAAATAATTTTTATTCACTTGTAAAAAGTGCTTATGTACAGGCCGTTCCTACTCTGGCTACATTAGCTAGATCCATGCTAACAAGCTGAACAGGGCAGAGGCTAGCACGGTGGTTCTCAACCCTGCATATAGATTTCTAAAAGGCCTTGTGAGGATTCACCTTTACATGTTTGTGGAACCATATACTCTTCTGTTGGAGTCCAGGGCACAGGGAATGTTTCTCTGCCTGTTTTGAGATGCCCTGGTCCTCAGCAGAACACTGCTTTTAACCTCTATCGCTGGAGGAAGTTACCAGGAATTTGGGATGAGTTAGAATCTACAAGTGTGTGAGTTAGATAGTGGTAGATAGTAATATAGTTTATCACAGGGTGAAAATTTAAGAGTTTTAGGATTTTAGTATGGAAGTAGATAGGAGACAAGATGGAGGATTTTGGGGATTGTCTCATCTCCTTCTTGTTTCTTCATCTACTCCATTTTCTGCAGTGTTGGCGGCACAAAATTATTGGTTAGAGAAAGCCGTAGCGTAGGTGTTACATGAATAGATTAATAAGAGTTATTGGTAGAAAGGTAGAAACAAAGTACGTTTTAAGAGTTAATTGGGTGAAGTAGCTTTAAAAGACCTTGAATCTGTGTGTCTTGGGACCCTTTTGTGTCTTGCTTCTGGTGTGCTAAGAGAAAAATAAACAATAACCTGAAGACCAGGAAACCAAGAGCCTCATCTGTCTTAGATCCCTGGCACAGAACCCGACACTCTTCTAATAGTGCTCATCTTTGCTTTAGACAAAAAACAGTACAAAAAATATATCTTTGGAAGATTCTTTATTGTCTTGTTTGTTTTCTATAGCATTTTTCCATACAGCCATCACACTTAAAAAATCGTAAATTACCGTATTCATACCACCTTCTAGAGGTGTCAGATATAAGCATTACAGATACTTTTGCATCCCAGGTCAAATTGAGAATGGGAATTTTGGATCATCTTGGCTAATATTTGTATACCTGGCGAGCTCTACAGTCAGTGAAAAGAAAAACACTCAAAACCTTAATTTCACAAACAGCAAACAGCTTACTTTGGGACTCTAACTTAAATACAACAGTTGTTCTTTCCAATGACTCCAAAGTCAGCAGATAAGTCAAGCTGAAAGATTTTTTTTCGTGGAAATCTATCATCATGATGCTTAACTGGAATACCTCTGGAAGACTAAATACCACCTATGACACTTTTTCTCCCGGCATAAGGTCTTTTTGAGTTTTGTTTGAACTTATCCTCACAGACAAAGCACCAATATGCACAAGAATAACAGTACATTTATTTTTTTCATTTTTAGTAAAGCAAAAATTTTATTCAGAATACAGAATAATTTGCATTTAACTAGACATGTTTAAAAATACGTAAATGCCACCATTCTCTCTTATTTTTGATGTAAAATCTTATTTTTAGGAGAATCATATAGCTCTTATGCCCTATTTTTTTAGAGTACACAATAGTATTTGCTGCTAAAAAATTGGTAACCTAAAAAGAGGTTGAATGGTTGATACAGCTGTTAAATCATGTCTACAGTGTACATTAAACAGCCAAAAGATATAAAGCAAGAATTTAATTGACCAATACTTGGGTAGTGTGTGACATTATGTAGCTGTTTTAGCTGGCTTTGTAACATCACACAAATCTATAACTTCATACTTCATGAGTCAGAATCAATAAACCTGCCATTACAGACTCCAAAATCAATCTTGCCTTACATGCTTCCCCGCCTTTACTTCTTCCTATTTTCCTTCTACTTCCCAGCAAAACAAAACAAACCACTCTGAGAATTTATAATCTTTTGAGCTGAGTAAAACAGATGAATTAGGAACATGGATTCCATGGGAAAAATCACTTACCATCCTTTCAGGGTTGAGTGCACCCAAGCTGGTATTCCAATGTAGCCATAGTCCCTCACTCCTTTCCCATTATTTTAGATTATTGTGACTTAAGTTTAACAGAATTTGCCTTAGGCAAATGAAGATCTTCAGTTAAATTGAGAAGCAAAGCCTTAATTTATTATTTAATGTCTGCAATTCCTCTATTCTTCTTTCTGAGAACTCATTTTACAATTCTCATCTCCAATATTGTGATTATATTTTTTCTACCCTACTGTACTTTTTACCTCCCCAGTTGAGGACACCAACATTGTAGGTGCTAAACTTCTACTTATGTACCTAACCACACATTCAGATGTCTTAAAGCCCCTACCATACAAATATCATGGATGTCCCAGAAATTTCATTGAAATTAGTAATTGAAAAAGTAATGTAGCAAACTCTTGTCATTCTAAAAATTTGACTACAGCAGTTGTGTCACAAGAATAATTTATATTATGACTCTTTGACCTTTTAATACATGCTGGATCATTTGAAATCCTTATTCTGTCAAGAAGGAGGAACATGATCCTTTAGATACCCTACAAAGAAAGAGAATGTTCATGGAATGAGCATCCCTGTTTTTTGAAAGTTCAAGAAATTACTTACCTTCATTTTAAGGTTAATATTAATTATCAGAGAAAAAGGGAAAGAAAATGAGTGTGACTATAACTACATTTGAATGTTAAAATATTTGCACAAGCTAATTGCACAAAATAATTGCACAAGCTGCCCCTACATTTCTTCTCTAGGGGGTTTGGTTCAGTTAAAAAATATATTCAGTAAAATATATTTATTTTGATGATAAAGTCTTGTCTTGATATTTAAATGTCTGGAGGACTCATTTCCAAAGAAGCATATGAATCATATATGAAAAATTTCTACAGGTTTAAGTATGGTAAAAAAACCCCCAAAACTGCTTGAACAGGCTAGGCCAAACCTCAAAAGCAGACAAGAAGTGATATGATCTTTGATTTGGTTCATTATTGTTCACCAAGGCAAGTCTGCTAACAGATCTAAGATTTTATCTTGCAAAATGAATATACAAATACTATGTTTTGTACATCATATACTCCTGGCAGCAATTGAACTCCAACAATCTGAATACTAATCTCTTCTGAGCACAGATTTCCTGTATTTTCCTCATTATTTATTAATATTTCCAAATAGCCCAGACACTGCTCAGGATGTGGTTTAATAACCCTGGCTCATAGTGTTGAGCTATTAGTGCTCTTGTAGAGAGAAGCTTTTGGCATGGATTTTGCTGTGTCAACCCACTGGAGCACTTAACAAAGGTTGGTAAATGAGAAGTTTGGGAAGGGAACAACAGTTAGCAGGTGTCATGCATTTGCTTGCAGAGCTGCACTTGTTACACTGAACATGTAATCTGGCAAAGATATTGGCTTAAAACAGCAGAGAGAAGAATGAAAAAAAAAAAAAAGTATAGCACAATTATTTTTCCTGGTATCAGTTTCATAGGTTCTGGCATTCTGGCACAATTTTTGCCATTTATAGGAAAGGCAGTGCAGTTCCTCCACACAAGATGCCATGTCATCCCTAATTAGCTCCTCTGATCTTTCTGAAAAGGGGATGTGGATCCTTTCCAAGATTAATAACTGTGCATCTGTTAGTATAACAGTGAGGCAAATTTGTGATCAATAGACCTACACATGTATCTGAAGAGATCAGTGGCACTGAATGAATCTAATCATGTAATTACGAAAATTAGGCCATTCTACAAGTCATCTGTGTCTCTTTATTTTGATGGTATTTGATTCTCCTATGATATTTAAATGATCAAAGTATCACAGTTCCCTTCCCTTCCCTTCCCAAGAGGAAGAATGACCCTAGTCAAATTAAATTAAAAATCCCTAATTAATTGCAGTAGAACCCACAGGAGAATTTTGGCCAACCAGTACTCAGTAGACCAAAACCATATTCTTCTCTAACCTCTTTGTAAGCTGTTCAAATTAGAGAACTATTTGGTACAGACCAAGTTTATTCTGTTTTTGGTTGTGCCATCAAATACTGGTAATACAAATGCAGAAAGGGAAGAAAGAGTGTAAAAGTGTTTCTACATTTTAACAGCAGCATATGCACCAATACTAACTTTAAAAACTGACTAGAGGGTTTGTTCTCCTACATTTGATATTATGGTCTCTGTGTGGATAAAAAATTGTCACTGAGGTACATAGCCTGAGAAAAAAATTGTAAAGAACTTCACAGCCAACTCACACCATTTAGTATGAATCATTCCTTTCCTGCAGAGGAGAGGAAAATGCGGTCAATAAAATGAGGTTTTGTCCTAATTCTATAGGAATTAACTACTTGTTTCATTTGGAAAAGAAAATAAAGAAGCTTGTAGATTTCAGTATTTATTCTTCACACCAATGTACAAACCATCACCAGTTATTATCACCAGATTTCAAAAATTTTAGATTTTTTTTCCACTCTGTTAGGAATCTGAAAACAACTCTCCAACCTTACACACATGTAGAGAAAGCAATGAACCAATATGGGTGACCAATAGGCATTTAGTTTCTGAGACCTTCAGATTTTGGGAAAAAATATTATCATGACCTTTGCACAGAGGTAATTATGTTTTTCAGTCAATGAATGCAAGATAAACTGCATATGGGTATGAATTCTGATGTTTCTTGTGAATTATTTTGGCCATGGAAAAGGGTAAATTTATGTTTAAATGAATTTGCTATGTCACTAACTGACTTATCTGCTTGCAAGAAGCAGTAGTTATTCAAAGGAGGTAAAGAGCAGGTCTACCTCGGGATTCCAAAGCTGTTATCACTAATTAAATAATAGTATTGAGCTTGAGATATTTGTCAAATTAGAAAAAAGCAGACAGATAACCAGTAAGAAAAGAGTCAATGAGATAACTAAAGTTGAATTATAAGGGAATTGTTTGAGTTTTTTACAGTACTACACAGGGAGGCTTCACAGTAAAGTCTAATCTTTATAATCTTTTCACAACATGAGAAACCTTTTGTTTTTATGCCAACTCCGCTGATACCTTGTGCCTTGATAAAGCCATAACTACTTTCAGTAACAGCAAGTGTTTGGCCTCTGCACATTGGATTTTTGACCCTTTGTGGTGGCCGGCTTTTAACTTTTAACCACGGTTCTTCAAAGTGGTGTATCAGATCTCCCGTGTTTGGGGAAGAATCTTGATGAGAGTGAAGTTTCATCACTTCTCCCTGAGGACCTGACTTCTTTTCAGAAATGTAAACTGTAATGCTTCACATGCTGTCCTTGGCAGGAGCTTTTCTAAGCAAAATGTGAAGATTTGCAATATGAAAACTATTTCCTACCTATTGAAATTGCAGTGGGGAAGACATGAAAATTATTTCAGTTGTCACATAAATCATTTAGAGGGATTCTCTTTGCCAGTGGTAGATTCAGATTTGTAAGCAGGCGAGCGACTGCTGCTGACTCTTTCCAGTCTGCTCTGGAACTAAAAGTCAGCATGGGTTTATGTGCTACACAATACAACTGACACCTACCAAGGTAACTATAGTGTCTTATTTTTTTACTTAATACCTACAACTTGTAATTTATGTCAGTCTTTATTTTTTTTTTTTTTAACAGCATTCCTGAACAATGTTATCAATAGAGGAATGATCTCTCTTTCTGGTTCTTATCTGGGAGAAGTTAAATTTTTTTTTGCACTTTCCCCCACATCATTTTGTCAATGAGCCATTAAAATGACATGCAAGAGCTTGAAGATAGAAGTGCTCTAAATTATGTATTTCTAGTGCAGCACAGCTGCCTGGGAGATACGAGCTTGATTTCACATCCAAATCTCATATTCCTGCACATTTAAAAAGAAAACCCATGAATAGTAACTGGTAATTAATAACCCTCTCCAAATTGTCATCTCCCTCTGTCCCTGAGAGTGATACCGCTTCCCCCATAGGCACAATAGGAAATGCAAGGAAATAACAATAGAGATGTGGATGGCACTATTTTTTTTGTGTCATGTTCCTTAACAGCGAGTTATTGCTTGAAGTCCAAGAAATAGCTCTGATCATAAAATCAGTTAATATGTCTGCCCCCTCACCTTGTTAGGACCCCCACTGGGTCTGAAGAATGATTACACAACTTTACATATTTTTCCCCTTTCATGGACCATATGTAAGAAGAAGAGACCAGGTCTTGATCTCATTGATCTGTCAGTTCTTAAGTTACAGTGTTGGTATTAGCTCCAATGGCTGTGGTATTCTGCAACCATGCAATTAGTTTATCATGGGAGAAACTGTATTCCAGAATTCAAAATAGGCCTGGAACAGACCCAATACTTCCTGTCCTTCCAGAAGGGAAGCCAAAACTGAAAACATGTCAATGCCTGGCCTGCTTTTCTGAAGACAAAAAAATCCAAAGGAAAGCTCGAATTGGTATTTCTAGTTCACTACCAAACAATTTGTTATATTGAATAATATTCTTCTTAAATAGATATAAGCATATTTGCACATTGAAACCTGATTATTACTTTTGTTTTAAGGAAAAGAAAAACTTTGTTTTACATAGAGAGGTTGTTACATATATTAGTTTTATATATAAATATTTATCCTTGTGAATACAGATCACAGGATGCTGGTTTATGTTATTATCAGGCTCATTCTTACTGCATTGTCCCCTAACATCCAAATTTTGAATACATTTCTTTGCTGAACACTCTAAGACATATACTGCTGAGTTTCTATATGTATACAGTAGTCTGCCATTGCACATGGAATTACAGATTTTGGAATTTAATAAGAGCATCATGAAATTACAGGAAATATTAAATGAAAAATTAGTCTTTTAAGAACCATATAATGCCCAAAATATTTCATATTTTTGGGAGGAAAATGGCAATTTGAGTATGAAAATACCTAATGGTGTAACATTTTTTAGAATTCTGACTGTGTAAAGAGTATGAATAAAACAGATAATACTAAATTTAACAAAAACACAGATTTTTGGCAAAAACAAAGCAAGTGAGCAAAGAAAGCAAGTGTACCTTTAAGAATATTTATCATGTCTGTCTTAGTTTTCATTACAAGGTCTCAAAGAGCTTTATAAACTTTAATTAGATCGCACTTGTCTCCTCATCTACTTCAAATGAGTAAACTGAAGTTCAAGGAGATTAAAGGGCTTCTCTATTATAAAACAGTAAGTCAGTGGCAGAGCTGAAAACAGAATTTGAGGCTTCGGTGAGAAGACCATATTGTGCAAAATTTTCATAATGCAATAAAAAATGTCTTAAATATAATGGAGATTGTTTGTTATAGAGATAAAATTGGATCTAATCTAGTGAAAACTACATTTATATTCTAGTGGAAACAAAATTTAGCTTTGTGATGGAAGTATTCAAATCACATTTGGGACTGTTTTCCAGTAATAACATGCCTGTTTGTGGGTGAAAATAGAGTCTTGAAAATTGTTTGTACATCAAAGAATGAGTGAGAATTTATAGTTTTATATACCTGTATCTATGTGTATGTATACCAATATGTTTATTTTTATATATACATATAGCCAATAAAATCACATTATTAAAGCTACAAATGCAGGAGGAACAGTGGGACTTAATATGTTACCAGACCATGATAATATTCATGCAATTCTGCACAAAATAAAACCAACAAATTTAATCCAGTTCTAGTCTTAACCATGAACGCAGAGTCAGAAGCCAATGTAACAGTATTAACTGAAAACTTATTTCAGTTTTCAGACACATGAGCAGTTGTTTTGTAATATCTATGATATCTTTTTTAGAATGAGCATTATATCTTCAAGTAATGGCAAGTAAAGGTCAAAGTTAAGACAATGAGATATATTTAGAATATTTATTGTTTTCTATACTGACAACAGTGAGATCCACTGAAACCTTTGGTGAACTTAAAACAAAGGTTTCAGCACTTCAAAAGGCCCATGATGTTTTTGTTCTTGGAGATTTATTTGACTGTATTATATCTGGCACTAGCTGGTGAGCAACCAACAGCATAACACAGTGGTGACTGCATGATGCTGTCTCTGTTCTCACTGCGAGCTGGGCAAAGATTCCTATTTTATATATCCTTAAAAATTTGTTCCAGTGGTGAAAAACAAATCTGAACTTGTCACATATTAGCAACAACAAAAGTAGTATTCATCCAGGAATGTTTCTGTCTTGTTAGTTTTGGAAAGTAATCTGTGAAGCTGGATGTGTAAAGCACACGTCTCGGTGGCTGTGTGGGTTTATCTCATCGAGGCCTCCCAGAGCCAGCTCAGTACCCAAGTGTCACTGGCCTTAGCCACCGATACCAGCTAAGGATTTTGGTGTGCTATATTGCAATCTCCTTTACACCTTGTCATTTCTGTCTTTCACACGTTTTGCTTGTTTCAATAGCTCAGTAAAATTCCAGCTTCCCAGGCAACTGCCAGCTGCAGCTGCAATGTGGCTGGCACCTTCTCTCTGATCCCACTGCAGTCAGTGAAAAGTTTCTCACTGATTTCATCAAGAACTGGACTAAGAGTTTTGTGTGGAAAAAAGCTCCTTTGAGACTATAGTCTATAATACTCCAAATAAATTCCTCTTGGCCAGATAACAAGTTTAAAATCAAATTCCTGCTTGCCAAACTCAAACAGCTGAACACAGGCCATTTCTGATCCACCTGCAAAACTCAGCAAAAGTCAGTAAAATTGCATTATTAGTAGAGGAGAACTAACAGATACGGGTTTTTTTTCATTTTGTTTTTCTTTGTGGTTGGCTGCAAGTCTTCGCCTATTTAATCAATATTACTATAGGATATTTGATAATATCCAGAGGAAAAGGTTGGTTTATTCAGAATACTCAGGTGAGCCTTTTTTTACACGAAGCAGAAAATATATTTATATACACACATACATAATACTTCTGTGACAGTTCTTCCATTTGCAAAGAACAGGGAGGTAACTTCATAAGAAAGTATTGGAAATTCTCATTCTGAAACCTACTATTTATTTTATACATGTGGGTTTAATCTCATCGAACCTTAAACCACCTGCAAGTTTAGCCATGTCACCTGGAGTTTATCTATAGCCAGGGGAAAGAAAAGCAATGAATCTAATTCTAAAACAAGCAAGTCAGGTAAGAGGAATGACTCACTTTCTAATGAACCTTGTCTCTCTGAATTAATTATTATATCTAAATAATTAATTTAGGTTAGACATATATATTCTCTGTCCCATTACTAGTTTTTTCTTCAAAAGTTAAAATAAGATCTATTTTAAAGACAAACTTTAGTCAATCTGTGAATACATAAATTTATGCATATGACTTAAATGTATATAACATGAAATACATAATACAAAATCACATACATAGATGTGCAAATTCACATAAATTCACATATGCATAGATTTATACACATATTGCTACCATAACTCTTGCCTCTATATACATGTTATCTGGTTCTTTAGATGTCTTTTTAAAGCCAGTCATTCTGTTTGCTTAAATATCACTGCATAACCTAGTCACATCTCCCTGTGGCCTCCAAGGTATCTCATTAAGAAAATTACATCAATAATAAAGAAATTGTGCGGCCAATCTGAATCTGTTTCTTTTTTATGCGATCTTCCTTAAAAAAAAAACCCAAACCACCCAAACCACCACATTTAACGCATTTGTTTGCCTGTCACTGCATTGTATTAAAAAATAAAATCTTAGAAAGATTTCCTTTCAAATATCCATTATTCAGTACATCTAAAAAATAATTAGTTGCTCCTTTTAATAGTGATTTTAATAGCTAAAATTTCATTTTGATGACACCTGTGTTTTAAAACAGCTATAATAAGGTTTTGAAATTCATCTTTTGTTGAAAAAATTCTCATGAGAGTGGAAGGAACAGCTTATTAGTAGGAAGATAGAGAGGGACAGTAAATGCACTGTAAGATTGGAGTCATCTTTTTTTTCAAATTCATGGTAATTTTGCACCAGAGAAATATGATTCATTTGAAAATTATTTTATTCAGTTATGTATTTGAGTTATATTTGAATTTGACAAACCAAAGAGGTGATGAGACACTACAGTTAAAATCTCCTACAAATATATTTAGATTCAAATTCTTGCATCCTTTTTGGCTTGCATTTCTCCTCCAGATAAATGCTAACCTTTTAAGAGATTGTTATCATTACCAGTAATTGTTAACAATAATATTGTTAATACTAATTAGCAAAAATGCTGCTACACACAGAGAAAAAATAGGCATAGCTAAAAATACAGAGGAGGTGCTTGTTAGGAAACTGATCAAACAAGCTTAATTATGACCCCCAGATAAAGGGACTGCCATTAAGCCATTAAATTATCACAGATAAAACAGACGCTCAGGCACTGTCTGATGATAAATCACAGCTAAAAACAGCAAGGAAATCAGAGCTTGAACTGCTAATCCTTCTGAGGTTTGTGATGAGCACCAGTTCCCCTACTGTTTTGCATCTATTTATATTGCACTTCGAACCCCCAGATGGCCTCTGCTTATCTGCAGCTCTAGATAATTTATGCCTATTGGTGTGTCACCTCACAGCAGAGGCTGTTATCAGGAAAGAGGAGTTTAGGAAATCTGATCCCTTGAAATGCTAATCCTCTGGAGATTACTGAACATAAACGAGTTTTCTGCCATGATTTACTTTTGTTTATTAGTAACAGAGATTAGCACTTTAGGCTTGCCATTTCAGACAACTGCTTAGTTTGGGAATAAAGTGATCACTCAATGTGCAGGATTTTCACATATGAAGTTGTCCTGAGTCTAGCAGTCAAAGGCGAGATAGTAATTTTTCTTTATATGTCATCTCTTTAAAAGATTTGTAAATACTTTTTAGCACATGAAAGGCTGGTCTTAAATGCCTCATTCCTTAGACCCTAATCCAGAAAAGCACGTATCTACAATTCTGTGCAATTTTAATCATGTGGGTCATCATATAGTAACTATGATGGGATATTCTTGTCCTTACATTCCAGTTGTACCCAAACACTTTGCTGGATCACATCCCAGCAATGAGATGCTCTCTGGTTTCATTCAGCTATGATGGCTACACTCCATGCTGAAATGGTTAATGATGAGAGAGGATATGTGAGTAGGAATTTTATTTAAATGTTTTTTCCCCTATCTTAATGCTGTTGAACTGCTAAGAAATCTTATCTTTCAGCATTTGATGGGGTTATTTGGTTGGTAGCTAAATGCCATGGGTTTTTAGTGCTACAGACTATTCCTATGTGAATAACTCCCAAAACCATCAAATCCAAACGTGCCTATTAGCGTAGTATAATGAAAGCTTGAACTGCAGGCATATAATGCTGCTGAAAATACGTGGACTAAACACCTAGCTGCTAAGAGTTTTCCATTTCCTTTTTTGTTGTTGCACTCAGGTTCCATAGTCAGACTGGATGACATCACACCAAGTGACATGACTGATTACCAATTAGCCAAGCACACTGATGGTAGCTCTTGGTGGCAGCTACTGAGATACAGTGCTATGTGTCAAAGAGATAAGGAGATGCAGGAAATTAAGTTGACCTTGAGATTTCATTACATTTAATGTCACCTAATGGCACTTGATATTTTTAAATCCTGGTTACATTCACCTCACCAACTCCATTCCATCTGGTAATTATTAAAAAAAAAAAGTTTCAGAACTTGTGCATTATTTTTTTCCAGGGGAATACTTCACTATAAATCCATATGAGAACAGTCTGGAGGGAAGGAAGTGTCAAAACTAGTCCCTGCTATTTTCAAGGGTGACAGAGAGACTATTTCATGACTTTAAAGCACACATTGCATAATTTTGAAGTTATTTCTTAGGTCCCTTGTGGGAATGCAGTTAGTCAGCAGTTCTGTTAACCTTCTCCAAAAACATGGAAGTGAAAAGGTGGAAAATAAAGCCATCACCAAAATAAAAGCAAAGGATGGACACAAAAAGGCAAGTAAGAACACAGATTACATCTCCCAGTGTTTGTTTTTGTTGGATTTCATAAAATTGCATCTTTACACACAGAAAGGTTTCTGTGAAATTTTGATTCAAATATTGCACAAAGGCAAAGGTTTGCTTAAATTATTTTATTCTTAACATATCTCTAGTTTCTGAGAAAAGAAACAAAGATAAGACCTTTTGACAGGCTTCCCTACATCTATTTGTGAATGTGTGCTTGAATATTTGTGTGCACCCATGGGTAGATAGATAATATTTCTGGTAAACTTAGAGCTTTTAAGCTTTTGCCTTAGAATTTTTCCTAGTTGTACATAAGGAATTATGCACAGCTCTGGTGATAATTAAAATGTGATTACACAAATATCCAAATCCTTCATTTCCTATTCACCATCAAAATGAATGTACAGTTTTCAGAACTGTACACATAAAATATAATTCTGAATGGACTAATGTGACAATTTCTACATTTTTATTTGGCCGAGATGAATAATATTAATATGTTTAACTGGCTTTAAACTGAATTTGAATAATCTACAAAAGCCTGCACTTATCTTTTTCTGTGAGCCTTGCCTACTTTTTCTATAAGTTAGAAGCCAAAGCTATAAGTTGTGTTTTCAACATACATTAGAAAACATTGAAACATTAAGTTTTCAGAAAGAACGTGCTCCATATATCTTTACTGATTAATTGGTAAATTCTTGACCATATAAATAATAAGAAATTTATAATAAGAAAAACTGTATATCTTGAACTGCCTAAGAAGTTTCTGCTGGCTCTAGTAACCAACACATACTACAATAGTGTTTGAAATAGTCTTGTCCAAATTGGTATTAATTATGGTTGACAACAATGCATTTCCTAAGTTTCACTTAGCTGAAATATTTAATGATGCATATAACCAACTCCTTGTATTTATTAGAAAAACCTGGCTCCAAACTGACCATCTCAATTTGTTTTCCTTGATACTTCAGCTTTGATTAGAATGGCTGTCCACTGCTTAAAAGTTCATTTGTAATATTAATGTTGAGAAACTTCCCTGGCTATACACCAAGGCATGCAGCATGAGCAACAAACAGGAGCTGGAAGTCATGTGCAGCAGGAAAACTATGACATAATTGCCATGGCAGAAATATGGTGGGAAGACCCACGCAGCTGGAGTGCTGCAATGGATGGCAAAAATCTCTTCAGAAGGGGTAGACAAGGATGGGAGCGTTTTGATGGCCTAGAATTTAATGATGGCGATGTTAGGGTTGAGTGTTTACAAGTGAGGACTGGAAGACAGACCAACAAGGAATATGTCATGGGAATCTCTTAGAAACCACCCAGGCAGGATGAAGAGGCGGATGAAATATTCTACAAGCAGCTAAGAGAAGTCTCACATGGCTTTTGTTCTCATGAGGGACTTTGACTTACCAGGTGTCTGCTGGAAATACAACACAAGAGAGAAGATGGTCTAGAAGGTTACTGGAACGTGTGGAAGATACTTTCCTGACACAAATTCTGAAGGACACAAAAAGGGTCCTGTTGGATCTGTTGTTTGTGAACAGAGAAGGACTTTAGGGTGATGTGATGGTCAGAGGGCACACATGAAATAACAGAGTTTACAATTCTTGGAGAAGTAAGGAGTGGGATCAGCAGAGCTAGCCCTTCTAGAGGGCAGACTTTGGCCTTCTTAAGAGACTGGCTGACAAAGTCCCTTGGGAGGAAGCCCTGAAGGAGAAAGAAAACCAGGAAGGCTGGGTGTTCTTTAAGAGGGAAATCTTAAAAGTACAGGTGCAGGCTGCTGCCACCTGCCAGAAGTTTTGGAGGTGAGGAAGGCTTAACAGAGAGCTTTGAGTGGAAGTCGGAAGAGTGTATGACCTTTGGAAGAAGGGGCAGGCTATTCAGGAATACTACAAGGATGCCATGAGGAGGTCAAGGATGTCAGCAGGAGGAAAAGCTGAAGGGCTGAAGCCCAACTAGAACTTAATCTGGCCATAAAAGATAATATAAAATGTTTCTATAAACACATCAGCAACAAAAAGGAGGCTGTGGAGAATTGCCATCCTTTAATGGATGCAAGGGGGAATGTAGTAACAAAGGATGAGGAAAAGTCATCCTCAGTCTTTAATAATAATGATAGTAATTGTTAAGACACTGGGGGGTAATGAGCCCTCTGAGCTGAAAGAAAGGGATGGGGAGCAGAATGGAGCCCCCATAATTTATGGGGAAATTTTCAATGTCCTGCTACACCACTTGGTGAACACAAGTGTTACAGGGCCTGGATGGGATTCACCTGAGGGTACAGAGGGAGCTACTAGAAGAGTTCACTAAGCCATTTTCCATCATTTTTCAACACTCCTGGCTCAGTAGGGGAGTCCCAAATGACTGCAGATTGGGACACCGGCAAGAAGGGCTGACTCAGCGCTGGGGAAGGTCTTGGAGCTGATCAACTTGAGTGAGATCACATGGCATGTGCAAGACATAGATCAGGCCCAGCCAGCAGGGATTTAGGAAAGGCAGGTCTAACTTGACCAAGCTGATTGCCTTCTGTGACAGGGTGACCAGTTTAGTGGGTGAGAAAATCGTATCTACTGGGACTTTAGCAAAGCCTTTGACACAATTTCCCACAGGATTCTCTTGGGGCAACAGGTTGCTCATGGTGTGGAATGTGTTTGCAGGTAAAAATTGCCTGGATGGCTGGCCCAGTGTCTTGGGCCATGGAGTGAATGGAGTGATTCCATTGAATGAGTGAATCACTCACTGAATGGAGTTAAATTCCATTGGTGGACAGTTAACTAGTGGCATTCCCTGGGGCTCAGTGTTGGGGCCAGCTCTGTTTAATCTTTATCAATTATCTCATTGAGGAAATTGAGTGCACCATCAGTCACTTTGAAAATCACACGAAGTTGGGCAGGATTGTTGATCTGATGGAGGGTAGAAAGGCTCTACAGAGGGATCTGGACAAAGTGGATCAACTGGGCAAGGCCAGCTGTATGAGGTTCAGCAAGGCAAAGTGCTCGGTCCTGCATTTCACTCACAACAAACCCATGCAGCACTACAGGCTGAGACAGAGCATCAGGCAAGGTGCCCAGCAGAAAAGGACAGGAGAGTGTTGGTCAACAGCCAGCTGATCATGAGCCAGAACGTGTGTCTAGGTGACCAAGAAGGCCAATGGCATCCTAGCTTTTATTAAAAGTAGTGGCCAGCAGGACTATGGCAGTGATTGTCCCCCTGCACCAGTCATTTGTGAGGTGACACGTACTGTGTCCAGTTCTGGGTGCCTCACCACAAGTATATGGAGGAGCTGAAGTGGATCCAGAGAAAGGCAACAAAGCTGGTCAAGAGTCAAGAGAGCAATTCTANCTTGAGTGAGATCACATGGCATGTGCAAGACATAGATCAGGCCCAGCCAGCAGGGATTTAGGAAAGGCAGGTCTAACTTGACCAAGCTGATTGCCTTCTGTGACAGGGTGACCAGTTTAGTGGGTGAGAAAATCGTATCTACTGGGACTTTAGCAAAGCCTTTGACACAATTTCCCACAGGATTCTCTTGGGGCAACAGGTTGCTCATGGTGTGGAATGTGTTTGCAGGTAAAAATTGCCTGGATGGCTGGCCCAGTGTCTTGGGCCATGGAGTGAATGGAGTGATTCCATTGAATGAGTGAATCACTCACTGAATGGAGTTAAATTCCATTGGTGGACAGTTAACTAGTGGCATTCCCTGGGGCTCAGTGTTGGGGCCAGCTCTGTTTAATCTTTATCAATTATCTCAATGAGGAAATTGAGTGCACCATCAGTCACTTTGAAAATCACACGAAGTTGGGCAGGATTGTTGATCTGATGGAGGGTAGAAAGGCTCTACAGAGGGATCTGGACAAAGTGGATCAACTGGGCAAGGCCAGCTGTATGAGGTTCAGCAAGGCAAAGTGCTCGGTCCTGCATTTCACTCACAACAAACCCATGCAGCACTACAGGCTGAGACAGAGCATCAGGCAAGGTGCCCAGCAGAAAAGGACAGGAGAGTGTTGGTCAACAGCCAGCTGATCATGAGCCAGAACGTGTGTCTAGGTGACCAAGAAGGCCAATGGCATCCTAGCTTTTATTAAAAGTAGTGGCCAGCAGGACTATGGCAGTGATTGTCCCCCTGCACCAGTCATTTGTGAGGTGACACGTACTGTGTCCAGTTCTGGGTGCCTCACCACAAGTATATGGAGGAGCTGAAGTGGATCCAGAGAAAGGCAACAAAGCTGGTCAAGAGTCAAGAGAGCAATTCTAATGAGTAGCAGCTGAGGGAGCTGGGGTTGCTAAGCCTGGGGAAAAGGAGGCTCAGGGGGACCTTATTGCTCTCTACAACTACCTGAAAAAAGGTCATAGTGACAGGAGGCTGGTCTCTTCTCCCAGGTAAACAAGTGGTAGAACAAGATGAAATGGCTTCTAGCTGTGCCAGAGGAGGTTTAGGTTGGGTACTGGGAAAAATTTCTTCATGGAAAAGGTTCTCAAGCATTTGAAAAGGCTTCTTCAGGCAAGTGGTGGAATCATCGTCCCTGGAGGTATTAAAAGCTGTGTTGATGTGGTGCTTAAGGACATAATCTAGTGGTGGACTTGGCAGTATTAAGTTAAGGGTTAGACTCAATCTAACCCTTTTCCAAACTAAATTATTCTCATTCGATGATTCTTTTCTGTGAAAGTGCACACATATGTGTATGCATTTATAAGAAAAACTTGAGTATAAAATAAATCAAGGCCCTAAAATACCAAAGTAAATTTACTAGCTAAGGCTTTTCCTTTTACTTGTAAAGATGCCTTTTTATATTTCTTTAGCTTGTAATAAATTGAGAATTACAGTATTTCAGAGGTTTGGAAATCAGTACTTCAAAAAAAGTTAGAATTCCATAAATGTCTTCAAATTGAGATCCCAAACTTTTGGAAACCTTAGAGCAAAGGTATGTTACAGGAAATTTTTTTCTTTAAGAGAACTAGAAGAGATGATTTTTTTTTTTTCCTGAAGAATCTATCAGTCATTTATCACTTCCTAAATCTGGGTTCTGGAATACAAAAAAAGATTGAAACAGGTCTTTCAATAATGTAAGTGTAATTTACAGTCAAAACTCAACTAAAAACTAACAAACTGAGAAAGTAAGAAGATAATTACAAATGTGTGAACTAGCCTGTATTAATACAGATACATAGATATAGATGACAGAGATAAAGATAGCAGTCATTCAGAGCTTGTTCTTTTTCAAAAAATCACAAGGCAGATTGATTTGATAGTTTATAGATTCTCTTAATTTTTGGCTTAGTTCTCAAAGTTCTACTGATTCAGAGAAGGATTTACAGGCACCTAAGATGTAATGGAAGAGATGGAAACTCATCATCCCAAACCTCCTCTGGCAGCTGGTTCACTTTTGTCACTGGCCAGATTAGTATAGCTATATGTTTTGATAGAATTACTTTTATAACTACAGAAAAAATAAGCACAGTACATAACTGTGGTGTGGGGGGTTTTTTGTTTGTTTCGTTGGTGGTTTTTTTTTTGTTTTGTTTTGTTTTTAATATTGGCAAGTGGAGATGTTTCTAAAACATAAATAAATAAATAAATATGCTCTCAGTTCTTTCTCTCAAATGTTCAGCATACAACTCAGCTTGAGAAACACTAAATGTCAATCATGGTTCACTTAAGTTGCTCACTCCTTTTCCCCAATATGTAAGATTTTTGGTATGTTATGAATACTTATAGGGTCTACTCACCTGTCTACATTTACATACTCTCAGTATTCACATGGTAACATGGGTCATGCTACAATACTTGTGTAGCCCAAGCATAGGTTTTGGAGGATTGCAAGAGTGCCATTTGAGTGAAGGTAAGTTATGGGTTATGTAGAGTAAGTCCTTTCTCACAAGCAAGTTTAACAGGTCTGCAAACCTGGGATTCAAATTCTTGCCACTACTTTCACTGGTGTTGTGACTTAGACCCCAACTTAGACTTGCACTTAAACAGAAGTGGCTAAATACAACTTTGAGTGCTCATGCTGACAGGGTGGTTCCCCAAAGTCCACTCAGTTGTTGCCTAAACCTGAAAGTTCAACATTCACTGGGCTAGAGAGAAAGAGGGATTTTGACCTCAGCATTGTAGTTTGGTTTTAGAGCTCACTGCAGGAAATAGTGGGATCAACAAGAGAAACAGCTGCTGTGGGAGAGATGCTGGAAGTCTAACCTCACAGTACCTTACAGTCCCATGAGTAAGGCAGTGTTGAAAAATATACCAATATCAATACACCACTCCCTGGTTTAATTTACCCCATCTGGATGTTTCTTCTGTTTCCTGCTCAGTATGAAAGAGTTGGTGGAGGTTGTTGCTTAACACCCAGGTTTTATCTTCTAGTGTAGAGGGATGTGACTAATCTGAGTTTCCAGCTTTTGCAAGGAGACAGGACATCTAAGAGGCTAAAGACATTCCTAGATGCAGTTTATGGATCTAACCCTTAGCAATTTTTCACTCTGAAGGTTGTATAACCACTCTGTCAGAACCAGAAGGCAATAAGGTCTAAAATCTACTCTTAAGGTTTCCAGTTAATAAAACACAAATGACAATAGTTTGAAGTCCTCCCTCCCCCAGCCTTAAAAGCATAGAAGTGAATTATAGCAATTGGGCACTTAAGTGTTTGCAAAGATTCCTGGACTGAAGCATGAAATAAAACAAATGATTTAAGCAAAAGTACTTTTATTAGTAGTAAAGGGAAATGTGGTATCTAAGAACTGTCAGATGAGAAAGTTTGATACAAAATGTTTTTTATAAGTTAAATCAGTGAGGAACTGCCTGGAAAGAACTGCAAAATGATTTCACAATTTTCAATGCCCTTGGCCATGAAGGAGTGATGAAATCTGATAAAACAGAAAGAACTGAACAAGGCGTAAAAAAGTCTAACTATACACACACAGGCAGGGACTACAAATTAACTATTGCTTGAGAAGAAAAAGATAAGGAATTAACATCAGACATCTCTCTGAAAACATCAAGTCAAGCACCCAGTATCAAGTAAAAATGTGAAACAGGATATTTGGATGATTAAGAAAGAAACTGTAAACAAAATAGAAAACATATATATATATATATATATATATCACTGTATAAATACACTGTATCGCTATATCACGGTATAAATACATCATACACTCTTATTTTGAATAATTCATGCAGCCCTGGTCATTCTACTTCAGGAGAAAGAAGGGCAAGACAGAGAGAGAAGATTGACAGAAGAAAGAAGTAAATTCACAGAATATAGGACAAATTCAGACTACTCATCATAGTGCACCGCCCTGATTTGGGAAGCATTTGAACTGTACATACATTGGATATAGAGCCCTGAAGATGTCTGGAAGTCAACAGCTGAAGGCATCCCTAATCTGTAGGGATCAGTGGAGGCCTTAGAACAGGACTGGACCCCTACCAAGGCACACAGCCGGGTACACACGGCTATGTGGGCTTGTGGCTTGAGCCAGTGCAGCTATTCCTACTTTATGCACAACCAAGTGTCTTCTTGAGAAAGCTGACAGACAATATCAGGGCAGGATTGTGAGGAGAAGTATAGGTAAGGTTAGAAATTAATATATAGGCAAAATAACCATGCTGTCCTTCAGTCTCAGAATACATTGTAATAGTTTGCGTTTTTTTCAATCTTTTTTCTGTAACACCTTGTGGCTACTGAGGTAGCTGGTATTAAATCCCTTCCCAAATCATGCATCCAGTTCAGTGTCTGAACCCAGAAGGTAGGTCAAACTGCATTTCCCAGAGGTTATGCCACATTTCCCAGTGGAAATATTTTTTTATTACTTTTTTGGTAGCAGAGGGTGGTAAGGTGCCACACAGCTGCATCCTCTCTCAGCACCAAAAGGCAGGTATGGATAACCTCCATATCTGCTATCATGCCAGAATCAGTGGCAAAATGATGCAAAATCTGGAGCTTGGCTAAATAAAATTAGAAGTATTACCTATGTTTTGATATTGCTTTATGTTGTGTCTCTTATTGCAAAAAGTTGTATGCAACTGAGTTAATGGAGTTCTTTCAAATATGTAAAAATGATATATAAAAAATCTGTATTATGACACTACTTTGCAATCCAATTTTTTAATGATAGGTGGATTGTTATAAAGCTTTGAGAGTCTTTTAATTGAAGAATAGTTTAGGCAGGGAAGATTTTGGTAAATTGACACCATGGCTATAGGATTTAAATCCAGTATTATTTCAATAACAGTGGAGAGAAATTACTGAGGTGGGAATCATTCTTCAAGCACTGCTGAGCATTGAGTTTACTCTCTATACCTTGTATGTTCTTAAGTAGCCGAAGTTTTTACATTGACAGAGAAGGTCTTGTAAACCTCATTGCTAAAATGGTACCCTGAGACGACGAAAGTTTAATTAACTTAAGCAAAGTCCAAATTGAAGAAAATTAAAAGAAAGTGCTTGGCCATTGCTGGCATTTGAGAACCCAGTAAGCCACTATTTACCAAAATCTTCAAGCAAATGATGGACAAATCCAAATCCAGTTAAGGATTTTTGGTAATATTTCAGCTATGACTTTCAGCTGTCTCCTCCTCACTCAAATGATTTGAATTTTATCCAGAGTCACCAAGATATTCTTAAACGAGGCCATTGTCTCCATGAGACAATACTTAAATCATTCCACTGCTAAAAGAAATTAAAAATGTGTGTCATATTGATAAGGTGTCACAACAACCAACTTGATATCACTCTGCTGTACATTCAAGATGAATGACTCATGAAAATCTGTGCTACCCTGAAGGAGAAGAAACATTTACCCAGTTCTGTCCCCTAAATCTTACAAAAAAAAAATAATGCGCAAGTACTTATAATAGCCTAAACATCAATACTTTGCAGTCAGAAGTACCAAGTGAAAAGTGTCTATATATGCCAAGGTAATAGAATACTTCAAAAACAGCAGTAGTCTCTCAACTGTCATACCAGTACATCTGCTAAGCTACAACTATGTTCAGAAACAGTTTCACTGGAGACGGAAAGATCTGAGCCTTTCCCGCATGCTTTCTGATAAATCTTTCCAGGCAAAATGGAAGAGCTTTGAGGAGGATTTAAGTGGAGACATAGTCTGCAGCAAAACAAGCGACTTCCTGTAAGTAGATCCAGCTAAAAATTCTTAAAGTAGTTGGCAAAATGCCTTTTCTCAGCGAGACATAGGAACTGGCTTTGCTCTTTGCAGACTAATCATTAGACACGTCTGATCACAGAAGCAGAGGAGAAGGAAGTGAGGAAGAGATTAGACTGGCCACTTTTCAGCTTTCTTACTCCTGAAGAATTCTTACCTTGGAAATCAGGGTATTTTGCAATGTCTGACAGACCGAACATGGCAATTTTCCTGTTTCCTTCTAAAAATACCAATTTTCTAAAAAAAACCCCAAAAAACCAGAAAAACCAGTCCTACATAATTAAAATCATTCCAAATTTTATCAGAAATTTAATGAAAAGTTGTAATATGTATTTTTTTCACAATGAGCAAAATCCTCCTTATATTTTTCTGTAATACTGAAATGATTATTTTCAGCATAAAAAAAAAAATTAAAATATCACTCTTTCCTGTTTCCATTTCACTGTGAGTGGTATAATTTCTGCTTCTTTCTGTTCTAGAATGAAAGGACATTTTCGAATGTCCCAGATTGGCTGGAGTATTATAATTTTGCTGCATATTTCTCAACAAGGCCTATTTGTAAGCAGAGGCAAAGACTCACATAGATTCATCTGCAGGAGTATGACTAACAGAATGCCCTCTGCCTCTTGCTACCACGAGCAGCATCAGCAGGAGTAAATCTGTATCATCCCAGCTTAAACTTCTTCCCCGGCAGGATCTTTGGAAAAGTTTATTTAGCTGCTTCTCCTTCTCCTTTGCTCTTCTTTATACATATTTTATGTATAAGAGAAAGAAGATGGGGAAGCAGGGTTATGTTTGTGTGAGGAGCTTCCAGGGCAGGCTTCCAGGGCAGCTTTGCCGGCTCTTCTCTCCCTAGCAGCATCGCCATGTCCTGCTTCGCCATCCTCCTGAAATCATCATGCTCTTCAGATGTGGTCTTTCATTCTTGTCATTAGTCATAATCCTCAGTTTGTCAGATGTGTGTTCTGGCCTCTCACATACACCTCTGTTTACTCTTCCTCCTGTTGCCAGTCTGTTCCTCCCTTCTTCTCCATTCCTTTCCATGCTTCTTTTCTACATTTCCATTCTCTAATCCCAACTACAGTCATTATGGGCTTTAAAAAAATGCCTCATAGCGTTCACTGTGCCTCCAAACCAATCTCATGATCTTATGGTTATAACTCTTGTTTTGCTTCCCCTTTCTGCTTCCTTTGTCTCCTGCCATTATGCCATTTCTATTCAGGCTGTCATCTCTTCTGGAAAGGGATTTTTCTTGTTCTCTGTTTTGCAAAGCACCTGGCATGTTTTTGATTCTGTCAAACAAATAATAACAACAGATATGAAATTTGCAGTGCAGCAGAATCCTGATATCAGGAAGTAATAGAGGCAAATTACACTATCATTTTCATTGCCATGTATACACCACTATTTGACAAAAATTCTCATTGACTGGGTAGGTAAACATCAATAAACTCAAAAATTCCCAAGCAAACACCTCTAACATGAAGGAAATGTAGTTGTGTTTCACGTTGGATCTCAATGAGCCACAGGGTTATACTTGACAATTTCAGTATTGGAAACAAAGGAAAAAAATGAATGAGGTGCAGTTTTCCAGATGGGGATTAGGGTATAAAATTAAGTACCGGGAGAAGATGTAAATAACTGTTTAAAACAGAGAAGCAGGACAAGGGTGGAATGAGTGTGTTCAGTTTAACTCTGCTTAACTAAAAAAGCATACACAAGGTAGATAGATTCTAGCATGTAAGCTAATGAAAGTAGACTCTCCCTTAGGCCAATATTATCAGAAGCTCTTAGTGTGGCTGAAGAATCTTATAGAACATTTTAACTGACTAATCTCAGTTGTTATATGATATTAGGCACCTGAAGACAATGTTTATGTTACTTGTGCTGCTAAAAAAGCCCCAACAAAACAAACCCAGAGCTTAAAAAAGAAAAAGAAAGAATAAGATGTGGATTTTACTGTACATATAGTGACAGACTAGTCATATGAAACCTCTAAACAATATAGCTTTAGCACTAATAGATGTAGGCCAGGGCTGAATGGAAATTATTTTACATATGGCTAGAAATCTCTTAACTAAATTATTTGAAAATTCCTGGGAGAAAAGCAATTTGTTATAGACATTGAGACAAGCCAATGTAACACTAATATTAAAGAAAAATAAACCAGCAGAGGAATGTCCTCCTGCTATACCAACCAATATTCTTATAGCTGATTCCAAAGTAGCATCTGTCATTCCAGCACATGGATTAGATTATTTAACAGTGTGAATCAAAGGGAAGAGACTCATTCAAGAGAAGAGCAATATTAACACATTGTTGCATGCCATACATCTCTGTCACCAAACTGGAAAAAATGGGAGCAAGATGTTTTATGATAAAGTGAGAAGAGGGTCTGATATTATTAATAGCCATAATATCTGAGGCTTAACAAACAAAAAGAAGAACTAGAGGAAGCAATCTGAAGGAGTGACATAAAGTTTTCTTCTGTCTTCAGTAAAGTGTCCTAGGGACTAATTTTACATGAAGGGAAGGTATTAACTAAGCTAAATCTCATTTCTATTAGGGTTTTTTTGCACCTGCCCTTTGAAGCCCTAGTAATGCATGGAATGCATGAGAAAAGAATTCATCAAAAAGGCACTCTGAGGAGAAATCTTTTCAAAAAGGAAGAACTTTTTTACTCTGATACCCTTTTAGTATTTTGAAGACAAGTAAGCCTTTGAATTAGTAAAAATGATTGACATGTGAATTTATTCAAAGCTAAAGGTAAATGGTAGTCAAAAATGGCACTTTGATGCATAGGTATTTAAAACCTCAAGTTATATTTGTATTGGCTCTCTCCCTCCTGATATTTTTTGGTTAGCACCAGAACAAAGGTCTCCAGATCAAGAGATTAATGAAATAGGGTACAGGGCTGCTCTGGACTATGGCACAGCTTTACTCCAGGCTGCCACTAGTTCTCATTGCCCAAGTACCAGTTTCACCAGGGCAGAGCCCAGGTGCAAGCTAGCAAGAATGAAATATCAACAAATGGGAGATGAGGATCCCTGTGCAACACATGGCAAATCAATGAGACAATTCCCTTGCATCTCTAGGACCCAGCTACTCATCATCACAATGGTTTGTTCCTAGCTGCCATGCTGTCCCATATAATTCCAGATTTGAATTAGACAGTCTATCTGCCTGGAAAGAGATGGGAACCCAAAATGGTTTGGAGAAACTGAAGGCCAGTCAAAGACAGTAGATAAAGCCTCTGAAGTGAAGATAGGGCTTCAGTTCTTGGTTGCTACATCTGTATGGTTGGATTTAGCACTTATTTATCCAGTCTCTGGTGCATGCCAAGGCCATATCTGAAATCAATAATGGGAGAAAACGTGCAAAAGTTACTGCCCACACTGTAACTTCCACATAAAGGAAACCCCATGAGAGCTATCTCTCCAAGTATCCTGGGTAAGCCATCATTTATCCCAACAGTAAATCAGGATGTGTCAGGGATTCACAGCCCTCAACCTTCTCTAAAATTAGATCCCTAAATTAATCCTTTCAACAGGAGATACATGTAAAGAAGGATCAAAAAGATCACATGCACTTTATCTAATAGTTGAGCAGTGTCAGAATGATATGGCAAAGTGTGGTGCCTGCAGACTGAGATACTAGCTCTTCTGGGAAAACAAGGCCACTCAATGTCTTCCAAGAAAAATCACCATTTTTCTCAGAACAGTCTCGTTCCCAGAGAAGTGTCATAAACAAGATTCTCAGAGGAAGAAAGAGGGAATTTCTGAAAAGGAAAGGTGCATCAGGAAGGAAAGGGATTGTACAGTACAGAAAATAACTTCAGAGGTAATTTTGGACTAGGCTTACCCTAACCAACCTTTTCCCAGGCAAGCAGCTGCAGCTCAAAGTGTCTGGTAACATATGAATACCAATATACAAGTCTCTCCTTTCCCACACCAACCTTTTTTAGAGGTTGAAAATATCATGTTGGCCTTTTTGTAATACCTTCCCACAGCCCAGTAGTGTAGAGTCAACCTTAGTCTTTCTATACCCTTCTCACACAAGAGATATGTAACATTTCCACAAGTTCCAGAAAAGTAGCCATTCATCAAATCACAGGAAAATAAGGTGAGCCTTATCCATAAGAATGCCAGACAGATATTACATGTCCATCCATCAGCATCCTGAACCATGCATAGCCATGATTCAGCTATCAATAAGCACTAGGGGAGTCAGTCTATTGTCTTGTTCTGGCATTTATGCTAAAAAAGGAGAGAGTGAGCCCAGCAACAGCTGGATGTCATCTCTGTGAGTTATCTCCCAACTTGCAGCAAATGGTTTCTACCAATTTACATCATATTCATCTGCTTACTAATGCTCACTGACCTTAGCTAACAAGGACTTCTGTCACCAAAAGGTGCTTTAAATTAAAAGCAATAGCAACAACACAAAAGAACTTATGGTCTAAGCACTGCCAATTATAATATACTGTTTTGCAAAAGTATGCTGCAATAGTTCAATGACACATTTGCATGTACATAAGTCTTTGCTAAGATATCTGGCTTCTGTGTATATATATATATTCTGTATGGGTATGTATATATAAAATCTTAAATTTAAATAATTTGACAGCATCTGATGTTAAAAAAAAAGATAAATTCAGCTTTGCACAATCCTATTACAAATATACAAGTGTAAAAATGGCATTAGCTATTTTAAAGGCTTACTTTATACAGATTTTTCTTCCCTTTTCAATAATTATTAAGATACTTTTCTGTATTGAAAGCAGGTAATACTTCTAAGGTATATTTTCTTGCTTTTTCAGCAAATGATTCAGAAGCAGATGACACAGGTCAAGCATTAGTTTTCGTATGATTTTCAGCAATCCAGCTATATTAATGCCATAAAATCCATAAGAAATGTTTATAACAGTACAAATTAATGTGAAGAGACTTTCCCCCCATTCATTGTGAGTGTAAAATCACAAAAGGTAACTCTTTTCTCCTGCTTCCCTGACATAATCCCTTCAACAGGTGTTTGGGGTTTTTTTCTGCCATGCAGCTCCCCTTTAGATTGCACTGCCAACAGAAAGATTTTGACATTATTTTAAATACACTCCATTAGCTTGTAACACTGGTGGTACCTGGGCATTCCCTGTAAACCTGACATTCTGCTCTTCTGTATTCAAGAATTCCCCCCACTGTGAACACACTTCTCTTTCTTGTTTGTTTTGATTTGTTTTGACCAACACTAATGACTTCTGCACTTAAGAGTGGTCTCCCTGGCTCGTAGTTTGTTGGCTGTAGATAGACATTGCTTTTGTTGTAGCTGGGTAGTAAATATTCCTTCCTCACAATCATCTTCTACTTACCATGCATGGAGGCATGGGTGCTGCTAGGTAAGTGTTAATGACTGAAGCCAGCTGGGGAGAAATTGAAGTAGAGCATAGTGCTGCAAATAGCTTCCTACCTCATGGCTGGGAAAATATCCCTCAAAGGCAGCTCCGCACAAGGTAACAAACGTGGACAACTGCAGAGGGAATTTGGTGTTGGGATACTCAAGTAACTACTGCAAGAAAGGTACTGTCTGGGAGTCACCCTGCTGTTAGGAAAGCAGTTTCATGGGATAGGAGGCAGCTTGTGGCCGAGACTTGTAACAAAGAGCACACAGCCTAATTGGGATGCTTTTGCCAGCAAGTAAAAGGCATGAAAGAGGATTTGCCTCTTGCACAAATTTAGGTAATGTAGGCATTGAGACAATTATTTCTCTTGAAAAGAGCACTACAAAGAAATGCCTGAAAGCTTTTTTTTTTCCCTCCTCCCCTCCCCCCATTCCTGCTACTGGCAGTGGATGAACTGAAGTGTAGGGAAGTTATGTAGTAAAGAGCAGCCTTTCCCTCCACCACAGCAATGAATCATTTCTCCACAGCACTAAGTGGTTAAGGCCCAGTAATATTAAAGGAGAATCTTCATTAGGAATACCTCTCAGTGCTGGCCCAATTTCTTTAGGTAAGCATATTGGCCTGGATTTGAATCTAACCCTGTCTTTTTCTCCAGCAACCCATGAGGATACAAATATTGTCTACTGGCAAAGGAGACACTGCTAATTTGTACAGATTAATACAAGGGACGATTTACGGGCTCCTCCAGTAAACAAACCAGGAGAGAGACCTGGAATGAAATGGCCTGAGGGCAAGAGCTCTGAAATTCTTTCAGTTTCTGAACAAAATCCTAATCACCCAATCACTTAAAAAATGCCATTTCTGAATGGTCTTCAGGAAGTATCTGGGTGACTTTACTAAGTTTCTTCCAGGGAAATCAGATTTCTCATGTATTGTACTATGTGAAATATCAGGGGAATAATACATTTAATTTATGACTAGGACTGCAAAGAACATGCTGGAGAGAACAAATCTGAGGTTCCTGCACCTCCTTGATGTTAAGCTACACATGTATTCTTGGCATAGGCTGTTTGTCCCTGAGAAAAGGAAATTAAAACATTTTACAGCAGATGTGTTAAAAATGGACATGCAGCCCTTCAGGAAGCCAGTGGAAGTTGGCATAGTAACACAGGCTGAACAGTCAAGAAATTGCCTGAGTAATGTTTCTACAGACATGAAATGAGAGGGATCAATGGAGATGCATTCTATCATCTATCTATCTATCTCTCTATCTATCTCTCTATCTGTCTATCTATCTATCAATCATCTATCTACCTGTCTATTGTTCAGTCTAGCCTCTTACAAGCCAGGTTTGAATGTTTGAGTAAAAATAATGGATGTTTTTTCTTCTCAATGAGACAGTATCTTTGGATCAGGAAGTTTGTTCCTTAATGTAAATTCGTGGTTTTCTTCATAATTCTGAGGAAGTAATCACAGAATCACAGACTGGGTCAGGTTGGAAGGGACCACACTGGGTCATCTGGTCCAACCTCACTGCTCAAGCAGGGTTGTCCTACAGCACACAGAACAGGATTGCATCTAGATGGTTCTTGAATATCTCCGGGAGGGAGACTCTACATCTCTGGGCAATATAATCACAAGACAACTTCTATTGCACTTGATCAATCCTACAGACTCTCATCATTCCTTCCTGTTTTGTTTTGGCACAAAAGAGGAAGGCTTTAGTTATGGACTGGGGCTATAATGTCTCCAGTTTATAAATTACATACTCAGAGTCATGGAACTCTAATACCAGTAGCACACATAAGTCTTTGGGCATAGCTATGGCTCAAAGCACTGTGTGTGTTTTTCAGTGTTAGCTATGTTATGATTCATCAGATGACCTCTAAGTTGTAGTTTTTAATTATTAATTATTATTAGCAGCACAGTTCTACAATTGGTTATTTGGTTCAATTAAATGCAGAAGCCTTGGTCCATGGATTAACATTTCTATTCCTGATTTAGCTCTTCTGGCACCAGGTATTATGTCTTGTTTTGTCCAAGATTCATTTGGCTGGGTAGACAAGTTTTGCCTGTCTGTATCACATCTTTTTTCATAGTCTATCAAGACATCAGTTATTTTTTAACTTGTGGTTCTTCTTTGGTCACTCTAATTAGACATTAATTTCACCCAATTTGTATGGTATAAGTGCTAAAATCTGCTATCATTATACAAGACTTAAAGAGAGCTACTCTAAAATCATCTGAGAGTAAATACCGTCATAGTTCATGTCTTATTTTCAGGCTTTTATTGTAAAATTCTCCTTTCATGTCTTGATTTCAAGTCTGCTTGAATGAGTTGTGTATTACCAGTTGCTTTCCCATCTGTCTCAATTTAGCCTCTTTGACAAATTCCAATCTGGCCTGAGGAAAAATCAGAGTACTGAAACCACTTCACATTACATTATTAGGTATTATATTAACAGTGTCTCTCTACTTAAAAAATCTTCACACTCCTTAACTCCCTTGCCAGCAATATCTTGTGGAGCCCTACAACTGAGACTCAGACACCGTGAATGACTTCACGGCTCTCTTTCCACTCCCTCCCATCTTCTGACTTCTCACCACGTACCAAAGCAAGGGTTTTCATCCATAATTTCTAACCTTTCATAATCTTGTTGGATGTAACCTACAGGTTGGATGTAACTTACAGGTACACATGGATGTAACTTACAGGGACACAACTTTCAAACTGCTTAATCCTTACCCACCCTTAAAGTGCACTGAGAAGTTAATGGATATTATAGACACACTAATTTTATCCCTTAACCTGTCCCAACAGATTTGGCTCTAAATGTATGTGTCAATTATTATAACTTAAAAGTCTCAAAAAACCAAATCCAGAGGAAAAACTGTCACAAAAGTAGCTTGTGTTCTGCCACAACTCTTTCATCAGGATATTGCAGATTTTATGCCTACGGTTTAATCCTTTATATTTTTCAAATCTCTGTATGGAATGTGTTACAAAAATGGGGAGCCCTGTTATACTTTGGGTTTCATGGGCCATTTGTTTGATGAGGTTTTTCTTTTTTTTTTTCCCTTAACTGTCATATTCCCTCCCCAATCCATTTTTGCAGGAACTTTAATTGCAGAACTGCCTATTTCCTAGTAAATAGAGGGCTGCACTATGCAAACAGTAAAGATATCTGTTGAAAAGTAATTGCTGGCTACATTTGAAACCCTTACGGGAATACGAGAAAAAATATAGGTTGCAGCCCAGGATTTCTTGGTTTACTAGAAATTTGTTTTAGACTAAGACTTGAGTAGTCTCACAAATCTCAAATCTACCATATGTAGGTCAAGTTAGTGGGGGAAAAATTCACCTGTTTCCATATATCAGTTAATTGATCAGAAGTACAATCCTAACAGTTCCTGAAGTTGGAGAAAACCTGTTGTGATAGTTGCTCAGCAAATCATAGCACCAACTCTCCGGATACCCCTGCAGCACCTGCTGTCAGAATGGCTCTTGGGCAAGAATTTGTATTGTACTTTTCTAAAACAGCGCTCGTCATTCTGTATGGTATCTGTTCTCGTCCATGAGAACCTCAAATGTCACTTGTTTAAAATAAAACAAATAAGAGGAACAGCCCAACCAACAAACAAAACCCACCGAAGACCAAAGGCATATCGTGAGCACATCAGTTTTAAACCACATGCAGGGAGGCAATGAATTAAGAATGTTTTAGCTCTAACATGTCACAAACATACTTTTAAAAGGTGAAATGACCATTTTTTGCCTGAGTTGCCCTTCACTCCTTTCACACAGCCAGTGGACTGCTTCATGTCAATATTGGGCAACAGAATGTTGGCTGGGCCTGCCCTTGTGGCAGGATCTTTCTATATTGCCTGGCATTATGGGTGCAGTGACACGATCACCCTCCCAGCAGTAACCCAAAAGTCACAGAATTTAAATAATTTTCAAAATTGCTATATATGAATTACTTAGAAAGTTAAGGACAAATTATTTTTTTTTATTTCAACTACTAACCAATAAATGTAAAAAAATACCAACAACAAAACAAAAATAAACCCCGTTCATCCCCCACATTAAAGCAATAGATTTGTAACATTCAAAACAGTGGAAACTATTCATTGTATATTACTATTAGTGGAAAAAAGCAAATTTAATTTAAAATCACTTTTTCATACTCCCTCAGTGGATGCCAGATAATTCAAGCTTAAACAAATATTAAAAAAACCTCATTTTAAATTGAAAATAATACAGACAGAGCTCGGTTATTGAGATATTAAGGGCAACATTCAATCTGAGATACATTTAAGCATCTTTGCCTCCTGGAGATTTTACATGACAAGGCTTTAGATGAACATGGTTTTGCAAACAGCAACTATCATATCTGATCACATAACCTCTGGACTAAAGCAGTATGTCAGCAAATATTTCTGATTATTTAAAATGTTAAATAACGGTAATTTACTAGGCAGGTCTTCCTCAGAACAATCACAAAAAATTTCAAGAATTGATATCCACATACAAAAAGCATTTAAATGGCCTGTTACAAGCCTCTGAATAATAATAATAATAAAAAAATCACCTCTCTCTGTAATAAAGCCCAGTTTAAATACATTCTGGGATATACCAGTGGTGGAGGAGCTGCCTTTCTATGACACTCGGCTTACAAGGAAAACTGTAGCAGCCAAGGACAGATAGGGCAGGAATCACTTTACCTAACTTTAGCTATATAGATATTAGACGCCTAATTTAAGCTAATAATCTGGCTACATCTAACGGAGATAAGCATTCCCAGAGGGGGATTCATCCTGCTTTTTTTTAGGCATCTCTCTTCTAGATGCTTGGAGATGAATAAAGTCAAGAAAGATGAGTCTCACTGACAGCCTGATAATCTGTCATTAGCAATACACAATGTCCAAATTCTTTGAAATAAAGCCAGAACTGATTTTTTTTTTCATCATTTAGCCTTTCATTCTCCCTGTGACCCAACCTTTTCTTCAGTTCCTGCCATGAACATCAACTTTTTCTGGCACTTTCTTTTTATTACCCTGGACTGTGTTTTCTGAAACCTGGGGAACTGCAACCTATGTCAATATTTTGCTGCTCTACCAGTTACAAATCCATTTACATGCGTGTGCTCTAAATTGCAGTAATGATCTGAACATGTAGATAAGTTATTTGATTGATTGCGGTTGATCGCGATTGTGCTTTCTGGGTCTACTCTACCACTTTCAAATGTGTAAAAATCTGTGGCAACATTAAGGCAGTCAAGGTATATAGATGAATGCTAAAATATATTTACTATTCAAAGAAGATGGCTTAAATCAAACCAGGAAAATTAAGGAAGAAATACCATTAGGGCCCTCACTTGTACATGCGTGAGCCCAAGTCACCACATATGCTTCGAGGCCTCTGTGCTTCAGAATATTGAACAAGTCCTAAAGGTGAAGCCTGGCCTCAATTCTTTTGCATTTAGGGTTTGTAGGTTCTCAGCAATACCAGCATTGCTGCATCACACCTTTGATGACCAAGCCCTTAGAAACAGTAGCCGAGATTTATGAGGAAGCAGGTGTCTGAACTTAAAGACTCCTAAATTCTTAGCTGGGTGCCTAAAGCAGCAACAAGACTGTCAAGCACCCTTGCCCAGCTGCCCACAGATGTTCACCCCAGTAGTGAGGCACTTAGCATTTGTTATAACACAAAATGGATGTTTATTAATTGTGTATTTTTTAATTGTATTCTAATGGCTACTTGAAGTGCCTTGGCCAAGTGCTTGCGTGCACTAATTCCAATATTGGGCATGCAGTCTACTCTGCGTCTTACTCCTACAGATTTTTTAGAAAATTAATTTTAATAGTTAAAAAAACAGCTTGAGCTGCATATGTGAAAATAACTCCGTTACTACTGAATGACAATCTAATATGAAATAAGAATAGTCACCTTTTTTTCTTACTCTGCCCAAATCCAGGCAATAAATTAGGCTTCTCAGCATGACTGTAAAGTGCTGTGAATTGTATAAACAATCATATATGGACACTGAAAAATAACCCTTATGCACATTGCATTATAGTTCCAAAAATATATTTACAGTCTATTACAAAGATTACAAATGGAAGTGTCTATGTATCGGGATTATGCTAGTTAAAAGCTTTTTACAGATTTTCTTCAACAAAGGTGGGTAGGGACAAAAAATTAGTATAACCAAACTGATTTTTCTAGTGAAACAAATAAATAAAATGACAAATATAACACTGTACAGTGATCTAAAAAGGGGGAAGAAAAAAGGAGGGGGGAAAAGGATGCATTTAAGTTTTTGATAACTATCTTTGGTCCTAAATGTGGGAAAACACATTATGTAGCACTGAATATACATGTTTGTTTGTGATGCTCTGCAAGTAAAATAGAAAAATATAGTGCATTTTCAATGTATTCAGAGCTCACTACACATAAATGTGTGTACAAAACAAGACAGTATAAATAAAATTTACAAGTTTTACAAAGGAACATTTACAAGGTTTTTCTTTTGTTTTTTATTTTTTTTGTGTGGATGCCCACATTATCAAACCAGACCAATTTATGACTGATCCCTGGGATCTTTCTCTATCAAAATCAATAGAAGCAGCCCAATTCTCTTTGGAAGTACAGCATTTCATTGCTGGGGTAGTTCACAATTTTCAGATTTTTTTTTTTAAAGCATTTCTCTCTGGTTCATGTACATTCTTGCAATATCTGCAAAGACTCTCTTCATTATTGCTTATGGTAATTAAATAGTTTAATCAAACAAAATTTATATATAAGTAAGTGGTGTAAAAAGATATTCCATTGAGCAACTATCTTTGCATCTCTGTTCCTAATGAATGACTGTTGCGTCTGTGTGACCACGCACATGCACGTTTGTTTAGAGCAGCAAAAGCTTGTAAAAAAATTGAAAATTTTGAACTGCCCCTTGTCTCATGCTCTACAGTTCTCATATAAAAGCTATGTCCTTATTCTGACAGCTGGACTGCATACGGCTTAAACTCATAGAAAATATACACCAGCTATTTCTCTTAGATTTGCTAATGCAGAGTACTGAAAAAAAATGTGATGTGCTCAGATTAAATGGTTTAGGTAACACTGGAGAACTGCACCCATACTCTGAGACACTCCTACAATCACTTGTCCATTCAAAGCTGTGTCTCAGCAGGTTTACAGTTGTAGATCTACATCTTAGAATATATCTCAGTTTAACTCTAGTCCATTAAAATCATCTTGCAAACAATTTGCTAAAAGTGCCTAGAACTACTTAGGGGTCATTATTGCTTTTCTTTTTCTTTACTTTTTTTTTTCTCTTTTATTTTCTTTTAAAAGATAGCATATGTATAACCTTAAAAAATTCTTTAAAAAATATCAGAGCTCTTGGCAACTTGCATTTTCCTGATTCCCTGCCAATTAGCTAGCCATGTCAATACGGTGTTGATTTAACAAAAGGAAATGGCACAAAGGGATACCAAAGTTCGGATAGATATACATTGCTTGGTCATGCTTCTTAAATCTCTAGGAACTCAAATAATCCTTCAGAGGTACCCAGTGTAGTAATGTGTCATTGAATTAGCACTAAAAAGGTCCAAAGATATAAACATCATACTAAAAGAAAGTCTTTATGAAGAATAAACACAAATGATTAAAAAAAGATTCAGAAATCACAGATTTAAGGAAAATATTTTGTTGAATTCAACAATAATATCATGATTTTATCTGACAAATATATTCTTTTTTAAATTTTTATGTACATTTAAAAAGTCTATTAGATAAAAAGGAGGTTAGAGAGCTCAAGGTGTTTGTATGTTTATTCAGGTAGTACTTTGTTTATTGTCACTGCTGTTTTCCTTGCCACCACTGGTGGATCCTAATTCCCTTTTCATAAATTCTGGTGGCACTTAGGAGTTCAAGTCTGTAGGTGCTTCTTGTAGCTCTTCTATTCACTGCAGGAAGGACCCAGGAAATCAAGTGTCTTCTAGCAGCACTTCATATATACTGAAGGCCAGTGCTGTTCTCTCAGTCTGTCACCTCCCTCATAAGGGAGAAATGTCTATCACACTTGGATGCCAGTGCCGTGTAAATGTAGCATTTGTGCTCTCATAGTCTGAATGCTGCTCATGATTTTCTTTTGATGACCAACCAACGTGATCCCTAAACTCATCACATCCCTGGGGAAGATAAATGCGTACATTGTTAATTTTTCAACTTAGACTGCTATTGTATGGTATTCAACTGTGAGTCAAAGCTACGCAGTGGTTTGGACTAAAGGGTTCTGACATTGCAGCTATGCCGTAACCTCAGCTCAGTACTGGGAAGTTCATACAGGCACTGTTCAACCTCTCAGCAAGGAGTGCGATTGCATGACAAGTGTCATGTAATTGCACTGTGTGGCTATCCACATCTGAGAAGCAGGTCAGTGTGTTTTACATTATGATAATCTTTTAGTGTATCTTTTAAGGACACCCGAAGACTTCTCTTCTAAAATATTTTGGGTGGTTTTCAGGACAAAGTTATGCATAAATACAAGATTTTAGGGATCACAGTCTGTTTCCTAAAGAGATGCCTAGATGCCTTTGCATGTTGACATGTACCCATCATGCAAATGAATGAGGAGCAGCAGTTCCAACTCTGCCCCTACTAATGCTTGTGGACTCTGATGACAGTTCCCAAGCTATAGGCTGAGACCCCTAGTGACACCAGATAAGAATAGGGTTGAAATCTTGAGAATATTGGGTTAGAGACTGTTTTAGAAACCCACCACTCTCTAAAAGGAATTACATGTGTTTGGCAACCACCAGGACAAGAAGCTTGTTTGCAGGGTGCCAAGAAGACCTGTTTTAAGATGACAGTACTGATACAGGCCATGTTTGCCTTCAGAAAATTGTTTTGCTTCTACAGACTTATCCTGATGCAAAGTCTTGCAGGACACAGACAGCCCTCAGCCAATTAGAAGAAAATTCCACATCTTCCTAGAGCACATGGGGGAAAAGGTACCAATTAGGTGGTGGAGGCAAAGTGGTTATTTTCCTATACATACATACTTTGGAAAGGGTCACATTCTGCCTCAAATTCTAGTCTCTTGGTGTTATTTCAATTGGTTTGAAAAGCAGGGAAAAAAGTGATGCCACCCAGCAGTAGCAGGGTATTTGCCCTTCATGAGATGCTCTAATACATCATCATCAGCTGTTAAAATGGCTGGTTTGACCCCAAGTACCATGTTTGTACTCAGGGTAAAGTTTGGGAGTCGAACATTGTGTATTATTGTACCTAGAAATTCCCTAAATGCAAGTTAAACATGCCCAGTACTAACTTACTCAATAGTCATCCTGGCAACTGATTCAAGAGAGTTGTAGCCTGCTGCTGTGAAATTATCCTTATATCTTTCCATCTTAATAGCTTGTAACCATTCGCCTACGGAGCAGAAAGTGGTAAAATCGGTAGTGTTCTGGTCCAGAAGAGGGCTAATTGGTCTATGGAGAAGGAAAAAGGAAAGTAAGTTGTTTCCAAAGAGAGTAAAACATCAGGGAGTATTTAGCAAGGTGAGAGTCAAATAAGTTTTGGGTATTAAAAATGTCTAGAGTAGAAAGTAATAGGCCTTTATACACAGTTTAGATTATTCTGTGAATAGCTCTTGACTGCTCTGTAGCTCACAATATGTACTTCCTAAGTTTATTCACATAAAAGATGAAAGGTCAGAGTGAGCAAAATCAGCCTAATGGACTACTGTTACCAACAGAAAATCAACCTCATTACCTAGCATGACAGCAGCTGTCTCTATGTTGCTGAGTAAAATAAAGATGCTATTCTTTTATGCATCTTAGAAAACATAGTAGTAGCTACTCTGATTTTCCAATTGGATGGGACAAAACAAAGACAAGGGAAGAGCAGAGACACAAAGTCTTAAGGTCACACAGCAAATCAGTCAGTAGAAGGATCAGGAGCAGAACACAGGCCAGTTGATTCCCTAGTACAGTGGTCTAGCTAGCAGATCAAAAGATTACCATGATTAAATAATTCACCTGATTTATGATTTATGAAGAAGCCATTAAAAACTACATCATGAAATACAATGAGATGCAATCACTGAAAGGAGTTAAAGCCAGAAAATGAAAGATAAAAATCTATAGAGTGTAGCATGTCAAGGTACATTGGCCAAGCATGAGTATTGTTAATTACTATTTCTACTGTAGCAGGTCCTAGGGCAAGGGATGCATCATATGAACATACAATAGGCAATGATCCTTGCCCTCCAGACTTTATGATTTTAAGAAACAAGGAAAACATAGAGTAGTGGTGAGAGTGCGGAAAGAGTGATGAGCAGGCAGTAGTTTACTGAGAAATGTGTTAGTTCTGCGATATTTACTTTACTTTCGTTGGTTTTTTCTAAGAAAATCCTTTTTTGGCTTTGTTTAGCATGGTAAAAAAGAAGGGTAAATGAGGGAAAAGAAGAACAGGGAACAGAAAGAAGGAGGAACTGAAAGACAGATGAAATAAGTGTAAACTGGAACCAGCCACCAAGCAGAACATCCAGAGCCCAGCCATGTGCACTGTCATAAGAACACACACTAAGGCTTTTCTTACCTGCTACAGGTTCCCAGTGGGGTTTTCAAGCTGTTTGGATTTCTAATCATTTTGTCCAGAATGCCAACTATCTGCTCAAACTTTGGCCTTTCACCGCGTTCCTTCTGCCAACAATCCAGCATCAGCTGGTGCAGTCCTGCTGGGCAATCCATGGGCGCTGGCAAACGATAGCCTTCTTCGATTGCTTTTATAACCTAGTAGCCAAAATAGTTAATCATTTTTCATCAACAGTAATTTAAAGAATATGTATTGCTACCCAGTTCAAATATCTAAGAAAAAATAGAATAAAATAAAATAAAATAAAATAATCAATAAACTAAAATTTGCCATTGGTGTTGCAAAAATATGAGTCTGCTGTTTTGACACTAGCCTTCAGTGTCAAAATAATTTCCCCAGCTTTATCTTTGGGCTTATTAAGCATATTGTTCTATATGTGCAGAACATAGCTATACTACCTAGACAAGTGAGTAGTGGAGAAAAACAATTAAATTCACTGAGGGAGCAACAGATAGATTGATAAATGGAGTTATTTCAGAAAGTATTATTACTAGCCCCAAGGTTTTTATGAAAGAGTGTGTGGTAGAAGTAACTGACTTTTAAATGGATGGATATCTGTGCATGCACATACAAAATACAAGAAGCCTGAAGGTATTATAAAAGGATCCAAGAAAAATTTTTAGCAGATAGAAATTGTTAGGTAAAAAAGTGGTATTCTATGTCTAGCCATGTTATATTAATGATAAAGCAGGACAACTGTGCTGTGTGAGAGAGAAAGACATGCGTAAATGCTATTTTAATATATCGCAGAAAGTTAGATTTAATAAGAGATGCTGCTAGATGATGATATGATCAAAGGACAGCATAAATGTCTGAACCAAGAATTACACCCACCCGTTGACTTCCTTAGCCAAGTCCATTTGGATTTAAGTAAAAAATAAAAATGGATAAAGTAAAATCACAGCAAACTGCTGTAAACCTTGAGGGCAGAATAAAAAAGCACATCAGGAAGCAAGGCAGATAAGAAAAGCTAGTGCAAAAGGGCTAAAACACTGTTCATGGGGGATTTCAAGTATACTGACATTGACTGACACAGCAGCATTAGAATTGCTAAGGAAGGGTGTTTGTCCCTGAAGGGGAGTGTATAGGACTGTCTTCTCCCTCATTTTGTATAGAAAGCAAGATCAGAAGCTGTTCTAGATGTAGTTCTGGGAAGTAGATTTGGTATGATAAACCAAGTTGGTCAATATTCAGGTTTTAATAAAAATAATAACCTCAGAAAGAAAATATTCTGTAGGTTGTGTGAGAAAATGCAAAAGTAGTGGACTGCAAAGTAGACAGAACTGCAGACAATACAGAATGACCTTCAAAAAGCTGGCTGAAATCCAGCCAGGTTTTGTATCAAAACCTTTTGCATAAAAGAAATTTTGTGAAAAGAGAAGGCATAGCCCAGTGGTAAGGCACTGACTGCAGTTTTGTGTCACAGAATGTCCTTCTGACCTCAGGGAAGTTGCCTCATCTCCCTAGGCCTCAGCTTTCTCTCTGAACATTTAGAATGACAGTACTGTCCTACAGCTCAAAAATGACTGAGAAATATTCAATTCCTGCAGAAACATCCACACCTTGAAGAATGAGTGCAGTGACCTTTTACAAATGTTGAAGTTGTATGTCAGAGAGGGTGTGGAGAGAGGTTTTCTGCAGAAGAACAGGGAAACTGGAAGAACAGAGCTATATAGTAAAGAAAACATTAAAAGTAAAATGTAAGATCCTTTAAAGCTATATTAGAGGAAAAAGAAAAGAACAGCTCCTTATGCTTAGAAGTAGTAGTGGAATGAAAGTGAAAATAATCTACAGTGTGTACAGGACAATTGCTGTTCTGTGAAAAGTAATGCAGAAATTTCTGACCCTCTGAATGGCAAAAGCTATTAAACGCTTTGAGCATAGTATGTATGATTCACCACAAATGAAGTAGTTGCTTAAGAGGTCAGAAGACAGAGATCACCAATGACAAATGAAAAAGTATATGCCAGCAACAACAGGGCAACCACCCAAATATCTAATACCCTTAGAATTGGCAAACTACCTACATAAGACTTTATCCAAAAATGTAAGGGAGAGTCAAAACATGAATGAAGGGATCAGAACAGGAGTTTTCCCCATTCACTACGAGCTGCAAAGAAACCTTAAGGGAGCTGGGAATCAAGATGATGATGTTGTTTTTGAAAGGTTTTGGTGAGACTTGGTGGGCTTATTAAGCATATTGTTCTATATGTGCAGAATCAGCTTCTCCGATGTGTATTGTGAGCAAGAAGGGTGAAACCAGGAAATACAAAATAATGAGTCAGCTAGAGATGGATGGAATTCCTGTGAATATCCAAATCATTGAAAAAATATTCTAAAATATTGATAAGTAAAGTATGACAAGTGTCCACTCTGCTAAAAAAGGAGGAGGTGTGGCTCAAAACATCAGTACTCAAATAAAATAAAATAGATGCAGGATTTTTTTTTTAATTAGAAAATCTACAAAGAGAAAACAGCTGGAGTTCTCACTAATAGAATTGATTTATATTATCTACACTTCCCACAATTTGTTTTTGAAATTCTGCTTTTGCTGCAAAAAGAGTAAAAGGGAATACTGTTAAGACTATGTTTTTACCACAAGCAGGCTATCTGAGGATGTAAAGCAGGATAGAAGAGGACTGGGTCTGTTCACTTCACATACTAGAGGCAAACAAGGAAATATTAAACACGGGTAACTGGACAACGTAATGTTGTAACTCTGACTATGGTCATATAATATCAATACAAATTAATGATTAGAATAACGGTAAGAAATCCAGAAGTATAACTTGCCCTTTTCTGAAGAGCTAATCTGCACCGGGGTCAGAAACAAAACCAGAGCAAGAACATCAGCAGTCTAATAGGGGAATGGGGGTTTGAGGGCTACTGTTACTAGCAAGGATTAAGCTGAGGTGAGCCCACTGCTCAGGGGAGTTGGGACAACTCTGTCTATCATGTGCGCTCAGCCTGCTGTGCCTCTGCAAGGCGTTTGTAGGATGAGTGTTCTTTTGGTGCACTCGAGCTCCAGGTCACTGCTAAAAGGAGGGTTTTGCTTGAAAAGAGTTTGCAATGCAAATATGTATCCTCCATCAGTCTAAAGCAATAACTTAAAGGAGGAAGGGCAGAATTAAAGAAATGCTATCTAAAGATCCAAAGTCAGGGAGGCCTGTTATTTAGGAGATTTGGTCTGCTCTATGACTACACCCACGTCCACTTTTAGGCAAAACGATACACTTAAAATATAAAAACTGAGTGCAAAATTAGAAGAACAAATTTAGAACTTTTCATTCCCATTAAATACTCCAACTGGTGACTTCAAAGGAGAATGAATGACAAATAATTAGGTGATTCTAAATTTTTGCATCATAGATTATTTAGGGATTGGTAGGATGTGTATATGGTATGGGAGAACATGCCTGAAGATCACAACATACAAGAATATTTGGAATTATTTTACCAAGCAATTGATGCATCTTTTAATCATGAAAGATGCTAAAAAGAGATAAAACTGTAAGAAGTGGAAATTAGTTATTTTTTGAAAGAGGCTCACTCACGTGCTTTACATGCAGTTTTCAATAGAAGGAATACTTTTCAAAATTTAATAAGAAGCATAAAGATATCAAAATTTATCTTCTATTTAAAAGTTTTTCCTTATTGTTCCCTGAAAGATAGGTAAGGTTTGCCTTTGAGGCATCTTATATTCCTGTCAGACTTCTTTTATGTTTGAATCTAGTACAGAAGGAAGGTGTCAAAAGAAATGAAACTCTACTGGGTGTCTGGGGAATGTAAATATTTCTCTTTCTCTGCCCCAAGGACTTGTTTGCCCATATTTTGACAGTCCATGAAATCTTTGACACTGAGACCTGTCAAATATTAACAACTTTGCACTGTGCCAAACTGACTCATCATCTACACTTTTATCTTTTTTTTTCAACTTTGATGTTGATCATTCAATCAAAAATTAAAATAATAATTAAAAAATCCATTCAAGCCCCCATCTGAAGAACTTTAATTGAGACTCTTTCTGACATCTTTCACACCTGTATGGCTTTTTCCTGTGTAATTTCTATATTAAGAGATACTCCTGTCAGAAATCAAGATTAACACCCATCTGTTCTATTACTGCTGACCTGTTGCTCTGGATCATATTTTATGCAAACAAGGGTACTTTTAAATCAGCATAATTAACTTGAAAAAGCCAAAGTAGGTCATTAACTGCCACTCAGACTTTTAACAACTTTTTTCAAATGATTAATCATTGCTCTAAGGTCAAAAACCTCAGAATTATTTTTTATTGGAAAAAAATTAATTCTTTCTATGCTTAAGCATAGTAAAGTGAAGACCCCATATTACTATTTTTGATGTTCCAGTTTTAATTGATACTTAGGACAGAAACCTACAATATCCTTGTGGCAAAAAAAAGATTTTGACTTCAGTAAAAGGTGAAAGCTCTGTAACTTTTTCATTTTGTGACAACCACACAGTACTTTGGTAAGTCTTATTTCTAAACATTTTATGCCTTTATAGCGAAATACATATGTATGTGTTTAAAATATGTAACTATTGTTTTACTAACACACACACACACTCATGAACAGACAAACCTACATCTTGATTTGACATGTCCCAGTAAGGCCGTTCTCCATAAGACATTACTTCCCACATAACTATTCCATAACTCCACACATCACTGGCTGATGTAAATTTGCGGTACTGAATGGCCTCTGGAGCTGTCCATCTCACTGGAATTTTTCCACCCTATGGTAAAAAAAAGAAAAAAAAAAAAAAAGGAAGAAGTTTCTCTTTTTTCACCTACAAAATTTTCATATCATCTTCCGTAGAATGCAGTTATAATTATTTCCATCAACATCAAGAGCGGCACTTACATGATCTACTATGGTTGACTGATTGCAGAATTTTCAAAGGTGTTTGATACTAAACTAAGGAAGTTTAGTATCTTAAAACACTTGGAACATAGATACTTAGATACTTGTATAAGCTAAGTTGGACGAATTTCTCTGGAAGTGCTTATCCCTCCACTGATTTTAAAGGGCTGCTTACATGTCTGATTTACACTAGCCATTTAACTCCTGGCTGGCTGAATCTAGGTGAGGATGGAATCCCAACCTGTGCATTTAAATCCCATTGACTTGTCATATGGCTCCTCTGAAATCTTGGTCTGACATTTTTAAACCAGACCAGTGCATCCAGACCAGAATTTTTAAACCACTTAGAGCCCAACAGCAGGAGTGACAGCCATGAACACCGGTGTGGTTTCCTGGATCCCTGTGCCTGTTGGAGCAGATTCCAGGGGCCCCTCCTTCCCTCAGCATGGGAAAATAGGTACAGGGAGGCCCCATGGGTGGGAGAGTGGAGCTGGCTCAACAAAAGAATAAAGAGCATAGTGTGCGTGATGAATGCATATTTAAGAAAAGCGTCCCACCCAAAAGCAAGGGAAAATATAGGAGTTGAGCTTTGTCACAGACTAGCCTCAAGCTAGTCAAGCCTTTGGTGAGATAAAATCTGGCCTAAAAAATAGTAATAGCCTACAAATATTTTAATTGACTCATAGTAAATTAGATGTTTAAAATTTTTGTGGGTAAAACTTCCTTATTTGTTCAATCAGAAAATCATGAGAAGTGGAATAATGAAGACACCGTACAAAATGTTTAGAACTTTGTCAAATATAAATGTATGTTCTTACAAAAATATTTTCTCCTAATTAGAGACTGATTTCTTCAGAGGCTCTTCCTTTTGACTGGTTAAAACCCCCCATCAATTACTGTATTTCTCTTATCTATACTCTCCAGAAGATACACTGCTTCTAAATAACCATATCTCAAAACTATTAAAACCCATTGATTTATCTTACGGTTGTAGTGTAGACAGCCTCTGGATCATCTTCTATAACTCTGGAAAGGCCAAAGTCTGATACTTTACAAACAAGGTTGCTGTTGACAAGGATATTGCGTGCTGCAAGATCCCTGTGTACATATCCCATATCGGCCAAATATCTCATTCCAGCAGCAATTCCTCTCAACATTCCCACTAGCTGAATGACAGTAAATTGCCCATCATGTTTCTGGAGGGAAAAAAGGAGCAGCAATTCTTGTTAGTATAGCTGAGAAGAGAAATAAGAATTAGTTTTATGACTTCAGCTTTCCACTTATTTACTCCTTCTGTGGCAAAGAAACTCACTTCAAACACACTTTCTTCAGAGATAAAGCAGTGCATCCACTTAAGAAATGTGTGAGTAATTAATGTACTGATAGTAACAAAACTTGCTAACCACTGTATATTTCTCGCTAACTCGTGGCAAGTTGCTTCTAGGAGAGATTATCTAATGAAGATGTCCTAATGTTCTTATAGCTTGCTTCTATGCTCTTCATCTCTCAGAATAATTATTTATATCAAGAAAATAAGAACTATCTCCTTTTTGTAACCCTAGCTACTGATAATTTTAAATCACAGCTTGGAATTTATAAAAAAAAAAATCGGTTCTCTATAGAGTACTTACATATCATCTCACACTGATATGCATACCTGGTAAGCAGTCAGCACTGGCAAGTTCAGAACACACTTAAAAACCACTAAATTGTTCTGAATTCTCATTTATTTTTTCTTTGTTAATCTCTTAAACATAATCACAATTTATTTAGGGATTCTTTTATGCTGATTTCTACCATGCTGACACAGTAAAATTCTGCTCCCAAAAGGCAGAAGATTGGGCTTCAGGTATCAGTGGTTTTAATTTCAACTGGTGGCTGTAATAAAACCCACTATGCCTATGCCACACTAAATCACATAAATTCCTAGAATGTCCCCACATGACCCTGTCTTATCTTCTCATTTCTGATCTGGTTTTGCTGAAATAACATAAAAAACCTGCTAGTATTTGTCAAAACTCCATTTCAACCTGAAAACCATTTTAATTATATTTAATTACATATAATAACTATAATATAAATATAAATAATATTTTAATGATATTTAAATATATAGGCATGTATATATATGCACAGGTATAAGACATATTTTTTAAAGTGTCAATATATGTGTCACTTTAAATATGTTTATATATGTTTTCATTTTGGTACTCACCCTAAGAAATGCATCTAAGGCCCCATTCTCCATGTATTCTATTACAATCATGACTGGTTTCCCTGAAAGAAAAGAAGATGGATATTTGAGAACTGTAAAACAAATGGAGTGCCTTTTTTTGATAAAACACACACTCTTCCTTTGAAGGATTGAATCATTCAGACACTGAACATTTCGGAGCCCTCCAGCACTGTTACAGAGCTCTAATTTCTTAAATATCTGCATGGAAAGTGGTCATGATTCATAAAATCGAACCATACAAATCAAAAAGTCAGTGTGTTCTCCTATCTCCTGCTGTGTGAACAGGACTCTGGAATAATGACACTTCAGATTATATGAAAGGACATGAGAAACCTTATCTCTGCATGGTCTTTGAGGCTAAATGAAACTAGAAAAATAATATGTTTCAAAGTACTTCATCTTTTAATCATGCGTGCATCTAAATTTTTTTCCTCAGGTTGTAGCATAAAGTAAGTATTGTTTTAGTTAGTTACGCATCAGGAGAAAATCCATTAGGAGTGTGCAGTCTGTTTATAATTTGACCATGAATAAGGCAGAGTAATTTCTGCCATCGTGCTGTTATTTGACTGACAGAGCGAGCTGCTGCTTACCTCTGGTAACGACTCCTTCTAGGTGAACCACGTTGGGATGGTCAAACTGCCCCATGATGCTTGCTTCACACAGGAAATCTCTCCTCTGCTTTTCAGTGTAGCCAACTTTCAGAGTTTTTATGGCTACTGCAACGTCTCTCTTGCCAGGAAGCTTTAGACGCCCACTGCACACTTCACCAAACTCTCCTAAAATGAAGTAGATCAATGCTGAATTACTCTGAATGCCATTTTTTTTTAAGGCCTTGATTCAAATAGCCACCTAAGTGTGTGTTTAAATTTAATGTGTTCATATTTGAAATGGATTACTTCGGCATGCGCCTTAAATGAATTGCTGACCCCTATGGAATAAACACTTCAGTTAAGCCAACTGACAGGACTATTATTTGAATATTTTAAAAGACTTGTTAGTAATCTCTTGCATTTTTTCAAAAACAGAAAATAAAAAATGAAGTGGCTTTCATAAGAAAACACTATTATTGAAACAGTAACACCATTCCTAAGTAAAAATGTAATTTTGCTCTACACACTTTCCTTGCTATCTTTAGTTGCAATGGGCTTTTTTCTTTCAAAAGGCAGGTCTTGCGGAGCTGCTTTTAATTTAGCATCCTTATGGTGTTAAATGAAGCACTACATTATTACCTTCAAGCAGGATAATTTACTTTACAGATTATGAAATGAAAGGTGTGACTTATAACAATTTTGTTACATTAAACAAACACAAGCAAATGCTGCAAATTTGTAAAACATTCTAACTAACAGACAATAGGAACTTGAAGAAGCCTGTGATAAAAAAAGACCAAACAGCCAGCAAGAATGCAAAAAAAACCCACCAACAACCAAATCTGGAAGAAAAGTAATTGGACTCCATCAGACAGGAAAGAGGATGGAAGCATGTGAGATGTGGAGGTGAATGGCAATATATCTACCTCACTATTAACAAGATTATGAAAGATTTAAGAATTGTCCCTTGCCTCACAGCTGTGTCAGCAGAGAGCAAAAGTGAGATCTCTAATTCTGTACACAGGAAGAAAAATCTCCTTGTATACATAGAAGAAGAGGGTAGTAACAAATGTTACTGAATAAAAGGTGACATCTCTTTAAAAAGAAAGATTAACCACAAAAATATTTAATAATATGGTACTTCACAAATTCATCTGGAGTTTGAGAGATATAGTTCCAAGTCCCTCCCCCAAATCAAATCAAGTCATAAATTTCTCTCCTGCATATCTGTGGAGTGTCTTATTATACACAAGTATGCAGACACACCTACATCTAAGATATGTTTTAAGATGAGTGGTGAAAAAAATGATTGAACTAGACAAGACCTACACAGAGAGTTTGATTAGAGAATCCTTTTGTGAGAAACCTTGTGGAATCAGGACTTAAGTGGACATGCACACTGGCAAGGTGTCTGGCTGTCAGTGGAGAGAAGTATGCTTGGAAGTTGGGCTGAATGCCTGAAGAGATAGATGTCGGGGTGTTTTACTGGATGGGCTGCAAAAAAATCTTATGACACCATCAGTATTTGAACACTTCTGTTTTCCTATCATCCCCAAATCGAGCTTTGGGAAAGAAAAAAGCAGTAGCTGGATCTTGGCTTCACAGTTAGTCCAGAAGGACAGAACTTTGACCATGCCTTTGACTATTTTTGGCAGAACTTTGACCATGCCTTTGACTATTTTTAACTGACATGTTAGAGCAAACCTCCACTCAGTATGGCTCTTTTCACGAACCTTATAGGAGATGACTGCATAAAGAATCAAATTGCTGTCCCTCACATTCTATGCTAGCTGAACCAAGGCTAGCTCAAATCAGCCCCATACACCTCTGTTAATACTGTGCTGTACCTAAGCTAATTGACCACACAAGTGCTCCTGCCTGCATATTATCCTCAACCACCCTTGGGCACTGAGCTAAGAATGCCAGGAGGTATAGCTGTTACATACACAACAACTAGCTGCTCATGGCCCTAGCTTGGTGCCTTAACCTCCCTCCTGCACTTCATTAGCAACATGGATGACTATTAATGAATTCACCACTCACCTCACTCACAGCTCCTAGCCACAAGAACTTCCTAAAGGACAACAGTTTTCTCTAGCAGTACTTTCCAAAATTGTTTCATTCCATGCCGAAAACAAGACATGAGTATAGGAGTGTGTCTGTGTGTCTGTGATGTTTCAGAGCCAGGTAATTAGGATACTTGGCACGGAAGACACTAAGGCTTAACTCCTTTCCAGCTCCCTGTGATCTGATTTTGATTGATTTCCAAAGGCAGATCACACACACTTGGGCAAACCAGAAACTTCAACTTGTATGTTACGCATTTCAGGCCAAGATGCTAGCCAATGAACTATTTTTATTCCCAAGAAAATAGTATATTCAGCTGAAATGATGCCCAAAAATAAACTGGAAAATATGACAACAAGAGAGGGAATACTGCACAGCCGCACAGCCACTAGCTCAGCATGTCAACAAAGCAGAGACTAAAACAAAGGATGTGTGGTATGAACAACTTAACATAGTGGACACCATATTCTGTATCTGACAGGTGGCCACAGCGGGATGGTAATGAAAATGTTGGCGAGGAAAGCACATATCCCTCATGCAAATTGAGTAGAAGCATACTTGCACCCTGTTTGTGTCTGAGAGACGTGGCACTACTCAATAGTTGATGTGGCCAGCATTGTTGATGCATATTGAGATTGTTAAGTGGCTTTTCTGGTGCTGTCATTAGCAGAAATTCCATATTCTTCTTTTATGTATGAGTTTCAACTGCTGCTTTGGGTCTGTTTGCTTCTGTTGTTCCTGGACTGCATTTCATTTCCCTCCTGTTTGCTATTTACATCAACAGGTTAAAGCCATAGCTAAACATGATACACAATATGCTTTCACCACTGCACTCCTAATTAACCTTCTTCAGATTGACTACTGACACACGTTAGTTGTTTTTGCTATCAATTATACTCATTAAAATCAAGAATAAATTCATCTGCAGTCAAGAAAATTAGCATTCTGGAATTTGTCATAACAGTGAAAATGCATTTTAAACTGTATACTCTGCAGCTCAAGTATTTTCAGCATTTTTCTCAGAAGGCATTAGCAAAATCCAACTGAATATATCTCTGTGTTCTGAACTGTTGCTATGCTGGTAGCTTTTTAACTCAAAGCAAAAAATAAAGCTCAGCAATTTTTCTATGCTAATCTTGCATATTGTGTATTTATTAGAAGAGATGCTGCCATTCTGGCATCACAAAAATTACTAGTTAGCAAGGGCTGGATTCTTATGCTCTTACTCATCGAAGGAATAATTTGCTCAGCAGTGTGGTTAATTTCAATGGTACTACTCCTTGATTAAGACATGATTCAACATGACTGAGGTTACTTTAAAAAGGCGTTGTGAATTCTAAGTGTAAAGATGTTTTTACAGGTAAAACAACTTATTCTAGAGATATTTCTTCTGCTGCTTTTAAATAATACCACAACATGTGATTTACAGTACCAAACTAGAGAGTGATTTTAAAAGTATTCTACTAATACTTATATAAAACAACAAGAAAGGAAAAGAACATTTCCTCCAGGAATCCAAAGTATTTGATATTTTTCTTACTCATGGAAACTTAATTTCACTACATGGAGTAGTGCAATAAAAATGTCACGAATCTTATTAATGCAAACAAATGAAACTGCCTTTTTAGAGCATGAACACCATGGCTTAAGTAGGTGGTAGACAGTTCAAGAGAAAAAAAAGCAATGTAGTGCTGGTGCAATTATAATCAGTCATAAGAAGTTAAACAATAACTTTTTGTATTCATAAAATATCAAAAAGAAAAATGGTAGAAGAAAAAACAGCCTCAGGGAAAATTTTGTTATACAGAAACAAGACCTTCCTACTCTCTATGTAAGGTTTTGTGCTGCAGCCAGTTCTCCTTACTCACATGAACAAATCTGCAGAGGTCAAAAAGCCCCCTTGCAAAAGGCAAGCAAGCAGAATTTGCACAAATGCCTAACGCCTTTATTCTGACAGTAAATAATAGGCAGCACAACTGGCCCACTCCCCCCAGTTCCAATTTTAACAGCAGATACTTGATTAAAAACCCATAAGCTTTCAATGTCAAGCAAGACTTTTAATTTACTCATTTATTTGGGTTTTTTTTAGTTGTAGTTGGGCTTTTCCCCTGTTTGTTTTACATTTTAGAAGCGAGTGCAGCTTCATTGCTCTTAACCACTCTGGCAAATTCAAAAAGTTCTTCTATAGCTGAGGTATAATTATTTGCCTGTCATTATGATGAATGAGTTTCGATCCCGGCTAAATGGAACAGTTGAATCAGGAAGCCACGGCAGCCTTACCTGCGCCAATCACACGCTCAATTTTAATACAAGAGGCATCTAGCTCCTTGGCGAATTGATGGACAGCTCTATTTGGGTCCTCGTAGGTTTCAGGGTCAATGTAGGTTTTGGTGCCTGGAAATTTAACTGTAATGATGTAAGAAAGCATGACTGTGATGAAGCAAAAGCACTTATTGTGCAGTCAGCCCAGGAATTTCATTATGCAGAGTGCTCCTTGGAAGAGTGAACCTGTTTCCATGCCGCCTGAGCCAAAGCCACTCTGAGAGGCAACCTTAGTTTTAGGCATCATCTGCAAGCATGCTCACACAAGTATACACATTCCCATCTCTAAAAAATGACTAACATTAGCATTTGCATCTCCTCTTGAACTGAAAGAAATAATAAATATTAAATAGTGCTTAATGGAATAAAATATAAGGGTTGAGTGTGAGTAAAAACAAAGCAGGGGAAGAGTGTAACACCAGCAGAGGAGGTGAAAGTTCCTTTTCCATGTAAGGACATCTTATCCTCTTCACCCAGGATGTGTAAACAGCATTTCTTTATGTTATTTCTCTCCTCTAGTGGGATTTGAAAGGCTCCTCCACCTCCCTGAATTTGCTTAACCTACTGAATATAATATTGTTTGTAGACTGTGGCAATAGTCAAACTATTCACAGCACTCAGAAATTACATCCTTAGGTGTATTTCTTGCACTATAATATGAACATGAAAAACACCTGTAGCTAACTTGTAAAGGCACAGGAAGGGAAAGTGGCCTCTGTGGCACAATTATCTCCCCTCTCAAGCACCTAAGTGAATAATATGCAGCAACTTGTTTTTTGCTCATTCTTTCTCCACACTTACTACAGCTCAGGCAGCACAGTGCTCTGGCCAGCATGCAGTTTTTCCCCTTAGTTTGCTGATGATTCAGGTAAATTATCTTTTGCTGTTCTGGTCAAAGTACAAACTCCTGGTGATAGTAGAGCAACCCTGGAAATTTATTAATCAATCAATTTTTATTAAATAAATTTGCTCACAAAGATTATACTCTTGAGCTTTAATTAAATCGGTGAATTAAAAGTCAATATGAAAATGCAAAAATGTTCTTCTGTTAATTGATATACTCATAAACAAGAACAGGATCAAAAGTCAATACAAAACAAATAATTTTCAGTTGCTTTGTATTCTTTTAATTTACCATATAACAGATTAAATTTGAAAATACATTGAAAAACTGCTCAGTAATCATGTATATTTATGTTTTAGATGGTATTAATGACCTAAATCCACAAACCATAAGAAAAAAACCCCACAAACCTGGAGAAATTGTTTCAGTAATACAATGAATTTACAGCCAGAGAAATTATTTGAAATGGTGCCCAGATGTTGTTATGTATCACATAATGTATTTAAATGGATGTTCCTTTAGTTGTATTGGAAATTTGAATGCTGAATTTTTTTTTAAGTTATAAAAATTTATTTCTTAAAACCAAAAGAGACTGGACAAAATGAGAATTAAGCAGTAGGCTGACCTCTGGTAGTAGTGCTTTAAGGCAAGGAGATGGAGAAGGAGACATCCTCTTGTGTTTGTGATAAAGGGCCTGGGTTGGAAGTAACCTTGTGAATCTCAAGTGGGCCTCTGATGGGTCTTTGTTCAAGCTGTCATAAAACATTTTGACAGGCCAAGGCTATCCTGGCATAGCAACATGAAATAATGCTGGCCTGCATTTGCAGACATTGTTAGATGAAAAAGGGAGGAGGAAACCAAATATAAATCTGAATTGCTTGACTAAACTCCTCCATTGTACTTGTATCTGCAAGTGTAGCACTTGAGGTCAAAGAGAGATGAAGGGAACTGAAATGAAATATATGATGGGCCATTAAATGCACTGCTTTAAAATCTGCTTTAAAAAATGTTTGCTTGTAAGTTTTTCTCGTTTACTCTGTGCTTGTTGTAAGTTTCATTTTTGGAAATCCAGTCTGGTATCTCAGCGCAGAAGGATGTTGTCTAACTATTACAGAGCAAAAGGCCACCAAGCTGGTGTTCACAGTTCTGTGACCAAGCTGGTGACCACATCACTGGGTTCCATCTCACTCCACACATGGCTATCAAATGAAATTAAATGCTACACCTACAATCAACAGATGAAGGAAAACTAGTTTGGCAAAAAGTGACTTTTATCTGGTGCCATTGAAGAAAGACTGTGTATGCTCAATAATCAGGCTAATTTGCTAGATAACCAGATTTCTTGAAAGTAAAATGAAGGAAAGGAACACTTATAAAATCTCACAATTTCTGGATCAACTATCAATTATTAAGTAGCAGCTTTCAAATTAATTAATTTACACTTTTACTGAATAAAAAAGGAAAAATGTCACCAACAATGGAGATAAGAAATAATTTAGTTAGTGTATCCTTTTGTTTATATACTGACAAACAAGAATACATAGTTGATCTTTTCTTTCAAGGACGTAATAGGAATTTTAAAATTAAAAGTAGTAGCTCTTCTGGAGATGTGCAAAGCTTATAATGCATTATGAGATGCAAATTTCAAATCCATCACTCCCAGAAGAGTAGCATTTAAGTAAAATGAGATTTTTGACAAATTCTTTAAAATCAGCTGCACTGCAAAGTGCATGATATATAATTCTTATCTCATTATTATTTTCCACCTTTCTGGCACAGTTTACAAATCGATTGACTAAAGCTGCAATGATGTCACTAGTTAATTTGACACTCACTGCATTTAAACAATTTAGATAGCCATGCACCCAAACTTGGGAAATGTGATCAATTTCTAGCTGATTTTTTCAGGGAAGAAAGGTAAAACAGAACCTTGATCTGATTTTGAGTGGAGCTTTGGCTAGAACTGTTCATTTAAAGAGGAATGCATTGAGAAAATGCTACTTTATTTTCCATGTGACATTACTTTTAGATAAAGCTCATGATTTTAACATATTTAAAACATGCCCTATTGCTTTCATAAAAAACCATAATAATCTGATGGATTTCAGATACAACTGCAATTACTGGTAGACAACAAAGGCTAAATGCAGCATAGCATGACTAAATAGCACGTGTTAGTATGAGAGTGACCAGGCATGGGAGAAGACTGGAAAGACTGGCATTGTTCTGCATCAGAACTTATGCTCAGTTTAATTCTGTCATTTTTTCAATTATGGTTGCACAAAATAATTTTGCAACTTAGTTTAACGCACTTCCTGAGTTAATCACTAATTCTAAAACAGATTAAAACATTCCTCTCCCCCTACATTTTCAATTTTCATTAACCCAAGAAAGATGTGTTTTATTGAGTTTTCCCAGGGTTCTAGTTTAAGTTGAAATGGTAGACGTGATTTTACAAGAGAGGCTTTAGGTAATATTCTTAGCTAGGCAAGTGATTGTAGATCGCACAATAGTAATGAAGTGGCTGACCTTTCTTTTCATGTTAAATATTCTATTTTTAAGGACATTCTGTTTTGTAAATATTGATGGTGCTACTGTATTTGCAGTAGCAGAACACAGCTTTTGAGTAGAACAACTTCATTTTAGGGTGGTGCAGTGACTCACACTTTCTTAATCTGAAGTTTGCCTGAGGTAAAGATCAAAAAGTCACTTAGGCAAAGTGTCTTGAATACTGCACCTCAGAGGGATCATTAGGACAATGTGAAACATGTATTCAAAGCAACCAAAAGAAAACAAAAATGCAGAATGAAAACAACAGTATATCATAGACATGTATAGAAATAAAACCATCTGTGTGAGCAATGTTGACTTTAATCTGCATTCTTTTTGTGTAGGTCACATTTTTATAGTGTTTAACTTCCCGCTTGCTATTTACACAGCATTTTTGAATTTCCTCATGGCATTATCTTCATTATCTTTCACGGAGTTTTGGTTTAGTATTGTCTACACTATTGCAAATGGGAATTTTTGAAAGGGGGGGAAAAAAGCAAAACACTTACAATGAAAGTAAAGTTCTTCATCCCCTTCTTGATCCGCTTTGCTATAGCCACAATGCCTGAAAAGAAAGGAAAACATCAGTTTTACTAGTAAATAATGATTTACTTATCACATCTAAAGTCCTGACAAAATCAGTTCTGCAGGCTGGGATTTTCAGGCACTGAGCACCTAACTGCTGTAGGCCCTTTGAAACTTTCACCTATAATTCTATTGACAGCAGAGTTTTAAATAAATCATGAACAGTTGCAATCAAAAGGCTTTTGTATCAAATACCAGTCGGGACAGGTCTTGGAGAAAAAATTCTAGTTCTGGTGAAAGGTTTCTACAGATAAAACAGAGGATTAAAGAACTTGAAAGTAGAATACTGTTTTACATGAGGTTATTCTTAAACTTACTGCTGTGTCTCTTTTTCTTGAATGTAATGTCATTTAAAGGCTGATCAGATAAAGTGTCAGACTTCTCCATGTGAGAAAACTGAATAGAAAGAGAGACTTTGAGGAGTACAGGTAAAGAACCTGCTAGGGGTTCCTTTTACAGCACATTTACGTAGGACAAAAAGAACATCTTGATACAAGTATCTTGCCAAAGTAAGAGGACAAACCATGTAATTGGTAATGGGATTTAAATGAAAACTGTCCTTACTAAGAATTATTTCTGTTTCAGTTTTGAAAATTACTATCCCAGGTTTGACTGTGTCTCAAGAGTTCACAAGAGTGGTGTCAGATGTGCTTACGTCCACCAAAGATGCAATACCTTCGTCCGATGATGAATCCAAACACCATGAAGACCAGGATGATAGTTCCTGCCACAGCAACCACAGCTATGATAATAACAGGATTCTGTTCACTGGAAACAGCTGTGGCTACAAACAGAGCACAGAGTTGAGATTAGTTAAAAATTAATCCCTACTAAGGGACTTCAAAAATTTAAGTCAATCATCATGAATTGCAGACTGTCTACTGTTGTAGACTGCCTTTGTCTGAAACAATTACATTGAAAAAGTTAATCTAAAGAAGAGCCTCTATTGGAAATTTAACTAAATGTTGTATGAGTTAATGATTGTCTACATTGAATAAAAAGAAGCCAAGCTGGAATTTCCTTGGCCAAAGTGGTACAGCCATTAGCTGAAAGCCAGCACTACTAGCATCAGTCACTTCCACTCCCTACTACTGCTTTGCTGCATTTGTCTTGACTCCCTCCTAAAAGGGGAGGGATATCCCCTGGATATCCCTGCAAGGAGGGACAGTTGGAGAGTAACCCCTAGCTCTGCTCCAAGCCTCCCCTCTAAAACTCATTGATATGACTTTGAGGGTTTCCAAGGAAACAGTGTCTTTAAGAAAAATGTTTGAGCTAAAACACTATTAACACAGATTTCCTAGGTAGCATATTTCAATCTCTTACTGCTATTAATCATTGTAAATGGCTATTATTACTTACACCATTTGTTTCTGTTAGCAACAAAAAGGTGCTTCCACATTAATACAAAATAGAATTCTCCATGCTTCAGAGAATTTACATGCTAAAATATCCACACATTATTGCTCTTTTTATTCAGATATGCCAATTCTATTAATACATGCAAATGTATACATGTCACATTAACGTAAACTGAGGATATAATACTTAGCCTGAGAAACCTTGAGGCTTGTTAAAAACATTGCTTGCCTGACATCTAATAAGGGTGGCCATGTACTCATACACATTAAATAAGCACAGATCTCCTGAACTCTGGAGATGCACTGGCTTGTAACCGTGAGGATCTGAACCAGAAGATGAATAGAGGATAAGACATGAGGTACTGTGTAAGTGAGAGTCAGCTGGAATCATAGAATCACAAAATCATAGAATCATTTAGGTTGTAAAAGATCTCCAAGATCATCAAGTCCAACCTTTGACCGCATACCACCATATCAACTAAACCACAGCAGTGAATGCCACTTACAGTGGCACTTGGAACACCTCCCTGGGTGGCCCATTCCAATGCCTAAACACCTGTTTAGTGACAAAATTCTTCCTTATATCCCCTGGTGCATCTTGAGGCTCTGTCTTCTTGTCCTGTCACTAGTTGCCCTTGAGAAGAGACCAATCCCCACCTTTACAACAAGCTGCATTTAGGCACTTTTAGAGAGTGGCTCCTCCCTGAGCCTCCATTTCTAGAGGCTCCTCCCTGAGCCTCCATTTCTCCAGGCTAAACAACCCCAGCTCCCTCAGTTTCTCCTCATCAGACCTGTGCTGCTGCAAGCTCTGTTGCCCTTCTCTGGACATGCTCCAGCAACTCAATGTCCTTTTCAAAGTGGGTGACCCAGAAGTGGATACAGGACTCATGGTGTGGCCTCACCAGTGCCCAATACAGAGCGATGATCACTACTCTAATCCCACTGGTCACAGTATTCCTGAAACAAGCCAGGATGCCATTTGCCTTCTTGGCCACCTGGGCACACACTGGTTTCATGTTCAGCCAGCTGTTGATCAGCATCCCCAGGTCCTTTTTCACTGGGCCACTCTCCAGCTACTCTTCCCCTGACCTGTGTTGCATGAGGTTGCTGTGACCCAGGTGCAGGACTCAACACTTTGCCTTACAAACCTCATACTGTCTTTGGCTGTCTTTGGGCCATCAATTCAGACTCTCCAGATCCCTATACAGAACTTTCCTATCCTCCAGTAGATCAACACTCCAGTCCAACTTAGTGTCATCTGAGAGCTTACTGAGGGAGTCCAAATCAGCAATTATAATATTAAACAGGAGTAGCTCCATTACTGAGTTTAGGGGAACCTCACTAGTGACCATCCACCAGCTGGATGTAGCACCATTCACTACCACCCTCTGGGCCTGACCATCCAGCCATTTTTTAACCAGCAAAGAGTGCACCTGTCTAAGCCATGGGCTGCCAGTCTCTCCAGGAGAATGCTGTGGGAGTCAGTATTGAAGGCTTTACTGAAGTCCAGGTGGACTATATCCCCTAAGCAGGTAACTTGGTGATAAAAGGAGATCAGATTGATCAAGCAAGACCTGCCTTTCCAAAGCCCAAGGTGGCTGTACCTGATCCATTTGTTCTCCTGTATGTGCCGTGTGATCACACTCAAAATGATCTGATCCATGACCTTCCCTGGCACCAAGGTCAGGCTGGCCTAAGCCTGTAGTTCTCCAGACCCTCCTTCCAACCCTTCTCATAGATGGGTGTCACATTGGCCAAGCTGCAGTCATCTGGGACCTCAGCCTTTTCCTCATCCTGGGCTACACTCCTCCACATCAAGAAAAGGATGGATATTTTCCTTGTCCCTCTTTTTGTTGTTAATTTATTTATAAAAACACTTATTATCTTTCATGAGTGGCCAGATTGAGTTCTAGAGTTCCTGGTTTTCTCTCTACATGACCTAACATCCTTATATGCTTCCTGAGTTGCCTGCCCCTTTCTTCCAAAGGTCATAAACTTTTTTTCCCTGAGTTCCAGTGAAAGCTTCCTACTCAGCCATGCCAGTTTTCTTCCCCACTGGCTCATCTTTCAGCACACAGGGACAGCCTGTTTCTATGCCTGTAAGATTTCCTTCCATCTCCTCTTGTTTGTTACCCATACTGTGTGCATTGGTGTAGATGCACTTCAGTTGGGTTGATTTCACCCCCAACACTGGTATGCCACCCCTAGACTCAGCTCTAGTGAGCCTGGTCTCACCCCCTTCCTCTTTCAAACCTAGTTTAAAGCCCTGTCAATCAGCCCTGCAAATGCATGGGTTAGAATCCTTTTCCTCTTTTTAGACAGGTGAACCTCATCTGTCTCCAGCAGGCCTGGGGCCATGTAAACTGTTCCATGACTGAACTGCAGTCAACAGATGAAAGAGAAGGAAGAAAAGGATAGCTGATTAACTAAATTAATGGTATGATAATATGGTTTACTGCTGGTACTGGTAACTGAACTGGAATGTCTACACCAGGATTTATGAGCTCCACAGAACTGGGTTCCTGTTACAGACTTCAGAGGTTCCCATAGAAACAAATAACCCAGACTTTTCTTGGAAGAAGTAAGCCAATCAACATGATTTATTTTTTCACTGACACTGACCTGTACCAACTGTTTCCCCCCAAAATAACAAACCCCTTGTTATACTACACAGATTTAGAATACTCTGCACTGGAGGGAAATTACACACATATCATACACACACCCCTCTAATTTTATTTCCTGAAGAAACTTGTAATTTTTCTCTATTCTCTCTAATGCACATGAGGAAGATCACATTATTCCTATAACTCTTTAACTAAAAAATAATGCTTCTCTTTAAGTAACTATAATTTTCTGAGATACACAGGTGAGTAGGATGCTACTGTAGACTTGCCTATATTCCACTCGTGCAGCTTTTAAGAAATCAGTGGTGACTGTCTTGTGCAAGAGCATAGGGGCATAAGTCAGACAACTCAGTTCCTGTAACTTATCTAGGCCATCAAAACAGACAAGGAATGTCAAATTTCTGTAAAATACAGCATTTCCTTAAACTGTTCCCATCTCTCTTTGAACTTCACTGCAAACCTCACTTGGAAGTGAAGAAAAGGCAGCATCCTGTCATAATGGCCAGGGTGTGAAGCTTCATCCATCCAAAAATGTTTGGAAAAATCCCCAGCCCAGCCTGTCACCTAGTCTAGTAGCCAAGATAAGTGCATAGAGGCTGACATATGTGAGTGGGTTGCTCTATGTAAGTGCCTCACAGATTTTGGGTACTGGCACATTCTGGAAGCAAGCAGACGATGTTTTTTGGGCTCTGGAAAATGTTGGGGATATGGTACACTGGCCAACTGGTAAGACAGGTGGGATGCAATGTACGATTTATTTTTATAACTTTGAAAAAAGAGGGGAGGGGGCTGATTGTGGGCATGGTCTGGTATAAATTCAGTGACAGCAGTGTAAGACATCTGCCTCTGTTCAGGTACTCTGCTGCTTCTCCTGTGTGATGAACTCAGTCTGCTGGTGTAAGGGTGAATCAGAACACAGCTTCTGGAATGATCCCTGTGGCTTGGCAGAAACAAAGATGCTAGAGTGTTCTTAGAGGAATGATTTTGGGATGCAGAAGGTCTTTTCAGGGGGTGCATGCATGGCTACCTGTCACTGGTGATGCCACAACAGTGATGACAAGGAGTCAGCAACAGAACAGGAAAGTTCTTCCCTCTGCTTAAGCTGTGCTCAGGCACAATGCTTAATTTAAAGGAGGTAAATTTAAACCAGCTTTTAAATACATGGTTATAGGGATGGGGAATGCATATCTAAACACTCTGGAGAATTTAAAAAAGGATATCAGCTGAAAATGCTGTGCTGCTGCTCCAATAACCTTTTCTTGCAACTTCAAATGCACAATTCTGGAAAAGAATTCTTGGCAAAGTTCACCATGAAAGTTTCAATGATAACTGGATCCATGTATGCCAAATACTTTCTTAAGTATTGTGCTTTATGCCTTCTATAAAAATTTGTAGTATTGGTATTTGAGACTTTGGAGATCAATTTTACATATGGATAATGCTTCAATATTGTTTGATTTACTCTGCTTCATGGAAAAAGGAAAAAGCAAAACTTCATGCTAGGTTTTGTCAAGTGCTTCTACTTTAACAGTAAGAACTGTAAAGAAGTCAAAGATTTGACACGATGACCTCAGAGGTCTTTTCCAACCTAATTAATTCTGTGATTCTGTAAGTGAAAAAATCTCCTTCCATTACAAAAAGCAGAGGATGATTTTTAGTCCACTGGCTACAAACCACTTAACTTGACTTCTAAATACTTCAGTGAATCAAGAGATAGAATTGACACCTAAGTGATATTTTATACATTTGTGTGTTTTTCCAAAGGGACTTCTGTTTCTAATAATCAGCCAACAAAAAAATACGACTAGAGCCATTGATTGATCTGTGTAGAATAGAAATGGTCTGCCTTTATAAAGCATGTTTACTTCATAATTTTGATTTTTTTTTTCCATAAATATCCATGCAATACCCAACATATGATCCAATGATATATGCAATACCCAACATATGATCCAATACAGATATAATATATGTATATTTTACATGTCAGATAATATTAATATAATGGATATAGTTCCTCAGATATTGAAAAGTGGCTATACAGTTTCTATCACAATTCAGAAAACAGCACACGATTCAAAAATCTACTTAATTAACAGCACAACCAAACAGTGCCAACCAGAGGAAGTGCCAGGACAAATCCAGGTAGGCAACATGACTAACTGAATGTGGTGGTCATTATATATATTCTTACACAAATATGCATGTGTGGTTTTTTTCTTAAAATACTTTGACATTTTTAAAAGCTGCGTTCAGAAATCCACTGGAATAATGAGAAGCCAAAGCCTCTAAACTGTAGCATAACACGGTTTAGTGTTCACCTGCATGGTACTTCCCTTGAGGTATATTTCCCAAAAACAATCCAGTAAAGGTCTTCCTTTAAAATGGTAACAATAGACAAATTTGATGAGTCTGTAAGTTCTGATAAAACTGTAAATAGAACATAAAAACTAATACTTTAATGTAAAACAATTTTAGAAGAGTTTAATGGAGTTTGCTATCTTTTTACCAACATTTTCATTATTTCTGAAAACCATATATGGGAATTTTGGATGCTTATCCTTGCTGGGAATTATATTTTATAATGTTGTCTCAAGATAATGGAAAATATGCTACTTCTAGAATTTTCTTTAATGAAAACACAGGACATTTTTCATGCCATCTCAAAGCATATAACTGGCCTGTGACAAAAGAAACCTGCTGTGCATCCTGGCAAAGAATCGCTGTGGTTTATATGCATTTTTTCATCATATGAGTCAGAAAAGGAGTATAGGAGAGTGGTCAGTGATGCATTTATTATAGGATTTCCTGATCTCCCATATGTTGACCAAACTCCACTCAAAACTGTTTCTCTTTTAAATAATCTTTGTTAATCTTAGCAGCTACCAGTCTGCTTACATTCAGTATGTAAAAAATACTCAGATAATTAAGGAAATGTTGGGGAAATATTTTGATGTACTAATTTTAAACCACTATGGACAATAAATTATCTAATTAGCAGAAACTTATTATGACAGACTTCTAATTTGTTTTCCAGAAAACTATTCAAAATAAGAAATTACTTCTGGCTGTACCTCAGGTTCCCATTCTGCAAAATGGGGATTCTGCTACTGACTTTTTCTACAGATGGGAAGTATGCTATTAGACACAGAGCTAATAATATTAGTAATAACAGCTTACTGCTGCTGTTATGATAATTACAGCTTCAATTATGTCTATTAGATATGTGGTATTATTCATTATTTATAGTTTTTATATTCTGTGTGGAACTAGGATGGAATCAAGACATAACTACTGTGTATTAAGAATAACCACAAGTTGTTCAGGCGACACCTGGCTACAATTAATAGGATGCAATAATGTGTGTCTGCACACATCTTAGACTGCTGCACAGGGTGCATAGAGGGTATGCAAATGCTCTAAACCAGGGTAACCAAATTTGGGTCTGCAACAGGCTGGTGGAGCTGCCAGGGACACAGTTCCTGTGGAGGGGCTCAGGGCTACCAGGTCTGACTGATGGAAGACGTTTTTTGGTTACACAGCTTACAACCTATTATATGAGCCTGAAATGAACTTAGTATCTTTGAGATTACCATTTCTTTACTAAACTAAATTGCCAATGAATCCAAAATACAATAAAGATGGACTTACAGCTGAAGACACACACATAAACAAAACTACCAATTGTTGTTGTTTTTTTTTTTTTTCCGAAAATCAAATGAAAAAAAAATAGCCTGGAGAAGTCTCTGTGGGTTGAAATCTCCTCCTCCCTTCTCTCCCCAGTTACAGAAGAATCTAGTTGAGTTATTCAGCTCACCACTACTCACTCCTTTTGTGGGGAAAAATAAGTGTGTATTTGAATTAAAAAAAAAAAAAAAAGTCTTTGTGTATTCGAAGGAGAGCAAAGGAGAAGAACCTACTACGTAACATATCTCGTCCAGCCAATTTTAAGACCAATTTTCAATTCTATGGTAAAATAAATTATGGAAGCTCATCCTTCAAAAGACAATTATAAAAATCCACCTTTGTGTAGAACTAAATTATTTCGAATTGTAATTATATTGCTTAGGACACTTTCCTTTCTTGCTTTACTTACTACCTCTACAGAAAGGGTTGATTTCCTGTAAACCTAGTTCCTTACCTGTGGCTTCTTCCAGTGTGGCAACATCCAGTCTGGGGCTGTAATTTCCATAACCAGCAGCAGTAAAAGCACGAATCTGGAAAACATACACTGTTCCTGGCTTTAAGTTATTAATAGAAGCTGAAGTGGACTTGGTTTTCACTGTTGAATAGGTCCTCTCCCTTTGATCCTGGAAACAGTAAGACAAAAGATTAAATTACATTTACAGATCATATTTTATCATGATTGCACAACAGCAACTGACAGCCAGCCTGGGTAGTTTATTTCAATTTGCTGAATGCTCTTTCCCCCCCAACAACAAAAATAAAGCATACTCTGTGGAGTATTACAAAACATTGTCAATGCAATGAAGAGCTCTAAGTGTAACAAAATTCAAATGGGATGTTCCTGTTGTTACTCAGAAAACATCTGAAAAAAAACCCAATTGCTTTTTTGGCTCTGATTAAATTTTGTGAAATTTTGATGAGGAATAACTCAACCACAGCTTTCCAGGGGAATCTGTGAGGTCTAAACATTCAAGGAGGGGGAAATTTTTCTTTCATGGTCAGAACATGACAAACATACAGCTACACAACCTGCCTTCATTCTGCATTATTTCAGTTTATAGCTGTCAGAATTTTTTTATTTCTACAGTACTTCAAAGTTACCATGAATGAAGTCCTAGACATTGTGAAATGAATGGAAAAACTGACTGACATCATTACTTTGATATCGTACCCTTCTATCACCCCTAAAAAATACAATATCGCCAATGTATAATTGGCTGGATTTTGCATAATTTCTGAGGTCCTTAACTCAGTTTTCATCTCAGATTTTTATCTCTGGTTTTTAGTCTTTTCTCAGTTTTAGACTCTAAGGCATAAAGAGGAACCCAGGGAAAGAAGCTCAGTATGACACTCTGCAAATTTGAAGCTGTAAGATTACAAACCCTGTGAGTAATAACTCACTTTCAAATAGTACAAAAGCTGTATCACAGATCATTAGAGTATTCAAAAAGCTATACTTATTCATCACATTTACTGACACAGATTATGTTTCAGCATAGATATGTGAAGCCCTGTTGATTTTTGGTGGCAGATGCAACCCTGATTTGAAGGGCAGAAGAGATGAATTAACCAACCATCTGAATGCACCACATGACCAGAGAAGCATGAGCCGAACGCAGCAGCGCTAATGAGATGGATACAGAGGGAAGGAATAAATCTGTAACTCATTTCAATAATACTTCACCAGCTAAAAGTGATGGAGAGCCTTCCCTGTCACAGTCAGTAAAGCAACCAAGGCTTTTGCTGAAATACAGGGCTATACAGAACATACATGATTTTTTTTCTCAGATTCAGTAAGGGCTTCTCCTGGTTCTTGCCCAGTCTGTTACTTGAGCAAGCCCACAGTCTTGGCTAGCAACAATTTTCTATATCTTCTCCAAGAGAATTTAAATCATCTGTAAGAGAGGACTGTGGCAGAATGTATGTTGGTATGTGAGAAAGAACAGGAATGCTTGAGAGATGAGGCACAAGTGTAAGGAAACCATAAACAGTCAGGTTCAGGACTGTAACCCACAGTGGAATTTCAGTTTGGGTTTTTGATGCATAAACGAGGCTTATTTGAATTTCCAACAGTCCTTATATTCAAAAAGAAATAACAAAAAAATAAAAATAACCTGCGATAGAAATCTCACAGGACACACTTATTTTGGAGATTTCAGGCCGTTTCCATTCCAGCCCTAGCCAGAAGTGAGAGGTGAAAAAAACACTTATCGGAGTATTTCAGAATGACAAAAAATATTTGATTTAATTTGGCTCTAAAAAGAGCCCAAAGTTCAAGTCCTTTTATTTTTCTTTTCTTTTAAACTAGTGGAACAAAACTTAAATGGCCTCTCTTGTTCTGAGCAAGAAGATTGTGAAGCAATTTTAAAGCTGAAATGCATTATTTTAGGAAGAAAAACAACCACTTCAGTCTTTGTGCAAAAATTGCCTGAGTTAAAGTTATATAGTCCAGTTTATCTGTGACTGTTAGAATGAGCTTTTTATTCTCTTTTATTAATTTTACTGTACTAAGTATAATACTGAAACATGTCCTTCCATTAAAAAAAAAACAACTTTAACATCCATTCCTCTCCTTGCAGACATAGAAAACTGGCAATGAAATTGTGCTGGTTATTTAAAATGAGTATATAGCGAAAATAATAAAAGCCACATTCTAAAAACTATCATTATATAAAAAGCTGAGTAGCTTGGTAATTCTTCTGTCATTTTACATTACTCATTTAAATTATTTATTTTATTTGAACAGATTAGAAACTGCTCTGCACATTAAAAAAATCCAAGGTTTTTGGTTCTCAATTTCTTTTTTTTTTTTTTTTTTGGTTCAGAGGACAGTTTTGCCCTTGATAAATATGTGATGTTTTAAAAATACTTGGACTTTATTTGCATGTGTATGTACACACACATGCTGGAGGGACAAAAATTATCTGCTAAAATTAGTAAAATTTCTTCCAAAGAATTATTTAGCTATCTGTACCTATCTGCTAGATTTTGTTATAAGAATCCTTAGAGTGAACAACTTAAACTGGAAGTTAGCATTAACAAATAAAAATTTTATTCCTTTCCCAAATCATATAAAGATTTTTTGATAAGTATATTTGTATAACTCAGCACTGAAAATGTAATATGACTCTTGATATTACATCCAATCTGGGCTGAATTTACCTAATTCTGTGTTACCTAGTAAGCTGACATGCTCTTTTTGATATAGGGGTACTGCTACCTTGCCTGCAGAAATGTCTTCATGAGTGACCACAAAGGAGCCCCTTTAGTAATTTTTTTTTTCCATTTTAATTCAATTTCTTTTTTTTTTTTTTTTAACAGAATGTTTTATAAAAATTAGGAGTATGTTATGTTATGCAGACAATTTCCCAGGCAATATGGAGGAGCCCAACTTAGTCTGGGTCCCATGAAAAACGTAGAGCTGTACAACCTGCCTCCATTCTGCTTTCATCCAGTTTACGGTTGTCAGAATTTTTTTATTCTGCAGTACTTCAAAGTTATCATGAATGAAGCCCTAGACATGCTGAAATGAATGGCAAAACTCCGACTGACATCAGTGAGATTGCAATTTCACTCTACTAGAAACAGAGATCACTTCATCTACTATTGAAAAGCAAGCTTCAATTCATTATTGTGTTGAGAGAACAAGTGAAAGATAAATTTCGCAGTCCTGGTCCTTTTCAAAAGGAAAAATAAGGAATATTTATTTTGTAAAAGTCTAGGAAGTGTTTTGAAAATTTTCAGACATCAAGTAGAAGCTGCCGAGCTCATAAGGAGCTCACAATGCAGTCAGGAGTTGTACTTGATACATCATTTCAAGACTAGAATTACATTGATACAGAAGGAAATGAAACAAGCTTCAAACACAATGTAGAATAGATGTGAAAACAGTAATATAATGGTAAAAATATCCAAGTACAACTTAACAATTAAAAAAAAAGGAAAGAAAGGCAGGTTTCAAGTGTATATTTCATTTTTAATATGCCAAAATACAGCATATGAGACATATGATAGCAATAATAATGCGGGATTTAGCTAGTTATTAAAAATAATAAAAATCACTGACTTTGGAGAGACGGGGTAGTTGAGAGCTGATGACTTTAACACTGTTCCACAATGCAGCAAGCCAACATAAAACAAACAACACATTGTTGCACATTACGATAATCTTAGCACTTACTTTCTCATAATACTTGATTTCATATTCAGTAATGACTCCATTGGGATGTTCTGGTTCCTGCCAGGAAAGCTCCACGCTCCTCTGCAGCACTCTTTCTTTCATTACGCCACTAACTTGCGAGGGAGCTGTTTGGACAAGATGTGTCAATAAATAAAAAGCATTTTCGTTGGATGGCTAAAATCAAATGTCATTACTGATCCACCCCATGCTGAGCAACTTTCATTAAGGTAAAAGAAAGCACCTTTTCATAGCTCACAATTCAAAGCTAATGAATATTCTAGCAGATCCCTATTACTGTTCATAAACTTAGAACAGAAATCGAACTAAAGTGCAAACAGCAAAAGGTGTCATTCTTCAAGTTAGTGCAAAACTGAGATTGATGGGATAGGAAAAACAATTAAGCAAATTAATTCTGATGATGATAGCAAATCAAATTTTTGGATTGATGTGTAGTAAATTAAGAGTCTAAATATTTATTGAATATGTTTCTGAAATGCACATAAAAAGAGAAATAATCTTTTAGAAACAAATTCACATTTTAGGCTGATTTGACATGACTAATTCCAGTTTTGCTTAGAAATAGTCACTTACATTATCTGATTACGACATGACGGTGACGAAAACAACTGTTAAGAGATGAAGCCCACTCTTTCTCATTAGTTCAAACCTTTCTAGGACATTTTCTCTTTAGAACTAAGTTTCCATATTTGGTCTTAGCATTTTTGAAAGTGCAAGACAATTTAAGGAGTAGATCTTATGGAACAAAGGGGACACCATCTTCCTCTGCCTCACTCTACAGAGATATAAATAAATGCACACTTCGTGCACACACATGTACACACACTGAGTTTCCTAATAAATATTGCCCACAAACAAGGACCTTTTGAAATTAAAAAACTCCAAACCCAATATAAAAACATTATAGAGACATTGACTCCCATATAAAAATGTTTAAGAGAGAATGTAATAAACTGTGAGAGACTGAAAAAATAACTCACTTTCTCAAGGTTTTCCTAATGAGAAAGACAGCAGATATTTTTCTGATGTGCAGCATCAAAGGAGGACAAACACCACAGTCTTTCTCAAACACACACAGAATTTAGAACAAAAGTCCTGTAAACTATAGCACTTTGAAAAACAACTGTGGTATTGGAACCATGCAGAACTTGATATTGTTCTCATTCAGTTTAATGGAAATCAATTTTGCTTGTGCAAAAGATAAAGAAAGAGAGGACCTGACCCTCAGCCTATTACAGTTAAAAGCTAAATGCCATTTACATGGATAAGGGCTTGGTCTTGGGGCAGACTCAGACACAGGAAAGGGGTCTAAGATAAATTTATCAGAAATAATATATTAGCAATAATACTAAAGATCTTAGCGTTAAATTTATATCTTTTTCTAATATAGAATCTAATACTGATTCTTTACCGAAATTTTTGTTTAAAAAAAAAGAAAATTTTCAATCTTTTAGGTAGAAAACCCCCACCTTATTTCAGAACAGTGTATAAAGCTTTCATTATGTAAAATTATGTAGTCTTCAGATAAAATACATTTTTTATCCCAAGCAACAAGGTCATCTTCACTTTCTCTAGTTTTTTAAAATAACATAAAACATCTAGAATGCACACTCCTGTATCATTAAGTATAACAATATAATGATAAAATTAAAATACCTACAGCACAATCAAGAAAATAATCCTCTGAAAAATTCAATTGGATTGTTAACTTTTCACTGCAATTTTGAAGTTACCAGGATTTTTTTTAAATTATAACATGTATGTTCATGTAGCATTTTTAAAATTTGTTTACATTTAATTGGAGGCTCCAAGAATACATGGAAATTAGGGTTTGAAGCCATGCATGATAATTTTCATTTTGAACTATTATGCCGTATATAATCAATATAATCAAATTTGAAGACCTCTTACTCTAGGCTGCCTAACTGATAAAATCATAAAATTGTATCAGACAAACACCCTGTGTTGCTGCACAAAGCCAGGCAGGATCAGTCTCACTCTCCTTGCATTCTCTTTCTGAAAGCTTAGAGTATTTTCGCTCTTTAATTAGTGAAATATATTCTTTTTCATAGCTAGGACTCCAGAATGCAGCTAACTAATTTACTGTCTAGTTTTCTTTGACATGATTAACTAGTTGTCTTCTTTGCCTAAATAAATACCTCTGCATCCTGAATGAATTTCAGAGAGGTCATTACGTTTCACGTATAATTTTCTATCTCATCCAGATAAATGCTTCTCAGATTGCTAATCTTACATTTTTAGATGTCTGAAATTAATGTTGGTACTTATTGAACAATTTTATATTACCTAGGTCACTGGAATTTGTTTTCCATGTTTCCTGCTTTTTGTTTTTGCTTATCAAATTTTTTCATTCCGTTGGCCACAGCATTCATTTTTCTTAAAGCACTGAAGCAAAATGAACTTGACATTAGTTAACTCTCTGTTTGTGGGGAAGGAACAGGAATGTGAAGGAGGAGGGACCGAGAGAGGGGAAAGATTTTAATCGAGGAAATGAAATACACTGTGTGACATTCCTACTTAACACCTGTACAAAGTACATAAAACCCAGGCATATTCCATTCTTAAAGAATTCCCATTTAAACTAAAATCCCAGTGGTTTATAAACATTGCAAGATAGCATTCAAATTAGTTTGGTTTGGTTTGGGGTTTGTGTGTGGGGTTTTTGATAATTTGTTTTTGTTTTGGGTTTCTTGCACCCAAAACTAAAAAAAGTTGTGCTACCTGTTATTATTAGAAGAACCACATGAGGAAGAAGAGAAAGTCCAAACCTACAGCCCAACCTTGCATATGTTGGCAGCTCTGGAGACCATTATGTTGCATATAATTCTCATACCACACGAGATTCCTAAAATGCAGCATGATATCTAACCTTATTTTGAGTTCTCATGTTTTTCAGGGGAAGAAGGGAATCATAAATCGACTGAAGCCAGTGTACCCTCCTCTGGCAAGGAATACCAGTTTGTTTTCACTGCACAGAAATCTCTTCAAACTGGAGCAGCCACATAAGCCAATCCATTGATGTGAGAGGGCAGGCTATCTTTATCCGGCCTTTTGGGCTGCATTTCTTGATCTCTGCTTAATGAGATTGTACAGGTCAGAAGCATTTTTTTTTCTTTATTCTAGTATAATAACTTCCTCTGTATTTTCTCTGTGGTTTTCTTACAGATGGTTTTACATTCATGTTGTATTTGCTATGGCTTCCTGACACCTCCTTTTAAACCTTTAGCCATCTTCTCATTGCCTATCTGTGCTAATTAATTAACAACTTTTAATGGTTTTGAAACAACTATATTTGAGCGAGCTTGAAAGTGAGTTAAAGAATACAATTCATCCTTAAATACAAGATAAATTAGAGAATTAAATTACGAAAAAAAAAAAAAGCTATAAAAACAGGATTAAAAATAACATGTTTGTTCCCATTTCTAGCTAAACCAATAATGATAATAACAACAATAATAAACTACTTCAGGGTGTTTTTCTTCTAGTAATCTACTTCTTGCCACTGCATCTCTAAAGAAGTCTTTCATGGCAAAGACACTTCTTACAGCATTTCTAGACAACTATATATCCAGTCCTGAATGACTCGAGCACGCATAATCCCTACTGTATCACTTCAGGTTACAAAGAAGCATCACTTGACGGAATCATTATTTCCATAATATATTACACGGGGGGATGCAGACTGTTCAAAACATCATTTGCTATCAACTTTCTTTCTGATAACACCTCATCTCTTCTTCTTCTCCTTCCTGCTGACACAACATCCAATGCATCAAACACACACAGCCTCTCAGGGCTAACAGGCAGATGTACCTACACACGCTGCATAAGAAAGTACTTTGAGAATGACAGGCCCTCAGCACACTCATTCACCTTTTTTAAATGCTTCAAATATACCATTCAGCAAAAGAAAAAATTGATTTTCCCCAGGTTTCAACATCACAGGCACTGAGGAATATAACTGTGCTGGGTTTTACTGATAAAGCCTTCAAGTTATATAGATTTCAAGCTGGTCATCATTTTCAGATCAAGTTATAGAAAAAGTTAAAACTGAGGTGACAAAAAGAGCAGGATACTCCAAGGATATATTCCCTTCCAGAGAGAATATTGCATCTGGTAGACTGATGTGTTCCATCCATATTGTTAAGCCAAGCATATTATAGTATTTGCACACATTATTAATATGTGCAAATATTAAGGTATAGAAAACTGTAGCAATTGTTTTGGAAAGCGCTACTTTTAGTCTAGAGTAATTTGAAAATTTTATAATATAATACTGCTCATGCCTTTAATCTCTATCCTTAGCTATTTTCCAGTTCTCAAGACTAACGTTTTCCTTGATCCATAGTGTGCTTTCCAGAAGGCAGAGAGGTGTATTAGAACACATCACCACCAAAAAAACCAAGCAAACCAAAAAAGTCCCAAAACAAACAAAACCCAAAACCAATCAAACAAAAATGCCAAACAAACAAACAAACAAACAAACAAAAAACCCTGAAAAATTAAAATATGTGAAGCTGGACTTTAACATATAAGAGGAATTAGGCAAAATGTACCAATTGCTAGCACAAAAAACTGTAAAGATCTTTTTACTGAAAAAAGATAAGTCAGCAAAAGGAACACACCTATCCATTTCTCAGTGATTTCCTTAAGTCCTGAATATTGAATGTGTCTCAATTCCATCAACAGCATCAGTCATGAAGACTTTAAATTTAATACTTTTTAAAAAGTGTCTCTAGAAGCAGCATCCTGTGTATTTAGTAGTTCATGCATGCAAAAGAAAATACTTAAAATTCTTAGAAATAAGGGTTTACAATCCTGAAGTCACACTTCATACAGAAAATTTCATAAATGAACAGGAGTTCATTTGTGAACTCCTCCTTGTGCAGGAGTTCATTTGTGAACTCCTCCTTGTGCAGGACTAAACCCTATATCAACAAATGCTACTAAATCTATGCTTGCAACTCCAGTTTCATGACTTGTCATACAAATTCTGAAGAATGAATGGGCTATCAGACTTCCTTAACCTTTTATTATTATTATTATTATTTCCTTATCTTACAACAGCAATAATGTTCTGAAGTAAAGCTGAGCTTCCTCCTGCTGAAGTTGAACAATAACACTGGCACTTTGACAGCACCCTTATGGTGCTTCCTAAATGACAAAAACTTGGCTTTTGGAATCTTTTATTTTCATATCATGAAGATATGCAAGAATCATTCAAAACCACCAGCTTTTCCTACAGCAACGAGATCCATTTTACATCCCTGTAAAACTGTATCATAGGGCCTAATATAAGTTTTACATTACATAAACAATTTTTTTGCAACAGTGTTCTACAGCAGTTGAAGGGTGTTTTGAGTATTGAGCCTGAAGGGGACATTGCTAACAGATGCAAAACATAGGAAAACAGGGATATTGACATCCCAATGGTTATAACCTACTCTGTCACTTCTTTTTAACATGTCTTTGCTGTGTCCTTTTTTAGCAGAAATCTTTGGATAACAGAGTTGTTTTGCCTCTACATCTATTTTAAGTGAGACTGTAATATGGCATTTTACCAATAACAAATGTAAAATGAACCCATATATATATATATATATAAAATGTGTGTATATATATATATATATATATATGCATATGAAAATAGTAGCAGAAAGTTATACTGTTGTTAGCTCTTAAATGGTTGTTCAGGAAGACAATACAAAACTCCCCATACTCCATTATAGTCCTCTACCCAGATTACCCAAAGGACACCTTTCTGCTGGCTTTTGCACTGCTTTGCTCCCGAGAGAAAGAGTGAAAGTGAAGTCATAACCTGGCCTCCAACCATGTTCTGGTTTGCTCTCAAGGGAAACAGGTATCAGAATTGCCAAAATTACTAAATAAGAGTGGAAGGCAAACAGATTATACACCTTGAAGAATTGCAGCTGCCGCTGTCAGGGATCAGGGGGTCAGCATGTGGCACCACACTGTTTTTTGTGCTGGTCTGAAACAGGATACCTCAGGATACATGCCCTCCCTTGCTTCAGGGCACATGTCCTTGCTTACTTGTGTGGAATTGTCTGGTGCAAAAAGAGCCTTGGCCAGGTTTGCCAGTACTGGAAAAATTTTAACACTTTACTACATGGCTATTTCCCTTACTTTTATAGTCTGTTTCTTCGAAAGATACAACATTTTTTTGCTAGAAAGAAAAAAAAGCAATTGTTTATTATATTAATCATTCAAATTATTAAAAATTTCACAGCACTGTAATATAGCTCTCACTCGAGTGCTTCTAAAGCCATGAGAGAAAACTGCCACAGCTTGTCCTTGAAGTGCTTTGAAAAAAAATGCTTACATTTCACTTCATTTTTATACTAATATTCACAATAATTTTCATATCATTCTATATGATAATTAATGCAAAAAGGTAACGGAAAAAGTCATGATAGCTCTTAAACTGAAAATTATTAAATGTATTGATAGACATTCACAAGATTTTCTGTTTTTTACAGTGTATTTCTCTCCCCTCAGTTAAGCCTCCACATGACAAAGCAGCCCATGATAAAAGGTTATTGAGTACCACTGTATTATGCCATTAGTACCCATTGCTTTGGATCAATGGCAGAGAAATTCCCCACTGTGTTTACAAGCTGCAGCATTCAAAAAAAGACCCAAATAAATCAGATATTTTACACTAACAATATCCTACAGAGAAACCATTTTAACTTCCTTGCTGATACACTTTACTTTCCAGCTCATAAATATAACAGAGTGTGCTTACAGTGCTGGTAAGCCATCAGCAGAGGCACACACAGTTGCTCTGAGCCACTTGGGAATGTCATGAGTACATGGGAACAGGCAAGGTAGTCAAGTAATACTTGACTGTGTTACTCCATCACATGTTTTGCCATTACTTTTATGGCTGAGAAACTCTCAAAATACTTGCTGATCTACAGAGAGGAACAAAAGCAGTAGTTGCCCAAACACTATACTGTCAAATATCAATTTAAAAATAGAATCATAAAATATGCTGAGTCGGAAGGGACCCATGAGAAAAAAAACAATAAATACATTCTGATCTCCCCTAATATGACTAGCAAATTTTTAACAAAGCTTATGCTCCAATAGCATTATTACCAAATGTGTAGTGATTTACTAACTGTCCATACCTTTTAAATATCTGATGCATTTAAAACACATAATGGTTTGGTAATTCTTTCATCAAACTCAAAACTTAGCAGCTGGATCAGTTCTGTATGCTGTCTAGTCTGGCAAAATTGTGGGGAGGGAAACCAATAGAAAGAAAGAAAAAGAATCTACCAGAAAGAAATGAAACAGTTTAGAAAGATCAGGCTGACAGCTTGTCTATCATGGTTTGATTTTTTTTCTGGTCACAGTCTACATCTAGACCCATTCTATGAACTCCCCTGTTTCTTCTGCCTGACATTTGGTACAAATATTACTGTTATGTCTGCATCTCATTTCTTTGAAAACTGGCAACTTGGGCATCAATCAGTGCTGAACGGATGCTGAGTTGCGTAACAAGTGACAACGTCGTCTCCCAAGATATCCACAACTCTTGTTTTGTGAATAAGTTTTGACATGTCAGGCACAAACCTGATTCTTACAAATGTGTTAGAGTAACAAACCAGCCTTACAAATAACAGAGAGGGGCTTTTGTTCTCCTGAAGCATTTGTTTTCCTTTGCAGAAGAAGTATTTCTATGTTAATCAGCTTTTTCTTTTGTCCTGTGCTATTTTGTGATTCATCTTTCGTAACTTTTTCTATATCTTTTTTTAGAGAAACATCTGCCACCAGCCTTGCAGTAAATCCTTGGCACACAGATATTATTCTTCATTAAAGAAAACAAAACACCACAAAACTCTCCAAAGATGAGGATACTCTTTTCCCTGGTGGAATACTCAGACACATAATGTTCTCCTTCTGTCTCCAGTCATCTCTGCTGGCAAGTGTCAATTACAGACATAGGTTTTAGGGAACAGAAGGATAAAAACCAATTTACAAATACTTTTCTCTGGAAGCAGACAGGTGTAATGACTGAGACTGTTTGCTGTAATTGAATTTCATGCTGTCATCTATTCAGTCACAAATAGATGTCAGCTTCAAGGATGCTACACATGGGGAAAAAAAGAACAACAAAAACCCCTTAACACATTCTTATTGCTACTGTATAGCTAAGTTTGCTACTCTAGTTTGACTGCGGCAAAATAAATTTTTACTTTTAGAAAAGTGTCTGAGGTGATTTACAATAGTGGCTTTGGAGGCCTATGGAGCAGTTAGATTATGTTTATTTAGTGTAAGATGTCCAAGACACAATTGAGTGAATTCCAGCCCCATTACAAAGCATTTTGTTTCAGACACAGCCAACCAAAATCTGGAAACAAAGTGNAACAGTTGATCAAATATTAACAAAAAAGCATATAAATATTCTATAAAGATGTCAGCACAAAACAATAATTATGTGCCAGAGGTTTGATCAAACTGACGCTTCCAAAGATATAATTGTTCTGTGGGGAAAAAATATTACTCTACTAACGTTCCTCAAATGTGTAACAACTTCTGTTCCAGCCTTCCAAATTCCTGTGAAATGCATCATAATGGCACTGCTAACAATGGGCATATTTCTGAAAGCAGCATGGGTAATAATCACAGGGAATACACAAAGAACTCGATGCAAGAAGAGTTTGCATTTTCTCTCATGTTATGAGCTGTTTTTCTCCCGAAGAGCAATAAATCTCTAGAATTCAAGAAGATGGATAAATATCCATCTGGGAATCTCTGCTACAGTGATAAATATCAGAAGCAGTAAGGCTGAAGTAATTGACTATGCACAGGAGGGAAAGTCATGTCCATGAGGAGAAGGTCAGGCACAGCAGACAGCCCATGATTCCCTAGGTCAGGACTTGTAGAGGAAGCAGCTTCACTGGCCAGAGCGAGGTCACTGCTGTGGAGAGCTGCCACTGACATAAACACAATATTCAAAATTTCTCCTGACATACAAAAATTCACTTACATTCTGTCAGCTGAGAAAAAATCCATTTGATACAATGTTGATTGTCCCAAGTGAAGTAACTTTGGATGTTTGCACGAGCTGTTCAGAAAATACTCTTGTGCAAAAGCAGAAGGAAAACCCCTTATCTTCGGGGGAATGTATTTTGCAAAGTAAAGCTATTTGATTGATTTGACTATACAACAAAAAATTAACATCTCACTATTCAACAGCAAAAACAGTATTTTAGACTTTATGTGCATATTTACTTTAAAGCTAACAAATTTTGTATGAAAATATCTTTAATATTTTTTATTTTCTTTTTTTACACCAAAAATATTAAAACTTGTAATACATTTATAGGGCTTATGCAACTACATATGATAAAAAGCATGATTTCAAAAAGATCTTAAATATTCTTCTCTTTGTGTAGACGTTAGTTCCTAAAACTCCTTACTGCTCATAGTAACTTTTAATTTGGGGATTTTTTTTTTTTTTTTTTTTCTGTTATTTGAGAATATGCTATGGTTTAATGCTTCTCCAGGTTCTGCTCACCAGAAAACTTTGCTCAAAGACTTGTCTGACGCAGAAATGTATTAAGCTGGAAACACATCAATCATTTAATGAAAAAATTTACTACGTGGTTTGAAAAGCCGTACAGAAGAATCTTTTTTTTTTTTTTTTTTACAGGCTTTCTAGTGGCTTCACTTCCCTGAATACTATGAGACTCTAAAGGAAAGCAAAGTTCTGTATCCAAAGGTTAACTTCTTGGAGATTTAGAATACGAAAATGTCAATTGCACAAATTATAAACCCATTTAGCTTTCTGATTAGTTCCACTTTCAGCATACCATTTAGGGCTCAATTCTGACCTCTCATCAATCATATTTTAGTTTAGCTGCATTGATTTTATCTAAGTTATCCTCACTTTATACCAATGGAAACAAGATCAGAATCAAGTCCTAAGGGTAAAGTAATTAAAAATGTAATTACCGCAACTGATTATGCAACATAGTTACATCATTAATTGGCTACAATTTTTAATATATTTTTTAACAAAAAGATTACAATTACTTTGCCAATTTCACAGAGATTGGTCTTTACGGTTTTTTATTTCAAAAGTAATTCTGTATGAGATACAGACAATCTAACTTAGGCCCGTGGGTGCACCTCCCCTTTAGGCGGCCACAGCACACATAAATTAAGTGCTTAAGTTCACCCAAACAGCTTTGGTCCCTGTAACAGAGAGGTAAGTGCACTGGAGAGATCAAAAAAGAGAGACTGCCTGTTTAAACTGAGACCTGTAAATTTTAAAACATCACTTTAAGACTTTTGAAAAACTTTCTCCACTGGCTACACAGTGAATTTAGGCACTGATTTCAGAAGAAACAGATAACCTAGTAAAGCCAATAAAACTGACACATAACACTTATGTACTTTTTAGGTGAGGGAGACCCCATCTTTCTCACACACTATCTAAAATTTCTTCCTCCCTCCTAAATTTCCTTTGCATTTAAGGAGGCATTCTATTATCCTTAAAGTTCTTGAAGGTAATTAGCCAGGAGTTTGCTCTGACTTACCTCTCATCCAAATCTCATAGGACCCAGGTTTCTACATACAATAGTGTAAGTCTAATTCCTGGTGAGCCTAGAGGTATTTTAGCAAACTGCTATTTAAGTACTGTGACTACTTATATAACTCCAGCTTCACAACTGCAGAGAATCAATTTAATGATGAAAATATTCCTACGTAGTATTGAAGTCTGAACAAATATTTTATAAGGAAAAAAATCCTCAAAACAACAAGACCAGAATAGCTTTTGGGTTGGATTCTATTTCAATTTTTAATGGTGTGAACAAGTAGTGACGGCATTGGCTCCTTTCATCCTGAGTGTTGAACTTCAATCAATATCCAGGATGAAGGAGATGAAAATGGAGCTCTTTGCAGTAACCCAAAACCATGCAACAATAAGTCAAAAAGGCTAAACTTAAAAAAACCCAACCAAACAAAGCCGGTTCTGTTTTATTGCACATTTACTCAATATATTAGAAAAATAAGCAAAACTGAATAAGTATCTTGAATAGTTTATTATGGTTCTGTTTATCTTAAATAATAAACTTTAGATCTGATTCTTCATTCCCTCACTCAGTTAGGGTACTGGGAGAGAGTAGGGCTGGTCTGTCTTTCAGACTGCATCCAACATAAGCTGTTCTGCTAAATGAAAGTCTGGAAAATGGTGTCTACATATGTAAGAAGCCCTTCCAGATTGTAAAGGAGACAGCAAAAAGGCCATAAAACTGGAATGTCACAAAAGCAATTAAACTTGAGTCTTAAGAGCGGCACAATCCTGTGTTTTAATGAAAAATTACTGTTTTCCTACACAGACTGTGCAGATCATTTTTCAATTACTGTTTTCCTGTGAGAGCCTCCAGGTCTTCAGTAGAAATTATTGCTACCTACATGTATGTAGAGCACAGAAGTTGCACTTGCCACCAGCAGCAAGAGACTCAAATTTAGTGATTCCAAGGCCCATCACTAGCACAGCAACTGAGCTGACGTGAGTGAGCATGGTGTACAATACGGGTCATATTTAGATCAGTCAAACAATACAACATAACTTAAACCAACAGTGTACTAAACAACAGAATGTGCAAGGTTGCACAATATGTAAACAGCAACAGAAATAGGACTACATCCTCTGAACAACAGTCTAATATCTTATTCATTTGAAAAAGCTCCAGTGTAATTATTTATACTCATGAATGCATTATAATACACATATTAAGATGGATATACATCAGAACCACAAACATCAATAGCTGGTTTCATTAATGAATATGGTCTCAGCACTGCTTACTGTATTAAATGAAAAAAATAAATTGTTGGTACTGGAATTTCCCACGATAATAAATATACTGAATGTTCATTACTCCCCCTTATATATGCAAGTAAAAACCCTGACTTAAAAAATAGCTGTGCTAAACCACTTAGAAACTCCTTCTATAATCATTCAATTATAAAAGTAGCCAATCTACTCACTATCTAGCTATGAGTTTTTGAAGATCTTTATGTGAGCACTGCTAGAAAAGGGAAAATAGTAGAGATTACTTAATGTACAGATTACTTAACTAATTAAAGCTGTACTGCACACATGCTCAAGCATAATAAAAACAGCAAAAAAAATCCTCCTTTTTTTCTGTCTAGCCAATGGTTGAAATAGGTTGAATTATTCATTAAAAAAAAAAGCCAGCAATGATATGCCCAAGTTTTATTTTAAATCTCTACTTGAAAGCTTTTTCTTTTTTTAACCTTGTAATTTCTCTAATCCAAACTAAAGGTTTATGAAATACACATATCAGATAATACAGAGCCTCATGGAATTTTTTTAATAACATCTGCATCTACAGGAGCCAATCAGATCGTTATACATGCAGTATGTGTGCAGATTAAATAGAATAACTATCTTCAAAAGGACACAACTGCAAACTTATTTTAAAAGTGAAACACACAACTGGCTTATCTTTATTAGAAGAACTATAACTGCATATATTACAATCTTTAAAGTAATGTACAATTCACCATTGAATATAATTCTCCTTATCTGGACTCAAATTTCACACCCCAGTGTGCAATACCTGCCTGGACTGATCCCATCTAATTTTTCACCAGACGTATTAAAACACAAGTCCAGTGTCATTAAGGTCCTTTGAGTTAGTGGAGAAGGAGAACCTGCTGGTCATTCACATCTCAGGTAACCAAGTCTTAGGTGTGCCTTTAAGCTAGATTATTTCTACAGGTGTGTCCTAAAATGGAACCTACATCACTTGATTGGTAGGATTGTTTTCTCATTCTACATCTTTCATAAGGTTTGCACTTTCTTATAATTTCATTATCATTATTAAATTTTAAATCATTCATCTAATATTTGTTTTCTCTGATAGAAATACAGAGATGCTAATTTCTGGTATTTGTCTCAATTTATTACCCACAGCTGGGAACTAGCCTTCCTAATTTAAACCTCTGAGTCTATTTAGTAAATGCCTAAGAACTTTCCCAAGAAGAAATCTTATCAAGGAAAGGGGCTGCCCTAAAAGGCCTACAGAGAAGCATCCTCTCTGGTACAGCTCATGCACCCAGCTAAGGAGGCTGGACTCCCCTCTGAGGGATGGTGGAAACATCTGCCACTCTTCAAGAGGCAAATGAGGCATATCCTGTAAAGAGTCTGGCTTACTCAGAGTTTAAAATTCGTGTCGATACGCAAGACACAGCCAAGTTTAGCAGACGGAGTCTACCACCTACCCACCTTTCTGCTGCAGTCATTAACTTTTCTCCAGAGTGCCTAGAAAGCACTCTCACCCCCTAGACATAAACAGACTTTTGAGTTTTTGCAAGTAATTTCCACAAGATTGTATGCTATGAAACACACGTTACAAAATACACGATAAATTAGGATTGTGACTAATGCAGATTTGTGAGGTTTAACATGTGAACAGCTGGCCAGCTGACCTAGAGCACAACAGCCACCTGCATATGTCTTAAGCGACTCAGCATGGCCTGAAGTGACAGGATCACCCCCAAATTCTGTTTGAACTCTACACTTTACTGTACAGCCAGACCACCCAGATTACATACTCCAGTGTTAAGTACGTACTTCTCCCCTTTTCAACTCTGTGGTAAACTGCTTGCCAAAGAATTTAAAAGAATAAAAAGAGATCATCAATTTAGTTTTTAAAATACTCAGAATGTATTTTTATATTTGCATTTTGTTAATATATGTATTTAATATCAAGGTAGGTCTCAAACCCCCCCCCCCCCCCCCACCCCCCCCCCCCCCAAAAAAAAAAACAAAGCAGGAAAGAAATTCCAAATCTGCAACACTTTTGAAGAAGATGGATTAGATTACTGTGAAATTATCCCATTTGATCCTTTCCTTTAGTTTTCATACTAGTCCATAGCTCAGGGCATATGGTTCAAGAAGGGAATATGGTCCCAAGAAGGGAAGGGGAAAGTTGGGAAAGGGAAAGGGAAAGGTGGCTTTTTAAATCAGTGCACTTTTTTCTGAAAAATCAGATGCCTGCAACTCTTTCATTAAATTTAACATGAAGAAAGCAAAATCTGGAAAAAGATTTGGCCCAGTCCAGACTGTGTAACAGTAGGTGAGGTGCCATGACTGGTCTCAAGCACTGGCTCAGAAGTTCCAGAAGGTCAGGAATGCAAGCAGCTGGCTAGAGTTTAAAGGAAGCTTAACTATTGTGGGAGAAAGCCATTTTAATGACTTACCAGAGGCTTACAGAAGGTTAAGCTGTCTGAATAGATACAAACAATGACAATAAAAACGTTAGACAAAAGAAATTCTCCTTACCTATAGAATATCAATGTTTATCAGAGGAGCTTTATCTTGTTCGTAACAAGTGGAATCATGCAAAAACAAGATCAATAAGGGAGGATGCCTTTAAAGCTTCACTGTTGCATAATGAAAACTACTTTGAAGAGCTGGCTGTGTGTTCATGGAGAGTTAGCAAACTGTCCCTGCAGGCGCTGGTGACATTAGGCAGCTCAAAATACAGTATTTCACTTGAAGCACATCTGACTCATTCTATTGGCATAAACATCACATGTTTAGCATTAACTGCTTTTACAACCAGCTTTATAAATATAGTTTGCTTCCCTTTCCAACGGCTGTCTTCTCCTTTCTTTTGTTGCAAATATTTTTGCTTGTTACTTCTGCCTCTGACAGTTTGACAGTTATTACCTTAAGACATTGCAGGTGTTCTTTAGTTCTTTCCAAAGAATGATCTAGGTACCCAAAGCCTTCAGCACATTAACTGGTGACTAATTTTTAATGGTACACCTAAAAGAATAAATCTCAAAGGCAGAAAATACAAATAAATATAAAAGGATGACAGGAGTACCTCACGTTTTTTAAAAATCCAGCGGTATTATTTTATGGCGAAATGAAGAAGAATCTAACCACTAGCACTTTATAACATGGCACTGTAACACTCAGGTTGTAACAAATGGAACACACTACACTCTTAATTAGGCTATTAATCAGCAGACTGAAAGGTGGATCGACACTGTTGCCATTTCCTCAAGATACAGATTTCCAGATTGTCACCGGTTATCCAGAGAGTGGCAGTTTGGCTGGAATGCTGATTTTGCTTAAACAGCACCCTTTGCCCCAGTCATTCTGGAACTAAAAGTAAATCTTCCTTATTTCCTTTGTTTCCACAGCAAAGTCCCTTTGCCAGGAATCAGGATGTAGGAAAACAATCCAGAAACGTCCCCTAGCCTGTATCAGCTTTTCTTGGACAGAGCCACAGGCTTCTCTGAATGGAAGCTGATATGGACAAAACTGTTTCTCCTCCCAAAATAAAGCAGTCAAGAGAAGAAAGGTCAACCTTCCTTCTATATATCTGTTATCCTATTATTTCTTTCTTATAAATGTATGATGAGACTGATTTGAACTTTTTTCTCTATAGAATTCCTATCTTCCTTCCACATTCTCATTTTGTTTGTATTGACATGTAAAACCAAAGTCCTTCTTGTCCTTGACTCAACTATGATTTATGTTGCTTCATGTATTTAAATGCACTCAGAGTTTTCAAATGAAGTTGTGATGTTTAAATAACAAAATTGTAAAGCCTAATGAGGACTTTAAGTGTCTCTACTGTAGAAGAACCAAAGAGAGAGAGGAAAAGACAAGCTTCTTAAATATAGCAAAATAGAGATATTTTGCTCATCAAAAAAGTCATCAAAAGGATGGGTAAGAGAGGTGACCCAAACTTACACATAGTTTAGAGCAACCTCAGGAAGTTATACTTCTAGGTCTCCTCTAATATTACTACAGGAAACCTTTACTTAGCTGTAATTTAACTGAAACTTACATAACTTAAACATTTACTTAAAACAGAAAATCTCACTTACAGCAGACTGTGATGTTTGCCCATGGCAGATGAAGAGGAGGATTAAAAGTTACGTATGTAAATCAGGGATGTACTAGCGTTGAGTGGTTTGTTTAAGAGACCATTATGTTTGAACAGAGATTGTCGAAATTGGGCTCTTTTGTACATCCTACATCTTATCCTTTTATCTTCCATCCTTTTAATTGAAAATGGCAATTATCTTCCATCCTTTTAATTGAAAGTGGCAAATTCTCTTCAAAATAATAAACAGGATATGGTACCACTTTCCATCCCTCTTGTTTTGGAGCAATGATCTAAATTTAGTCAGTAGAAAGCATCCATACTACTAGCCTGCATCCCCCAAAGGACTGGAAGGGATGTGATACAGTGTGTACCTCTTGAGAAAGAGGCCCCAAGAGTAAAATGCTGCTAAGGGCTGGAAAAACAAATTATGTCTTTGCGTCATTTGAATCATCCAGCCTTGTGTTAGATCACAGATATAATTAAAAAAAAAAAAAAAAAAAAATGATGTGAGCAGAATAAAGAAGTGATCCTAATGAAATTAATTTTTGTCTTCTTCCTCACTCTTTGTCATGGTATTCAAACACAGTTTTATTCTAAATAAAATTAATGTGTCTCTTTTCAAATTCTCAAAAGATTTGTTTTTTCAAGGTAGCTATTTTGAAATTGCAGCCGTAAAAATGGTTGATTTAATGCACTTTATAAAACTGTTTCTCTCTTAGACATACACTTTTATGTACTAACTTAGTGCTTCCATCTTTCATTTTAACCTTCTAAGTTTATTTTACCCTTGCATTTTTTACAGCTTCGAGATAAACAACAACTTCACCTATGTACATCAGGATACGGCTCTTTAACTCAAACTTTCTGCACAATGAAGGCTGCTCTATGGTCTTTTAGTCAAGATATATCACCTGACACCTTTTTTGTTTGGATGGTTTATACATTTTCTGGTCCACCTGATTCACTGGAGCATCAGCTGTGAATAGATGCTAACACACCTGCTTTGTTTTCACTGGTCACAAGTTAAGTCTGCTCACCAGAAACAATCAATACTACACATGACTTGTGCATTAATGACAGAAAGAAAAAAAGTGTTACACTGATGAACCCATAATTATCACATCTTTATTGTGGCACTGTCTGCATATTTATAAATGTTGTTGGACTTTTACATTGCCAGGACACTGATTTTTGCCAACGAATGAATCTCTGTATCCTGAAAGAAAACTTCTTTCTTGTGCTAGATACAGATCTCTGATTACAGCGAGATGTTCTTGGGAAAACACTGTAATTTTTCATTTTAATGTTCTTTTATTTGTGAGAAACAGCAAACTGAATTTGCTGGGATAATTATCATGCCCAAACCAGCCAATAATAAATATCATAAAATAAAAACCCAAACAAAATCCACCAAAGTGATGCTGATAATAAAATAAATCACTACATTTTGCTTCCCTGATAAAAAAAATAAAGTAGTATGCTCATGCAAAGGCAATCCTGAGTTTTGCAAGACAGGTTTTATAGCAAACAGGTGCTACCATAGCACATATTTATTTATTTTTAATAGATTCTCTCATTCTCTCTCACTTAAAATATGTATTGTTTATTAGCATTTACTTAAACATTAGGGAAATAACACTTTTAACACATGTTGATTTAAAAGTACAGAAAACGAGGAATTTCATTACCAACAGAGATACAACTGCCTTATGTGTTAGAAATTTTCATCTAAAATGATGTTGGGGAACCTTAAGCATCAGCATCTGGCACAGTAACTGGAAGGTGTCTGGATGCCTCGTGCTCTAGTGGTGACTTCAGACCAGAAAACTCAGGTTCACCACCATGCAGCTTTAGGCACTAAGTGGCACACCAAAGTTAAAAATAAAATCTCCAAGACTCAGAGCAAAGTCACCTTCTGATTTAACATCCCTATGTCTTGCTGCTGGATTCATGAGAGTCCTAAAAAACCTCCCAAGTTTATCACTAAAATACAGTCTTCTGGGTAGGTGCTAAACTTGATAAGGATTAAAATTAGGCCTGTGTCTTTATCTAGAAAGTGTATGTGACTGAACTTACACAGATATATTGTCCCAGGGGAGTCTGGAAAAACAGTTTTTTGACAAAATATAATCTACTGTGCAAATACAATCTCAGCTGGCCAAAGCTTGCCCAAAAGGTCAGCAAAGCTAGCATACAGCAGGACAAAACACTAAACAACACCCTAACAAAATGATGTTCCAACTGAAAGTAACAGCGCTTACTACCTCATTATTTTTTAAAATTTTCTTCTTCCTTTATTCTGACTTGTGGAAATGGTGGCATCTCTTTCTAAAGCAAGGTGAGAGGAGAATTCAGGGCACTCACTTCGGAGTGAAATTCCTGCTTTAAAGCTGCGTCTGTTCAAGTGTAAACATCAAAATCTAGTGATCTATGCTAACAAAATGCAGGAAAACAAAATCATGAGCTCACTGTATCTCTCTTCCAAACAGGGTTTCGTTATGTATATGTAGGACTTGGCCACAGCTCAAGGACAAAAATTCATGCCACTCAAAGGAACTTGTCTCAGAAATGCCATTCAAACATTTGCTGCTTGTAACCACTTTAGATTACCACTTTAGAAAATGCTGAATATTAAACACTCGGCTTTTGCTTATTGATTACACCCATGTAATTCTTCCTCTTTCTTTTTACAGATTAAAGTCAATTTACAGAAAAGTCACTACCAGTCCAGCACTGCAAAGAAAATTTAGGACATGTTTTTGCAACTACTAGTACTGCCTGTGAGAGCTACTCTGGAAAAGAATTGAGTGTAAGGAGCTGGAGTATCACAGGAATGAGCAAATGTGTGGGCGAGATGCCCTGATACTCCTGTATCACAGATGTGTATGAAATACCTTCCCTTAACTACGGTCATTACAACCCTTTTTATTCACCAAAAATGAATTTTGCTCTCAAGATCTGGCCACCTGAGAAGAGGCTTTCAAAGGCAGAAGAAAAAGTGGGTGCCATAATTTTATTTTAAGAATGATGGCTTAAGGGATACTTTTTGTGCTCTCCTTAAATTTTTTCATTATTAAAATATAGACATTTCCGTGGGGATGTAAGGTTAGATTTTTAGCTGAAACAAATCAGTAGCGTGCCAGACAATGTTATAATTTAACTTCTATTTATGTATTACACATGTAAATTGTTTTGGTTTTGTGCATAGTGAACAAAATTAAACTCACTGTTATTCAACCTAACAATTCTGACCAAATTTAAGTTCACGTGTTCTGATATTACACGTAAGACTTTTCTTCATTACAAAAGGATTTTTTAATTTGGTTGGTTTGTTTTTTTTTTTTTTTCCTTGTGTATGTTCTTGTTATTAATAGAGTAATATAGCTTATACTTATCTAGAAGTAACTTAGTGTTTCGTTCATAAGACATATGTCTGTTACACATGTACACATTGAAATATTAGGGTATTCATTGAAAAGAAAATTCTGCACTAATGTAAGTCACATGGTTCATAATACTAAGACTAAAAAATGAGCACTATAGAATATGATTATACAGCAATAATTATCTATTCTAATATGTCTCGATGTAATATAACTTCTAATACATAATACATATGTAATATATGTAATGAATAATAAATATTTAGAATACAGGAATGAATAACCTAGTTAAAAATACTTTGATAAAAAATATATATTAATAATTAGATATTAGACCTAATTAGATAAATAATGTTTCATTTACTTATTTATTTGGATTTAGCCCCCCACCAAAAGAACACCAAACACAAAAACAACCAAAAGCACCAATGAGATTCAGTATTTTGTAATATCTGGATTCAGCAAATTTCTCATTGTCAAAAGAATTTTCCCTGGTAATTATTTTTATTCTTTTAATATTAAAACAATTTCTAATATTAGAACTTTCTTTAAAAAAACCTACAACAATCCAAAATTACTAGCATAATTAGTCATTTTTAAAAGCACAAATATATTTTTTTCTGGCCTTTACTGTGAGTTTTCTTAACCTGAAGTCTGGTTAAATGTGTATTTCATCAGTCTTTAAGAGAAGTAATATTTTAAATACTCTGTAACACAAACTTTTCCAAGTCCCAAAATTTGCAGACTCTCACTAACTTCTGACTTAATGCAAACTGCCACTAACTTTTGACTTAATTTCCTAATCTGAAGTTCAAAAGCTAAGCTACATTTTTTCTGTCATGTCTAATAAAAAAAAAAAAAGTCCATGTCAGAGAGTTAGGAAAGAAGACATGGGAAATGTGTGTCGAACCAGCAGATAAAGATTTTCATCTAAAATGGTGGAAAGACATTTGAGGAATCTGTATTGTTATCTAGACAGAACCATTGTAAATTGGCATAATAAATGAGCAGCATGTCTTAATTACTCAGGAAGTTCCTGAAATTAGAATCATAAAGCTGTCCTTCAGAGTAGAGGACTTTTGCCTATTCCACCATGCAGACCGTTGGAAGGAGGTAAACAGGACATTAGCATTTCACCTTGTCCTTGGCATAGCATGCCATTGTTACTTAGAGTAAAAAGCTTTTATGGTTAGAGAATGCATTTTTATATGTGGATCTAATGACTAATGTAGTCAGCCTGAAGTCTGATGGGAGCTGTTTAATGCTATTCCAAAAGAAATGAAAAACAGTAGGAAAAAAAAAAACCAACCAAAAAACAACAAACTAACCCTGATAATGACACTGTCTTTCAGCTAGTTTGGTAGCAGAGTTTATACGGCTCTGCAGATGAGAGACAATTTTAAGTATACTTCAAAAAAAAAAGGCAAAAATGTACAGTGATTTAATGGAATTAATAAGCCATATTCATAGCAGAAAAGTAACTGAATTATGTCTATTTTCCCCTGCCTTATACATAACTCACTGCCATCCTCTTCCTTTATCAGAAATACCTGCATGAAAGAAGATAGGGTACCTCTATCTCTATCTTGGTTAGCAAGGCTCAGTCCTGCAGAAAGACCATAAAGTTGATTTGTGACATCACAAATAATGTTCCGTGTTACAGTTCTTATCAGATTTTGGAGTAAAGAGTCTTTGGACAATAAATCACAAAAATATGGGTCATCAGCAGAAAAAGCTTAAAAGTATCTTGAAAAATATAAGAATGGAGCACCAAATGGGACAAAGACTTATTTAAAGCTAGTTTCAGTAAAGGCCTGTTTACCCAAACTGTGTGCCACAAATATGCAATGAGAATGCATATTCCATTTCTCTGAATATTTATAATGCACTAGCAGAATTCCCTTTCTTATTCCACCATTAATAATCAATAATGCTAGTGGTATATCCAGACAGCAATAATACACGTAGAGCATGGTAATGACAATAGTGAATGAATAAATCTTTTAATATTACAGTAATGACTGTTTCCAGTGGCTCCTAAAGTATGTTTAATATTATATAAAAATATAAAGAGAATGGTAACATATGTGCAAAATTTAAAACTTTCCATTATCCCCCATTTGCCAGAATTCATCAAGATGAATGTTTACGAGCATCTCCACAACACTCAATAAGGCATCAGTCCACAAAAGGTGCATTCAAAATGTGTACTGTTCAAAGATGGGCAATTATTCCAGATCAAAAAGGAATTTCATAAAAAAATATTAAAAAGGCAAAATAATAATCAATAATCGCTATTTCCTTGCCAGAATTTCAATTCAGTTATTTTGCCACAAGTGTGGCCCAAATAAATATACCTACATAAATAAGTCATAAAATCCCCCACATTCCACCCTTTCTCTTTTCAATTAGCACGAAAGATGAGTATTTTATTTCAAAAGCCCGGTATTCTTTTTCCGCAAACTACTAAGCAGAAAAACCACAAAACCCATTGGTCTGAAAACTTTTAGCCAAAAATTAAGAGCTTGGTTCTATCTGTAACAACATTTAGGCTAGGATTATCACAAAAGTAAATTTGTTTAAGTAAGCTTTGACTTCATACAACCAGTTTTATCAGGAGATGTTTGGCATTGATCCTGCAGCAACGAATAATTTAAACTTTTGCCATTTGAGGACTATACTTGTCCATGGTCATACCTAATTGTAAACACAGTATTGAGGTACAGAAAGAAAACTTTTCTCCTTAGTACAGAGAATATGGAAAAACAAAACAAAAAATTACCGTAACTTATTTAAAGAGAAATATTAAAAATAGGTGGCAATTTTCATAAACCGTATCTAGTTACACTTGACAATGAGTCAAGTGTATGTAAAATTACATAAAACCATGTAAGTAAAAGGGATAGCGTTTGTTAGCTAATGAGCTTTACTTTTTAATCTGCAGAGCTGTTGAAAGGAGAGGCATTTCAGAGCAAAGAAAAGTCCACCATATTGTGCAAGGAAAGACGCATAATAATTAACCCTTAACAAGGGAAGCGCTGCATGCCATCAGCTTATGAATTCTCTCCACATTAGCTAGATTTCAAATGGTGACATAGTTTTAAACAAAGAGAAATCTGGAGGCTCCCCAGCAGCCCTCCTCAGGAGTGTTGTGGCTCAGATATCTCTCTGTGCATCAATAGCTCACTCTCTGCTTCCAGGCTTTAAGGCTGGGGCCAAGGATTTTGATTTTTATACCTCCAAGACTTCTGCATAAATATTTTGTATTGATTCTGTAGCATAGATTGGTGAAAAAGAGGAGCACAGTGTAGAAGCAGAATGCTTAATGGGCCTTTTGGAGCATGCTGCAGCTCAGTGATCTGATTGCACCCACATGTAAACAGAGGGGCAAGAACAGGAGCCCAGATCCTGGGCTGCCAAGTGGGCCACACGTTCTTCTGCCAATGCTCTTACTGAAGATATGTACCCTTAAAGCAAAATACAGTTGTTTGCATGGGAACACAGAGGGGATTAAATGACAGCTCTTCTCCTTATCTCAGGATGACATCTAGGGTAAAGCACAAAAGAGGGGGAAAAAAACCTGAAGAGCTTTTCACAATAAAAATGCAATATTGCATCCTCACTTCACTCAAACATTTCAAGATGATGAATTAGCAGGATTCCTCTGAGCTTTCAGTATTGCAAGCAAGACCCTACGAGAAGGAAATTTGTATGTGCCAAGGTATCAAAATTAAAACAACTGCAGTAACATTAGATGTTTAAACTTTAGTAAATTTTTCTAGGCACGTCTGGATTGTAAGTGCAAATAAAATGTCATGCTAGTCAGCTCTACCAAACACTGTAAAATTATTGCTATTAAGAGATACATGTAGTTTCTTCCTAGTTTTCTGTTGCCTACAAACAGGGATATGCTTTCTGGAAAGCAGGAAAGCAGGTTTTTGTACTTTGACAGATGGGATGGATAAAACTTTTTTTTTTTTTTTAAGAGGATAAAAATTTTTTGTATTCATATGAAAATGCTGAAAACCTGTTTGCAGCTCTTAAATTTCAGCATATTTCCTTATGAAAATTGAAGAGGATTTGAGGGAGAAGTAGGATCTCATTTCAGACAGCATAAATAGACAAAGTGTGAGAGAAGCTTTCTAAAGATATTTTTTAAAAGAGACAAAAAAACAGGATTGAAGCACAATGAAAGTTGAAGGGATGCAAGCATACAATATATTCTTTATCTTCCATGAAATGGTCACTGTTTTGAAGCCTTTGAGGTTTAATCACTAATGAGTGATATGCCATATGATAACTCAAAGCTCCATCTAAGGATCTACCCACACCAAACCTTTATTACTCCTGGAAACTACAACCTGTTTCTCAATGGCTCACTGAACTGAACTCACATACACTCTGCTCTGGCAAGTGGGAGAGCTTTGAATAAACCCAAAGACAGAGCTATCCAAGCACTGCCCTTCATTAGCAGATAGCTTTAGAAAGAAAAATGTGACTTCCATTACCCCTTCAATTTAAATCAGAATTAATCTAATTTGTTTTGAAGCTGAAGAGGAAAAAAAACCCCAAACACATATGAGGGAAAGAGGAAGTGAATAGGGGCAATGGAAGATGTGAAAGAGAGATGAAAGAAGAGAGAGTTGGAATCAACAAACTTGTAGCTGTGAAATCCTGGCCTGCAGATAAACATAGCCCAATCTGCAATAAATTCAGGATATGATTTGCTCCAGCCTCAACAATTAAATCAATCTGAATGCTACTTTATAAATCATTCAGTCATTTTTTAATAAGATGAGCTTCTGGCAAGATGCTTTCCCTCACTGCCTCCTGGAAGAGATTACATTTTAAAAATGTTTAATTTCTGAAAGCCTTCAATATGCTAAAGTATGGGCTGCTCCAAAAAGCAGCTTTAGCTCTGTATTTCAACAAATGAATTGTGACTGAATACACAAAGAGAAAGTTGATTTACACTCACTGTCTCTCACAGATTAGTGTGGGAAAAAAAACCCAAAACCAAACTAATAACTAAGTACCAAACCACTCTTTTTCTACATAAGCCTTATTACTTTGCTGAAAGGTTGATTCCAATACAAACTATCAGAGATTGTTTGTTGAATCAATGCTTTTTTACTCATGCTTCCAGGAATGGGTGATACTTTAAAGCCAAATTCACCCTGATACAACTGGGTCATCCTAGATTAGATTCTGAGCGACCCTGAATCAATCATTTACCTGAAATGAGTCACAAAGCCACAGAAAAGGTTTTCTGCTTTTGATTTTTTCCCTTGTCATTTTCTTCCTGAAAGATAGCACTGATAGAAAATAAATCATATATTTAGAATCTATGCCATTCTAAACAAGTAATTTCATTTTCTGATTCTGAAATTGCTTAATCTGATGCAAGAAAATGGAGAGGTAAACATATTTTTAATCTACTAGTAAATAAGTTCAGCTCTGTAAATTCTGAAAACCTGCGCTTAAACTTTCAGTCATGTGAAGTAAATTATATTTAAGAATATTCCGACTTTTGGTTACTTATTTTTTGAAAAATTATTGTTTTGTGGGATCAAGTCCAAATTAATTAACCCATCTATAGCCAACTGCCTGCTTTAAATCTAAACTACCACATTCCCGTACTCTAACTATATTTAAGAAGAACACAAAGTAGATCTATTTCCCCTTTATATTTGAAACATTGCAGGCAAAGGATTAAAAACTCCATGTAACTATGTGTAATAAACATTAGGCAAGCTTTGCTCAGGGAAATGCTAAGCTAAATTACTCTAGGTTTACACAGGGATGCCAGTGCATTTGGTGGGAAGATCTCTGCCAAGCATTTCTAGATTCTGCTGCATTCTTCCTTTGAGAGTCCACTTCTTGCAGTTTGCTTCGTGTCTCATCAATCTCATACATGCCGCAGAGGGAATAGCATAGAGGGAATCCATCTAGAAATGAATACACCTGTTGCACATTAACTTCAAAGTGAATTTTATTATGGTTTGTCCTTCCTTAGCACTCCCTTTCAAGCCTCTGGCTTTGGACAGAAAAAGAGTGAAGCCTTGAAGGCATAAGCCTTTGTATGTTTACATACAAACCCCTAGGAAGAAAACATTAGGCCAAAGCAGAAATCCTACAAACATGGTTATTAACTTTTCATTAGTTTTACATTTATAAATCCTACCTAAAAAATGAGATACTATGTGTAATTTTCTATATAGCCTGGGCATACTACTCTTCTTTTGGCAAGATATGTTCTGTAGACAAAAGCAGTAAATTCTACAAGACTCACGTATATTATCAAGGATTCACAGATAAGACACACATTAATCCATTTCAGGTCAAATTATATATATTAAGTTAGTGTACTGTTCTTTTTTTTCAGTTGGCTTTTAAATTATTTGGAAAACTTAATCTCTACATGTTCTCAATGTGTCTCAATATATTTAAAGACACAAAATCACCACTACCAGAAAAAAAACCAAAAAAACAAACAAAACCACCAACCTAAAACTGGTGCTATATTAATGACACTTATAAAGAGTTGTTTCAATTTAAATCTAACCTGTTTGGATTCCATTCAGTTGAAATTACACTAAGAAAGCTTCTTTTGTGATAGCCACAAAGGATATATAAAGGTACATAAATGCTCATCAGCAAAATATTAGTCACAGGAACAGAACCACACCATGAAAATCTTATGGGTTAGTGGTGTAACTTAAGCACACTTTTGGGATTCCTGGGTTTACACTCCAGAAATGTGTGGTCAAATGCTCTTCTTTATCTCCTTCTCCTTTACTATACAGATTTTTTTTGATGTGAAACTGCATCAAGCACGATACTTTAAGAAAATATGGAATGAATTGTCTAAGTTCTCACGACAAACTCACAGAGGATATTGTTGTCCACAAAATCAGATTCATTACCCAGTGTGGAACAAGCCAAAAATTAGACACTCAAGAGAGACACTGATTATTTCAGAGTTGCACAAGCCTGGCTGCTCAGTGGTACTCCCCAAATCAAGTACACCCACTAACAAAACATTTTACTATTCATAACTTCAGCAAAAAAAGAATTAGTGTTCACCGGCTAGTTACAAGTTACATAGTTTTCTTATAAATTAGTATTCTCTTCTACTGGTTAATGATTCTCTTGTTTCTCATGCTAATTAGTCCACACGCTCAGTCTTTCTCTCCTTTTGAGTCAGTGGGTTTCTTGGGTCAGTGGTCCATGACTGAGTGGTTACAATCTCCCCCTGCCAGAATTACATTTCACCCAGCTGGAGATGATTCCAGCACAGTTGCTAAGTTGGCCTTGTTAGTTTCTTTCTTATCTTGGGAGTTCTGCCAAATGTCCTTGTGGCCTGTAAATTCTGCATTCTTTGTGCCCACTATCAGTGGGCATCCTTCTTCCCAAACTTTTTTAACCTCCCCCTAGGTCTGATATCATTGAACACATCAAACCCTAAACCTTAGCAAGGCAATTCTACCAACAAGTAGTTTTTCTAACACCTGGACATCACTTACAGCTTGTTAGCTGCTATTTAACAGATTAAATCTCCTTTCTTGTTGATTAGGCCTGAAAGTATACAAAGATCAAAAAGTAAAGAACATCTTTTTTAAGAAAATTTTACATATTCCACATTTTGGAACAATATGGCTGATATGTTTGAGGGCTTTAGCTTCTTTTAAAGCTCTAATGAAACCCGCAGGGGCTGACTTCTCTGCTGTGGTGCAGCCAGCAGATTCCAGCAGCATGACAGGAAGCCCCCAACAAGATATGCAATAAACTCCTGAGATTCTAACAAGGCCCCCACGATTGTTACTGCCAGTAATCTTTCAAGGTTAATTCCATAGTTAGAATATTGTACCCAGATAGTTTTATTAAGTCAATACTACAAATGTTTATAATGTGAAATTGCCCTTCTGCAGTCATCATTTTACGGGTTTTTTATTCTGAATAACCTCACCAAAAGTCATAACTGACATTCAGACTCAGAAGGGAGTAGGTACAGACACTGGAACATTCCTGAAGCAGCAGGCTATCATTTTATTAATTCATTATATGTGCCATATAAGAAGACCTTGCCTAGAGATAACAAGGCTACCACCCCTGAGAACTGATTGACTGAATTCATCGAAAGATTCAGACCAATCTTTAAATTCTCTCATCCTTCTTCTTGAGGGAAATGAAAGATATTCAAGGAGGAATTCAATTGTTAAAATCCTTTCTTCTGTGCTTTTCAAAGGAAAAAGCTCAACTATTGAAATACCAGGTCGCCTCTCACAAGATGAGTCTTCAGTTGTTTGCACACAGAATATATGAATCATAAACTGAACTAGAAACACTTACACATATTTGGTTATTCACTTCTAATTAACTGTTCTTCATCCCTCCTCCTCAATGTCCCCAGAATATTAGGAAGAATGAAACAAAAATTTGCTGAAGTTCTCTTACCATTCCCTCTTTAGTTTCAGGAAAAAGAGATTGGTCATAGCTGCAAAATCCTAGACAAAATTTCTGCATTACAAGAAGTGCAAATGGGGCAAAGAAGAGACACAGACACATTTAAAAACTTCATATTACTGAATAGGGAAATTGACATTCATATGTCAGCTCCTTGTGGCACTCCATGAAATGTACAACTCCTTTGCAGCTGAAACTGCATGTTCCTTGTCTTCCTCCACCAAGCTTTTCTACACACAGCCTCCTGTCTCATTATGCAGGCCCAGACACTATACCAAACCCAAAATTGTTAAAAATTTCTACACTATTAGTTCAAAAAGCTGCATACAATGCAAATACTTTAAGAGGCAATCATGTTGTTCCATCCCTTGAATTGCTATATTTGTATAGGAAGAACGGATGGTTGCGTACAGCAAAAACTACGTTGTTACTATGACTGGAGCCTTCTGATATCTGAGCATAATGTTCTCAGGATGTTATCTGGAATGAAGTTATTTTGCTGTGATAGCCAATAAAAATTATCTGTGGATTAAATCGACTTTAAATAATGACAAATATTAGAAGGCACAAAAAATACTATTAAATATACTACTCTGATGCCAGGAAGAGATAAAAACCCACTAAAAACAAGGAACATTTAAGATCCTCCTTGTAAGAACACAGATATATTGAGTTTATTTTAGACTGGGATTAGATGAAATAGAATTCTTTCCCAGAGGTATTCCTTAAACTTGTATTTTCTATTATGTCATACCATATGCAAATGGTGTTATCCAGAGCTTAAATCTGTGTGAAAGTGACCATTGAGACACAAGGCAACGAAGGACAACGAAGCTGGTAAAAGGTCTAGGGAGTAGGTCATATGAGGAATGGCTGAGGGAGCTGGGGTTGTTTAGCCTGGAGGAATGCAGGCTCAGGGGAGAGCTAGTGACAGGATGAGAGGACACAGCCTCAAGCTGTGCCCAAGGGAGGTTCAGGTTGGACATCAGGAAGAATGTCTTCATGGAAAGGGTTGTTAAGCACTGTAATGGGCTGCCCAGGGTGGTGGTAGAGCGACCGCCCTTGGAAGCTTTCAAGAAATGACTGGACATGTCAGTTGGTGCTAGGGTTTAGTTGACAAGGTGGAGAGCAGTTAAAAAGGTTGGACTCGATGAAATTGGATGTCTTTTCCAACTTAAATGATTCTGTGATGCCTGCTCAAAAAGATGTTGAACCAGATACTGCTTCAAACCAACCAAAACTGTATTGTCTCCTGATTGCTGGTGCTAACAAGACTTTAACACCCTGGGACTTCAAGTTTCTCCACCCCCTCTTTTACTTCTTGAGAAATCATCTTTTAGATCAATGTTCAAAAAGAAGCTTCAGAAACTTCCCTTGCAACCATGTAATTTCTATGCAGGGAGTATTTAACTTTCTTTTTGACAGAAAGCATGCATTTGCCTTCCTTGCTATCAAGTTCACATAGGCTGACCAATAGCATGATTATCAATCTTTGCTTAGTTCCTAATCATAAGCTATTTCCTTTGAAATGCTGAAAAACTAATTTAAAATAGATTTATCTTACTCTTCTTTTTTTATTTTGTTTGGTTTTATTCCTCGAAAATCCAAGGAATATTGACATTACTGAACATAATGGATAAACATTTTAAGAAATGTCACTTCCATTGAGTGACAGCTTGATTTACATATTCTGATTTGGGAAGTTCTCCATGTCTAATGGAATAGGATAAAATAATCTGGAGATATGTCTGCTTGGCTGATACACTTTCTAGATGCTTCCTCTATTTGGTAATACATTGATTTCTGAAATTTCTTGGAATCAGTATATAAATCCTGACAAATCGTCACACGTCTATGACTGGAAAGAGATATTTGTGTCACAAAAATTAATTATCTGTTAACATTATTGCAGACAACATTATGTGGTCAGGATATAAAGATTAAAAATACTGTGGAGTTGCTGCTTTTTGGAAGATTGTTCTAGAATAAAATGCATGCATTTTTAACTTAAGGAGCATTTCCTATCTGCCTTTCTTTTGCTAAACAAGCTAGATACTTTAATTTCTTCTCACTTAGGGGAGGCAAAATGCATACATATAACTCTGCTTAAGTGTTTGGGAGGAGTCACTAAACAATCTTTTTAGGTAGGAGAGAAATTTGAGTGGGAGAGAACTGCTGCCTAGGAAGCCTGATGCCAAAAGTGCTGTGGTGAAGGGATAGGAGGTAGAAGTGACAATAGGAGGGGAAGGAAGTGAAGGAAGCAGTATAACTCAAACTCTGATCTCTCTTTCTCTCCCTTACTGGACTCAAACCCCTGTGGTATGTGATAAAACCCAAAGAGAAGTGTTCTCATAAGGCTCCTTTCTGTACAGCACATTGATTCAGCAGATTCAGTTCTGCTGAAAACAAGTTTAGAGTAGTACATCACAAAGAAGTGAATTAGGTCTCACTCCTTTTGTCTTCTTATTGCTTTGGATTATTGCAGCCCAGGCTTTTCAAATGGTGCAGAGAGGTGGAATATATCCAGGCAAATTACAGACTCCAGTTTTCTGCACAGCCTGCCAGCTGCAGAGCAGAAGTGCCAGGATGCTCCTGAAGTCTGTTCAAGCCCTGAGAGTTCCCCTTGGAGAATCTGCCCTATGAGAAGAACTAACGTCTGCCAACATCCGTGCAGTGATAGAGGGGATAATGCTGCTTTCGTTTTGCATGTAATTTTTTCCCCCTGGTTTTGACCTGGTCTTGGCTGCCACATGACTCTCGATGCACTTTTTGAAGGATAAAATATATAGACTATTTAAAACAGGTGATAAAAAGAGAGAGGAAAAAAATTAGAAGGGAAAATAGGAATAGAGATGGAGGGAAGTTCGCTGAAAGATAATGTACGGCATTTCCAGGTATCTATCCAAAATATGAACCATATAGCAACCAAATTGTCTTCAATTTCTAATACTTAAGGTGAATGCAGACTATATGTGTAGCTTAACCAGACCATTCTATAAGAAAAAATAATTACATTCTAAATTACCAAAAAAAGCTCACATCAAGTAATCAGTCTGATTAAATGATTAAGGAACAAAACTTGGAGTTGAGATGCTTACTACACTCTGCCAATGATTTCCTTTCATATCTTCAGCAACACTTGATATCTCTCCATCAGAAATTTCCAGTGCAACATTGGATAATAATTCTTACCATTATTTGTGATGGATATGAAGATTGGAAAATAATCAGTACGTCATGCTTTCCTAGGGATTTTCCTATACTTAGGACATGAACCCTACAAGGCATATCTCTGTGAAAACATAATGTAATTACTGTATTAAACAAAAAGGTCATTGACTGACCCTACTGTGTGTATTTAATAAGAACATTCCTGAAAGACAAGACCATTACTACTATTTCTATTTAGCAACAGTGTGTGAGGCAGTGAGATTATCCTTGCTTCTCTACACCCACCACCAATTTTTCTTCTCCCAAAGATGACAACCATGAAAAATATTTGTTTTGTTATACAAGGCATATTTCTTAAGTTATTATTATTATTATTTTATTATTTATTATTATTTATTATTATTTATGCCTTTGGAAAAATGTGTTAGCTGTAGGTTCTACTATGACTAGTAGAGAATAAAACCATGAATCTGAAAACATGAAATTTATTAAGTTCATTATATCTTTACAGACTGATTTTCTAATTGCAGCAGCAGCACACAGGAACATCAGGTTCTAGAATCTGTAAATGAATGAATCCATCAAGACATGATTGGTAGGTTGTGAAAAACCTGTTTAGTATTATAAAACCATCTTTGGTTTTCAAAACAAAACAAATGATGCTAATCAGATTGAAGATGAAACTTCCTTCAATTTTGTCCCAACTTACTCAAACTATTAAGTTTTTATTTTATGTAAATAGCTATACTTTACAACTGAGTGTGCTGACACATACAAGAAAAATAAACACAACAAAGACCTTCCATTTTTCAATTTTCTATGCCTATTTCTTCTTCAAAATATATAAAAGGAAATAAGTTGGTTTGATTTGGCAAACAGAAAGATAAGGAATGAAAAAAACCCCTCTAATCCAAAAAGCGGTAATATGAAAAATCAAATTTACTAAAACTATCCATGAGTTTGGCTTCCTGAAACACAAGGAAACACACAGCCTTGACTTTATAAGCAAGTCAAAATGTGAAGGCAGCAGTACACAGCAACTCTAAATCAGCACTCTATCTCCTGCTTTCAAAAGAAGTACATTCAAACTCTTGTTGCCTTGAAGAAAGAGAACAGTAAGGAGACAATCATGTCTCGGGGTCAAGCAGCAGGAGAAAAATGTGCAATTTCTATTTCAGTTGCAACATGTTCAAATATACATTAAGACTCTTATGCAGCAGACTGGTTTACTTTAAGTTTACTTTATCCACTGACTTCCATTGTTTTTTTTCCCAGGTATAGCCCGTTGTTGTAGCACTAATGTCCCCATACCAAAGGTAAGCCAAATGTATCAGGATATGTTTGGAAAATTAAAATAAATTTGTGTCTTTGCTAGGGCTACAACACCCCTTCCAACAGTATTTTTTATGTAAAGCACTTTCTTGCTCAGAACATATCCATACTGATTTCTTTATGGATTGCTATATTAAATTTTAATTTTCAGCTCCTAATTGCAACATCCTTGCAAGATTATGCAAGGACTTTTATTCTTTCACTGTTTATAGCAGCTGAACCATCATCCAATATTTCTGCCTCTTTATAGAACACAGCTTAAATATGATCATTTTCCTAATTTAGATAATTCCTATTGTCTCTGTTATCAACTATTTTGGAATACACTTCTGATTTCAATACCTTTCTGAAAAACCGAAATCCTTCTGGAACACTTTATAGAAAAACTTGTATGAACAAAGATATGGTGTGAAGCCATAAATATAGACTTTCTTATCTATTTATGCTTTAATATCCACCACCAGTTGTTGGTAAGAACTGTACCTGGATTTAGCACAAAGTCCACCTGCTAAATTTTAGTTTTATGCGTGCCATGAAAATAAAGAAATGCAGCTGAGATCAGACAATTCCCTTCTTTTCACACCTGCCCTTAAAAACTACTCCTTTATTAAATGCTGAGCTTCACTAGAAATTAAGACACAGTGTAGTTTTAATACAGTGAAATTTTAGTAAAATTATATATTAATTTTAGAGAAACTGTATGTATGTATGTTATAATTTTCTCCACTGAAAAAGGAGCTCCAAAAGATGAGTTTTCTATTTCTTAGCTATAACCCGAGGAAGAACAGTTATATTAGCTTTTTTAAAAGGAGCGCAGCCATTAGCGTACAAAGCATTTTTGTCAAAGTTCATTGCGCAAAGTAAGAACACATCCTCTAAATTTTCATTCTAATTAGATGTCATGGATTATAATTTTAACAATTAGGAGATAAAATGGCTACATGTTCTTGAAAAACCAACATAGAGCTAAAATTGAAAAATTATAAAAAAGAAAAAAATGTGGCATATCCTTTCAGGTTATCAGGTTTATCTATAATATACTAAACTGCATAAGTGCCACTGAAAAATATTTTTTGACCAAAAGCTCTAAATTAGTAGTAACAAAACTTAGTGCTCTGGAGGCAGTGTGGTCCAGCAGGATTAGTAAAGCCCTGAGACAGCATTAAAATATAAAAGGTGAGATGAGAATAAACTTACTGCNCGGGTGGGGGCTTCTGTATTATAGCAAACTCTAAGGATGCCCTAAGGTAAGCAGAATTGCTTAGAGTTTGCACAATGCCACATGCTGTTATTCTGTTATTGAAGGCACCATTACATTTCAGTACACTGTACATTCACAACCCACTGGCAAAGAGGTGACAGGCATCACTGGTCATCTAGCAAAGCAGTTTGGTTCCCCTTAGATCGTCATTTATAATGCAGCCATTTTATATGCCTGGAGAGATACTTTTCTCTGCTACCTGTGCAATGACAACAAACAAAAGAATATCACACGCCAAAAACGAGGGAAAAATTCTTGTCTGCCTACAGGATAGTAATGTGCATTAATAAATCTCACTTCCCTGTATGTTGCCCCATTTGTACAGGAATGCCACTGTAATAGATCTCTGCCATGCCAGTGTTATCAAATGTTGTGTATTATGGAAAAAAAACCCCAAAAAACAACAACAACAAAAAATCATGTTCTACTTTTCTTTACAGCCCAAGATGCATCTACAACATTTGGGAAAAACTTGCACAGGAAGAACAATTGTTCTGGGAAAATAATAATATGGTGAAGNACTTTTATTCTTTCACTGTTTATAGCAGCTGAACCATCATCCAATATTTCTGCCTCTTTATAGAACACAGCTTAAATATGATCATTTTCCTAATTTAGATAATTCCTATTGTCTCTGTTATCAACTATTTTGGAATACACTTCTGATTTCAATACCTTTCTGAAAAACCGAAATCCTTCTGGAACACTTTATAGAAAAACTTGTATGAACAAAGATATGGTGTGAAGCCATAAATATAGACTTTCTTATCTATTTATGCTTTAATATCCACCACCAGTTGTTGGTAAGAACTGTACCTGGATTTAGCACAAAGTCCACCTGCTAAATTTTAGTTTTATGCGTGCCATGAAAATAAAGAAATGCAGCTGAGATCAGACAATTCCCTTCTTTTCACACCTGCCCTTAAAAACTACTCCTTTATTAAATGCTGAGCTTCACTAGAAATTAAGACACAGTGTAGTTTTAATACAGTGAAATTTTAGTAAAATTATATATTAATTTTAGAGAAACTGTATGTATGTATGTTATAATTTTCTCCACTGAAAAAGGAGCTCCAAAAGATGAGTTTTCTATTTCTTAGCTATAACCCGAGGAAGAACAGTTATATTAGCTTTTTTAAAAGGAGCGCAGCCATTAGCGTACAAAGCATTTTTGTCAAAGTTCATTGCGCAAAGTAAGAACACATCCTCTAAATTTTCATTCTAATTAGATGTCATGGATTATAATTTTAACAATTAGGAGATAAAATGGCTACATGTTCTTGAAAAACCAACATAGAGCTAAAATTGAAAAATTATAAAAAAGAAAAAAATGTGGCATATCCTTTCAGGTTATCAGGTTTATCTATAATATACTAAACTGCATAAGTGCCACTGAAAAATATTTTTTGACCAAAAGCTCTAAATTAGTAGTAACAAAACTTAGTGCTCTGGAGGCAGTGTGGTCCAGCAGGATTAGTAAAGCCCTGAGACAGCATTAAAATATAAAAGGTGAGATGAGAATAAACTTACTGCCTCATAGGTCCCCAAAAGAATCTGGACACAGCTAGGAGACAATCCCATTTGTAAGAAGTTCCTCACACCTACTACAGAAACTGTGTCGTCTGTCCTATGGAGCTGGGATGATGTAAATATGTGTAACAAACCCACTCCCTTATAAAACATCATAGCTCTTTATCTCTCGTGCCATTGTTTCACCATCATTAAGTTTGCATAATTATGCCATTGCCCCACTGTCGGGGAGTGCACTGGAGTGCATAAACACATGTGCTTCAAAAAATGGACATGGCTGGGGTATAAAAAGGGACATCAACAATTTGAATGTTTGTGTAATTTTTATCTACAGGTACAGTCTATGAGTGAAACATCTTTACGTGCTGCTACATAACAATTTTCTTATGCAACTTTCCTACAAGAAAGAAACGCGGCACTTGAATTCTGAACAAGCTTATATTTTCAGGAAGCCTACTTCAGTGAAATGCAGGATTAGGATGNACAGGAATGCCACTGTAATAGATCTCTGCCATGCCAGTGTTATCAAATGTTGTGTATTATGGAAAAAAAACCCCAAAAAACAACAACAACAAAAAATCATGTTCTACTTTTCTTTACAGCCCAAGATGCATCTACAACATTTGGGAAAAACTTGCACAGGAAGAACAATTGTTCTGGGAAAATAATAATATGGTGAAGAAAAAAAATAATTATGAAACTGTTTATACTTTAAAAAATCTAGTTCTAGAAATAACACTGAATTCAAATTAATCCCTAGTGTAACTGTATGGCATACTATTAACCTAAAGAGAATAATATCCTACACTTTCATATGACTGCTGCATGGCCAGGACCATAGAAAGAGTGTACTTCTGTCCCTCATTCATATTAAGCTTGTTCTAAGGAGATTTAATCTGAAATGCTTGTTTGTTTGAAGATTTTGGTCTCTGAATCCATATTCTTCCTTTAAGACTCCCTGGCAGTGGGACTCCCTCCAACTGTTTGCACAGTGCCTGGCACAATGGGACATTAAACCTCACTGTGTGCATTAGACACAACTGTAAAATCATTACTGTCTACACATATCTGTTCCATCTTGGTTCTTCACTACCGTTCATATGCCCTCTCCTCTCTCAAACCTCCAGCTGAATGTTCTCATGTGTGAATCAAGAGACTACATTGGTAAATATGAACTATACAGATTCTAAAATCTGCCAGCAAAGCATACATGGTAATTAAACATCAGCAGATGTGTGTTATTTGCTAACTAGGCCTTAAACATCAATACGTTCTGGGTTATGTTCTGCACTCCTCAGGCTATTTATTAAAGCATAGTAATAGCATATGTTTACCTGTTTTGACATATTGTTTTTAGATTTATTTTTAAACCTTTAACTTCCTGCTGGATTAAATTTATTCTTACAAGGCCAAAGTAATAAAAATTAAAGAAATTTGCTGCTAGATGATCTGATGAAGCACCCTCTCCACTTCCAGTCATTCCCGCTTTTTAGCATCTTCAAGCCTGACATCAGTTTTGGATGCAGTTAAATGCCAACTATCCCGATAAACATGTACACTACCAGCTGTGGCTCCATCTGCTCAACTAAACATTTTCACACCAAATCTGCCGGGGAAAAAAAATATTGTTTTTGGAGTTGGTTTGTAACAACTGAAATATTAAAATCTTAACTCCAGGTGGCCCTTCACTTTTCTATTTCCTCTGATGAATATATTTAGAAGAAACACAACCATCTATTTATAGTCTGCCCCAAACCCACAAAATACAATGGAACGAACTTGGTGTAAAAAGCACAGATAAATAAAATCTAAATCCAGAGCTGATAAACCTTCACACTGCCTTTTGCAGAGCTCTTGCAAATGCCTCTGTGACTGTGTGACCTGACCAATGTGCAGCAGCAGCTATAAATATCTCCTGGTCCCTCTGCCCCAGCCTGGAGGCAGGCAAGGCTGGTGTCTTTGTCAGCCTGCTCCCAAAGCACTGCTTTGCAAACCCAGAGTGGCAATTGTCACTTCAGTACATTGGGATGATAGCTGTAGTTTTTCCGAACCTTTCAAGAAAACAAAAGATGCCTCAATTTTTTTCTTGGTGTTTTTTTGTGAGGAGGAATACCTGTAGGATCAGATCAGACAACATGTTACCAGAATCCTGGATGTGCTACCAGTCTGCACTGACTTCCACCTGTCCAGCACGCTCTCAAGTCATAGCCGTGCATATCCCTTTGTACCAGGCAGAGATCTAGCTCCCGAGCTGTTAAACTCTTCTTGCCTTTGAACAGTCTGATCTTCTTAAGCAAAGAAATAAAAGTCCTCAAGAAATGCCAGAGAAATGCTGTGAACGTGGCTTTTGCTTGAACTGTTCAAAATCGTGTTAGAAAGTTCATGTGGTAATGAGAAGGCACTGGGAACAGCACCTGCCACTGTGCAATAAGCAATATAATGTACCAAGTCTAAAATAGCAACAAGGTTTGAACTGCACAAAGCCAGTGCTTATCACCTTCCCCCTCCTCCACTGGGAACCTGACAGAAAGTGTGGGGCAGTCCAGTTCTGTCACCATGAAAGCTTGAGTGGCTGTTGTGAAACATGGATAGCACAATGGCTGAGCCAGAGGAGAATAAGAACCCTAAGGTTGAGGAGAATAACAACCTCCTCAACCTTAGGGTTGTTATTCTCCTCAACCTGTTCTTGTTGAACCACAAGAAGTTCAAGCATGTGTTTCCTGCTATACCTGCTAGGACCTGTACATTGCTCCTTCTGAGAGTCCTCAACTGCACATGCCAGAGTCCTGAGGTAATCTTACACCTTCAGGAACAAGTTTGAAAATAACGGATACAAGTTTATTTAACCCGAAAGACCAGCTGATTCAGTCCATCAGCTGGTTTGTACAGTGTCACCTTAAAGGCAAGACCAGAACAACTCCCCACCCCAGTTATGGCTTTTAAACAGTTGTAGTAACATAAGAAGTCAGAAAACAGCAAAATAATCAATTAATAGACTGTAGTTTCAAATTCAAAGAAATCCTAGTGGAAACTCAAGAAGGATGAAAAGGTATTATGCTTTTCTTAATTTTTGTTGAAATCCCAAGAGTAATTTTATTGAAGTGAATGGAGTAATGCAAAATCTTTCAACTAAAGAAACATCAGACCCATTTAGTTGCAACGTACTCCTTGACAACTAAATAACCTTTCTGTTCAAGGAAGTAAAATTTTATGTTTGATATTACACCTTCTTCTTTTCTGTTACATATATTCCTTACAGAAACAGAAAAAAAAAATCCTGCTACATCTAATAATTCCTACTAATTAAAAAGAATGTCACCCAGGAATGTGCTTTAAGTAAATGTGGCAAGCAATTAACAGCTTAGACACTACATCAGAGATTTCTGAGCTTTTTTGATACGGCTTTCTCATGACTTTGTTCTGAATTGATTCTTACTATTAAAGCCTAGTATGTAGGAAAGCCAGAAAGTTTATTCAGCTTGTGAAATTAAAAAACACAAATTAAAACAGTCATGAGAAAGGTATCCAGATTCTGCAGAAAGATATAGGTTTTATACCTACATGAAATAAAAATGCGTCAGTGGAAAAGGTATCTATCAAATAAATTAATAATCTAACAGTTTTTACTAGAGATTACATGTTGCAATCTAGTACTTACTGTTACTGTATCTAACAAATTAATACCATTAAACTGTGAAAAATAACTTTCTTTCTTTTCACATTTTTGACTGAAGAAACATTACAAAAAATCTCAAGAATAAAACTAATCGTGAGAGACATGAGTGCCAGAAATAAACCAAGTATTATGAAGTTACATGCAGAGGCACATATACATAAACCACTTTACTACCCTCTGTAGTTTCAGTTTCTCCAAAAGAAGTACTTTTGGAGGAATCAGTTGAGGAATAATGAAGAAACGCGTTTTTGTAAAACAAAAGAAACAAAAACGAATTATGAAGAATTTTAAAACAAAGATCAATATCCAGCACTGTACACAAATAACTTGGGTTTCCTGTTGTTTAGTAGCCAGCATATCTGCCTGCTGGCTAACAGTAAGGAATAATATTAAAAAATGAATAACATTTATTTCATAATTTCAGTATTTAACTTTGGTGTAGATATTGCACTTTTACCTATGTGACTTAGGAAAAAGGCTAATCTAGCAACTTCTTTAGAAGTAAAGTCTATGCTATATCAAGTTCTCATAATAATGATTTCCCATCTATATATAATTTGCTATAATTTAGCCTATATTTACTGGAGTTCTTTGAGCTCTACTAGTTTATAAGCCAGGGATATTTACAAACACAGAAGCATATAAATATAATATACATTCCTCATCCTTTCTCAAGGAGGAGGGGAATGAGTAACTGAACACCTAAGGTTCAAAGTGGTTTTTTTGTTCTGCTTATGGCTGTTTCTGTGCACCTATCAAGATAGAAGCAAGTCCAAGAAATTTGCATCACAGAGAGAAATAAAGCAATATTTCGATAGTCATCAGATTCCTTGGGAATTAACTCAGAGACTTTGATGCAAACTGTATTGCTGTATGCTCTCTCCTACAGATAAGCCTTATATTTTCTGTGAAGAAATCTACTGAAGAACTTCCAGCAGTGAAACTATCAAGCACTGAGACTTCAGATAGCCTTTTAGATATCTGGGCCCAGGCCAGAGAGTCTTGAAGATAAGACTGGAGACTGCAGTTAAGCCTAATTCTCTGAAAAGCCAATGTCTCATGTGTTCTGGTGGTCTGAGCTGCTGCAACGTTTTGTACCAGATAACTTCCCCTATCTGGCAAGAGCTTTATGCTCAGGTATACTGTGCTCCTACCATCCAAGGGAGAAGAAGAAATGCAAGAATAACTACATACAGTGCAGCATCCAGCAGGATTAAGTCAGATCTCTTATGCAAAGATGGAGTTTTATTTACAAGATGACACTCAGTAGCAGCTTCAGTGTCAACACAGAATACAGAAGTACTCCTAATTTATGGAATGCATTGATGAAAAAACAATATATAACTTTCACCAGAAGCTCCTACACTGGGCCTGGAATCTCACTGACTTGTCACTTTATTCTGTCTGCCTCATTTAGGTTCAGTTTCAACACAACTATTCTTTATTTCTGTGCTGGTTTTTGCAATCAGTTTCCACTAGAGTGAAACTGGAATGGTAACAGGACTCAAAGGACAAAAGGAAATGTATGTGATCTGCATATTTCTCAAGCATACCATCCGACCTGTTCACACAGTAGCTGAATATAGATGCCAAAAAGAGTTAGCAATAAAACTGATTCTTGAAAGACAGAGGAATGAAGAACAGAAAGGCAGTCTGCCCTGACTGCTGGTTGGATGTGTTTGTCTGGGAATAATGCCAACCATTTTAGTGTATTACTTTGGATCCTGCTACCTCTCTCAAGCAAGAAAGTACTATCTCATGATCAACTGTGTTAAATGATTCAGATATGTCTAAAGTGATGAGAATAGATGTCTGTACTGTCTCCACTGACAGGAGCAGATTACATACGCCACTAAAACCATTTCAAGTCCTGCTTTAAATTCAGATTGTGCTGGATCTAGAATTTTATCTTAATTTAGTTAATGCAGTTGGCCTTTGGCTAGCTTCTCTATGAGCCTGCAAAGAGTTTCACAATTATTCTGTGTCTGCATGTGGGGACAGACAAAGAAAGACAATTACAGTTTGCTCTAGGGTGAAATGTGGAACCTCTTATAGAGCACATGGAAATGCTACACAAAGATTTGGGCCAGGAAATGAATAGCTAATCCAACTGAAGCTACAGGGGGAGTGACATGGATGTGAGACATAATTATTCAAACTGGAATTTGCTTAGCACACTGAGGTTAACGCCTCTCCTCTAGAAAATTGTGTCAAGGCTACAGCTGACAGGACTTCAGGGATTTTAGTTCATTTGAAAAGCAACAAATCCAGTTGCAAAGTTCTTTTTTCCCACAAGGAACAACGGGTTCAGCATAATAGAGTGAGAAAGAACTATCTTCTGAATCATCCTTAGCACTTCTTTCAACATTTGGATTCACACTGCAGGTATCAATTTCCAGTAATAATACTCCCCATTACAACTCAGTATGATAGATGAAAAGAAACAGTATAAAGAAGTGTAGCTACAGTGACCATGAGTCAAATAGTTGTGTAATTTAACATTGCCAACTAACTAACAAACAAACAACACACAGCAAACTAAACATTGGAGAATTCGTATACTAGAAAATTTCTAGGTTGTTACTTTAAATTTAAATAAGAGTAGGTGTAGTAGGAAGTAGGTGAATGAAGGTTATTAAACCACATAGGTATATATATGTGCACTCACACATATAAAAGAATCGATTTCATGATGTTCAAAGCTGTACAAAAACTACTACATCTTTGTGGGATTTTGCTGATCTTTCAAGAATGACACATCAATTTGTTAAAGGAAGAAAAATGGATTCAAAACCCACAATGTTTTAAAAGCAATTCCTTTCAGAGCTCTGCTTTTTTGATAAATTAACTATGACCAGCAATGAAGAAATCCATTTTCCTTTCTATCTAAGCTTCAAGTAATGATATATAATAATAATAATAAAAAAGAATGCATATAAGCAATTCATGCCAATGCCCAAATTTCTAGAAATAGCCTCTAATTTTCAATTACTTGGTTTTTGTAACTCACATCATGATTTTCAGATATGTCAATTGCCTACAAGTGCAGTGGCATTTCAGTTATGCAGTAAAATAATTTTGACAAGAAATCTGGTAGGTATGTGCTTTGTTGTGTTCCTGAAGCCTGACTGAACAACTTGGTGCAACATGAACTCATGTCCTATCACCACAACTTCCTTCCTGACCCTTTGAAAGAAACAGCTCCTCACAATAATCACTGCTGAAAGTCAGACCATGGGCATCAATCAATGGGCATCCAGCACCTGAAGCATTCCGAGAAAGCACATTTTAAAACCTTGATCATATTTCTATATAATCAGGCAATTATGTCATTACTTATAATCTGTAATTTTAAAGACCCTCCTCTTTCCATAGGGGTTTCATTCCATAGAGCAAATTAATGACCCATTGCAAAGCACCTCCCTACAATATGATTCCAAACTTCATTTTCTCACCTTGATTATGACTTGTTTCACCTCCAGGAAGATGCTGAGTCATGAGCAGCACAGGATATGAGAGCAGAAGTTTTAACATTAACAAAGCCAGGATAAACATAATCATCCAAAGAGTCCCTTGAACTTAGACATGACATGAGACTATACTACCATTATCTGCAACAGAAAAATCTTTGAGCAACTAGTTTTTGTGCAACATAAAGACAAAACTTGTTTAAAATGTATTATAAGACCAGTTACTATTAAGGATCATAAATTTGTCTTCTGGGTTTGAACCACTGATGGCATACTATCAAAAAAATCTAATTTGAACTCATTTAACTGTAGTACAAATGTAAAGCAGCATTTCCAAGCACTTGTTTTTACTGACTACAACATGATCTGTCCTCCCACAAATTACAAAGAAGTGTTCTGATGAAAAAAGGTGAAGTCAGAATACAGTCAAATGGATTTCTAGCACCAACGATGGAGAACTTACAGATTCTAAAAGGTTAACAAATGTAACATTCATTTAAAAGTAAACAAACTGGGAACAAGTCTTTGCTTGCCTTCTAAATTTACGCTAGCCAATGAAACAACACTTACTCTATGCTTTATCAGTCTTGACATCGATATTAAAACAGATATTACAAAGTGCCATAATTGTTTATACATCCTTTCCAGCCCTTTCAATGTGAACAGTGTCCTCCTTGTTTCTCTACCCTACACACAGTGATTTCATCATCTCCAGTTCACATATCAATTACCAGACTTGAGCAATCTAAACAAAAATTTTTCTTTTCTATGTCCAGCCTCTCTTAAGCAATAAAAAAATACCACCATCAAATTACAGGTGAAATGTTTCAGAGAAACCAGAGAACATAAAAAAATATATTTTCCTAATTAAGAAGGTAAGAGTGGAAGGGTACTTTGGGATCACTGTGTCCAGTCACCTACCATCTAAGGCAACCATGTGATGTCATTCCTTCCAAAAGAATGTCCACACTCCATCTTAAAATCAGATTATGTCTCCCACTACTTCCATCAAAAGGCTGTTTCAGAATCTCACTGGTCTGATGGCTAGAAAAGTTAAAATTTCCAGCCTAAATATCTTATGGTGCAAAGCCAACCATTCGTTTTCACATCTGTACTAGTCATTTCATTAAGTTGGAATGTCATTCCTGATTGTCCCCCAACATTCAATCCCAGTGTATTTCTGAATACTAGTGAAATCTGAGGCAGTGTGGACTCTCTCTGTGATTCCTGTTGAATCTCTATCAAATGAAATAAAGGCAACATAAGAAGAAAATTAGGCAGTATACATAAACATGGCTCTATGGGCTAAGAAAAAGGATATTCCTAAAGACATGGAAGGAGCACAGTAAACTCAGCACTTAAAGAAGGGACCTGACTCTCCTATTTCACAGTTTATGGTACAGTACTGGAACAGAATTTCTGAGTCACAGCACCCTATTTTAACAGAAGGCTTAGCCTGTTCTTTTCTCAAAAAAAAATCATGAACACTGGCACACTCACCTCAGGACGGGTTTTCTGGCTCTCAAACCCACATACACTCCAGTGCCAAATTAAAAGCAGATGAAAGGAGCTATGTTTTCAGCTAAGCAGGTCCAACAACTTTTCTTCCAGCATGTTTCTCCTGAAACCTTCTGAGTCACCTGACTTTCTAGAAGCAGAGGGTGAAATTTCATACTCTTCTTGATCCCCTGCTAACAAGGGGCTACTGATAAAATATTCTGGTTCTCCTCTCTGCTCAAAACCACGTTACTCCATTATTTCCTCTACATGAGATCTTCGGAACCTGAGAGACCTGAGAGTAAGAGGAAACTGTTCTCTTGCCCCCTTCCCATTGGAGTCATGAGTACTAATGCAGGACCCAGCACTCAGCACATAGGCCCCTTCAAACACTTTGTTTCTTTTTCAACTGTGAAACTGAGCTAATTATCACTCCTAAATGTGGCATTAAACTACCTGTTTCTTCATGCTCAAAGAGATGATCACAGTGCAAATGCAATAAAAAGAGGGTCAGGTCTGATGAAGTCCATGTTGAATTCATACTGAAGAATAAGTTATGTTTTACAAGCGGTCACTCTTGGACTTTTCAGAAAAAAATAAATTTGTCAAACCCCAAAATATAAATTACTTCACACTTGTTAAAAATAAAAAAATCTATCTTTTTAACTAAATCTAAAATATAGATGGTTTCATAACTATTTTAAAAACTGATCTGCAGTTCATTGTCGTTAATCATACAGCCATTACCAAGCTTCTGCTTTCAAACTGTTTGGGTTTTTTTCTAAGATCAGTTGAAGACAAGAAAGCAATAACAACAATACAGCACTTAATGTCACAAAAGTGAAGAATTTGCTTTCAAGTCTTATAGGAGTCTAAGCCTCATCTGTTTCATTTTTCATCACAGTTAATCTCTTCAGATATTACACTATATTAAATCTGTACCACAGCCATATATATCTTCAGTTCTTCTGTTATATGTATGTTCATGACAAAAACAAACAAAAAATCCCCAAATCAAATCCTCAAGATGTCTCATGTGATGAGGATATGTGAAGTGATTTATTTTAATTCATAACTAGTTACCAAAATCAAACTATTCTTACATTTTGCAGTATTAGATCTGCCTGGCTACATTTTCATTCATAAACTCCAACAAAAAAAATAATCATTTTACCCACTGTAACACTTTTAATCCTCTTACATTACGACTTTCTTTTTTCCTTCATATGCCTCCCCCAAAATGGACTTAACAATACAATTAGTGTTGAACACCTAAAAGGTTAATTTCCCAAAAGGTTAAAATGTGTTTTAGAACAACATTTTCAGCTGTTCCTAGTATGAAATTACATTTGACACAATTCAATGCAATAATCTATAAATCTCTGTAAGAGTTCTGTGGCCATGTTTTCCAACACTGGCTTGCATTTCAGTGAAATCTGCAGGCAACAGAAACTGAGAGCTATAGAATACAATAAAAAAATTAGTATTCTAACTCAAAATGGATGCAAGTTACAAGCAACAAAAAAAAGAAAAACAACCCGTAGAGAATTCCCTTGGGCAAAAGAGAAATAATAATGTGTAACACAAGCTTCTCTGAGATTTTTAATATTTTGTGTACGTGCAAATAATAATTACTGATGTCTATGAAGTCATTAATAATATTGTCAAAGAAAAATATTGTTTGCAGTTGAACAGATTTTTCTTTTAAAAAATTAAAAATTTTATCATCTACTCATTTCAAGGTTAACAGAATAATGCAAATTCATATAAGTCCCTGATGATCAAGGTAGGATTAACATATTTTCACCTTCTCTAATAGAACTGCTTTGGTACAAAATACATTGTTCTGCACTGTCATGATGTATGGCTCATATTTAGAAATCTGACAGTTTAGGAGTGCATTATGGCATTCCATTAAACTGAATACATTTTTGTGCTGCACAGGAAAAGATAAAGAGGCCACAATTCCTGTCTTCTTTTTAAAGAATAATGGCTTTTCTCAATACTGAAGTGAAAATTTTAGAAAATGTGGTATTTAGTGGACTGCTAAGTTCTACTCTGTGTCTCAAAAACCATGAGGATAACTCTTTATTTTGTATAAATGCTAATTTTTTACAAGAATGAGAACCATATTAATTGATAGAGATGACAGCTAAAATCCCCATTTACAACTGCTATAACAGTAATTCTGAAAACCTTTGGAATTCACCCTGTAAATGGACTGTGATGTTTCATCTTCTGAGCGATATTCATGACTTCCGTAATTGTAAAATTCCAGAAACACTGGTGATGCACTGTTGTTTCACTAAACAACGCTGTCACTGACATAAGAAAGAAGAGAAAGAAAAGAAGACTAGAAAAACACGTGAAACTTCAGGTTAAAACAGATATGTGCAAGGACACTTTATTCCCATGGTGAAAGGACAGTGCTAAGTTGTCTACAACACCGTGAAATGTAGACAAGGCATTAAAGAGATTTATTTATCCTTAATATATTTGGGGTTGTACCACTGCAAAGCTGGCTATATCATAAATGTTATTAGTCCATTGCTCAAATGCAAAACATTACCCCAAAAAGAATCTAGAGAATGCTTTAAAAACAGTTTATAAGTTGGCTTTTTTCCTTCAGCAGCATGCACTTTACCTCCCCTTCAGCCTTTTACCCAAAGTTTTCAAAATCAAGATTATTAAAGAAACAACTTTCAGAAGATCCCTGTTACCCCTAGTGAGAATCATAATTTAGTTGATTGTTAAGAAAAACAAAATGTGCATGGCCAGAAGAGGGGAATACACCACTGGGTGGGAGTCCTTTCATCACAGGACCCAAAAAGGTAGCAGTCCCAAAGCTTCAGCTGAGCGTTTGAGTTTCTTTCTTCCCCTTATGGCTGAGTCAACAAAATGCAATGTGGAGCAAGAAAGTGGCAAAACAATCACAGCTTCACACAGCAAATGTGCGGGAAAGAAGGGTGGCTTTGAGAATGTGTTGAAGGAGGAACTAGGCTTGATGGCTCTGCCTTTGCTCACCCTCAGCTGAGGGAAAAATTGTTCTCTCTGTTTGTTCTCTGTGTTTGTACCTAAAATTTACTCTGTGATTACCTCCTAATATTAGTGGTTTGGATTTACTGACTATACACAGCTTCATCTATATTCCAAAAAAAACCCCCAAAATAACAAAATTGATCCCCAAAGTTTAGTATCCTCTGCTGTTCTTTACACCTACATTTGTGTGATCTTAGAGACAATCAGTTTTAAAATTGCCTGCCCTGCAGCCATTGGAACAGAAGCTTATGCCCATAAGCTGAACAAACTCTTGAGCACAAACTCTTGAGCTTTAACAGTGTTGCAATGTGGCAGAAAGGTGACACCTAAGCTTTATAACACTTCCAATATAAAACAAACCCAAGATCTTTACACATGAAAGATACAAGAGCAATGGTGCTGTATCCATAAAATTATTCCTCTCATTTGGAGTAGTGGGGTGAGAAAAAACGTTAGCCATGAAAATGCAGTTTAATGCGAGCAATCTTGTTATTTTAGACTACTAGGTGAACAGCTTATTAACTGCAACAAGGTCCAGATCTTCTCAGGTGCAATTAGGGAATGAAGGAATGCATCACTCTTACAGTTTAAAAACTGCTGTATTAAAGACCTGTTTTTATCCAATAGAAGACTTTCCTAGAAGACTGCAGAAATAATCATAAGGGTCAGGTTGCCAAGAAAAGTCACAATTATTAGTTATTAAAAGCAAAGTTCCAGAAAGAACAAATTCTTTCAGAAAGCTCACAATCTCAGGACTTTTTTTTTTTTTTAATAAGCATATGTATTATTAAAATATCCTTAAGGGTTTACTTTACTACCTGCTCTATCTGTCTGAAAGCTTCAAGATTCCTGGTGGGATTTGTTTCTTTCTTATACAACACTGGCAGCTAGCCAGTCCATCCAGCAGAGCTGCAGGAGATGCAAGCTTTCTCAAAAAGCTCGTGACACACTGGACTAGTCCTGTTTAAAATCTATCTTTGAAATATAGAAGGATTTATATAAAGAGGGATGAAAAAGCCTGTTTAAGGAGGTATAGAAGAATTCCAGCCAAAAAGAATTTGGTCATTACTGAACAAAAAACCACCAATACCTCTAGATTAACATGAAAACAAGGGCTTGATTCTACTTTACATTTTAACAAGAAAAGGATAAAACCCCAAAAAAACCAAATCATGGAAGATAGATAACTTCAACCTATCTTTGTGTTTATAAAGCCACTAGTAAAATAGTATCTGAACGCCTCACAGTCATTAATGGATTTTTCCTCACAATGCTTCTTTGATGCAAAGAAGTTCTATTATCCTTATTCTTCTCGTGAAGAACAGTGTCATGGAGAGATTAAGTCATTTATCCAAAGTAACACAAGATGCCTATGGGAATGACTGTGTAATTTATCACGGATCTCGAGCTGCAGTCCACTGCCTGAACCAGTAGACCATTCTCTTCTTAACAGACAAGAGCCGTTGTACAGTACCTTAAATGACCTTTCAAAATGGCTATTTTGTGCATGGTTTTTGCTCTATCACCATTCTGAAGAAAGTTGTTAAAGCAACACACTTTGAGAGAGCTTAATTAAGCACCCTGTATCTTGTCTCAACACCAGCTGTGAAACTTGAGAAGACATATACTTTCAGACCAAATATTACAGATCTCTTGGAAGTCAGCAGCGAAGCTCAGCAGCTTGGCAGCTGGAAAAGATCCTTCATGCTCTGAAAATGACCATACTTTATGCAAGTCTTTTAAAGGTTTTTTTCCAAGGCTTTTTATATTCCTGTGACTGAAAAGAACTACTATACTTGCAATATATGTCTGAATATATGGCAGGAGCCATTTGGCAACTACCAAAATATGTTCTTTCCCAGCACACTGAAGAGCTCTGTTTATCATTTGGTAAAGCTGCTTAAAAAGAAAAGGCAGGCAATTGTTTTCTCTTTATATTCAACGAATGGTTTCGGCTTGAACATAATTCAAGCTACAGGAGCACCCATGAGACTGGTAGTCTAAAACACTGGGCCAGTATCTGCCTCTGAAGACACAAATTAATTAAAATATGCTATTTAAAGAAAAAGCTACTAAAGTTTTGTCTTTATCCAAAGAATAAGTACAATTCACATCAGCAACCTAAAACTCTCCACCCACTAAGTTCACCTGAAGGAATCATGACCAGGAGTGAAAAGTTTACTAGGTCATGTTCCTTTAATCTTACCGTCTCTTTTGAGTGACTGCCAAAAGCCTTGCTTATGATGAAGTTTATGAAGAAGAAAATGAACTGAGATCATAATTTAAATTCCACACAGTTCACAAACAACTTTCATATGGTAACAATTTTTGGTCACTGGTTTACTGAATTTGAATTGGTGACCTAAAGGTAAAAGATCGTGCATTCCAGTATCAATCTCCATGCTGTTTATTGTTCCAATTTTCTGAAGTTCAAAGTGGTAGAAGTGAGAGTTACATGGTTAAACACAGTTGTCTCCACTTCACAACCACTTAAATATTTTCAGATTTTTCCCTTAACATAATTCTAAGCATAAACCACAATTATACAAAATTTTCTAGTGCATGAATAACTTTTGATTTAAAAAAAAAAAAAGTACCTCCATTAAATCTGTCACATAATAAAATGATGATATTTAAGAAGTCCTGCTGTGAAAAAAACTGTGTTGCAAGTTCAATTGTGCCTTTGTAAAACTGTCTGCTTCTTTCAAGGGCTTTTAGTTATAAGCATCATACAGATTGCTTTGGCTAAATTAAAAATTATAAAAACAAAAAGAAATATTATGAATTTAAGATCTCATAATTTCCCTCACAAATTCTCATATTTTATTAATTCCTTCATTATTTTTTTTCTAATCCATCAATTTTGTTATGTACTTAAAACATGAAACTTAACTAACACACTACTTCATCATCTTTCGTGATAAAGTGAATAAATTTATTTCCAGGAAATGGACTTCTGAAAATTCTTAAGGAATTCTCAGTTGCATGTGAAGCTTTTTTCTGTCAAAACCTTTGAAAAAAATAAACTCCTTTTTTCGTTAGGGAATGGGAAAGAAACTGAGAGGAAACAGATAAGGAAAAGAACACTTTCAGAAAAATTAGAAAGGAATTTCCAAAATACTCAGTGTGTCTAAACTGTAGGCAAATGAAAAATTTGTACTGTGCAATTATTTATTTTTAACCACTGAGGCAATTTTTTTTCAGTTTTCCAAATACCTTAGCTCTTCACCATTTTTTAATGAGACAGACATAAGAAAAAAGAATAGCCTCACCTACAAATTAATGGCCATGCTATTTAATTTTCTGTTTCAACAGTACGTTTTTTAAAGGTCCATCTGTTACCCACAGAGCAATGAATCCCAAATCTGAGCACAATTTTAAATCCTTAATCTGATATTGGGAGGGGGACTTCTAATTTATCCTGTGAATGCACCAGTTCTACAAAGTAATTCTTTGGCATATAGAGCTCATACTGTGAGAGTTATACATTATTCAAGAGCAACAAAAAGATTATTTTTGGTACCTCATTTCACAACCTTGTACCTATTTCTTCAGAGACTGATTGACTTTTATGATCTGTGCTTTTAATTATTTCTTTATCAGCCACCATTTTTTACTATAGCCCTTTCCTGCTTTACATTATGCAAATCTCAACTATGTCAACAAAAGCAACTAGACCACAACATCTGTACAAACCCATTAAGCTAAGGGGAAAAAAAAAAAAAAGACAGAAAATAAGAAAGGACCCAAAATTTGTTTCATGGCCTATTTGGTTTAACAACAGACCCAATGCCCATTCAAGCACATATAATTCAGAAGGCCTGCCTGCCAGCAATAAAGACTGAAATTGGATACTTTGTGAGATTAATTACCTAGATAGGGCATGATAATGCTAGTCAAATGGGAAGGTAATTAAAGTGCACCTTCCATGAAAATTATTCATTGCTGATGGATCAGGTGACAGATAAATCAAAAGGCACTTTAAAAAGCTACAGGTTAACTTGTGGAAGGCCGTTCCTCCCTGGAAGCCCCTGCAACCATGATCCTACTGTAAGACAAAAGGAGGGTTACGTGGCCTCCGAGAAAGAGGAGCCCAGGGAAAAGTCACCAGCGTTGTGCCTGCACACAAAGGGGCAGCTGGAGTGGAACCAGTCGGCCGGCAGCCCTCGGATTCCGGGATCTCTCTGCTCTCTGTACGCCGTAAAGGGCTGCTGCACCATGAAAGGCAGCAAGTGATGAATTAATAAGTTGACTGGTCCCCCGGGTGCAATCCTTACAGGCGGAGGACATGCCGCGGTAATCAAACGGGGCTATAAATTGTGTACATTGAATGGCACAAAACGCATCTCACTTCATCACCGTTAAGTCAAGACTTCCTGAATTTGTCATTAACTCTTTGGCTTCAATATATTTATTTAAACAGTAAAAGTAAGAGAAAGAGCTTACAATAACAAAAGGGCAACTGATACTACCCAGCGGGATATACAGTCTAATGGAGATCACTGACTTTTACTTTCTACAGCTACATGGGTCAAAATCCACTCCTTTTACACCAAAGCTCCCCCTGAGATGCACCGATTAAGTTCAAAACATTACACTACATGCACTTCTGAACACAGAAAAAATCCTCAAAACCACAGGATCAAGTTATTTTTTATAGCAACTTTATGCAAATTCCTAAGTATTTATTCCATATTTGAAGAAAATTGAGCATTTACATAGGTAAGCATTTCCCAAATCCCAGATTTTTAAAGAAAATTTTTAAACAACCTTATATTAGATGTAACATCTGAGATTATTAAAAGGTATGAAAAAGGAGCAATGCATGAAAAAAGTTCAATAATTACCACCTTCTCATTATGCTTTTTTTTAAAGTGTGCTAGCTCTCTAGGTTGTGATACTGAATAATACTGACTGTTCTGAGACAGTTCAATGGAAAGCAATTTCATGCCACCCTATTTGTCCTTAGTAGTCATTTTATATGGCTTAGATGCCTAGGAGAGTTAAAGAGAATCTTACCACTAACTCTGAATCAGAGCATAAATAGGTAAGAGAACATTGTTTAGAAATTCTTTACTAAATTTCTTCTGTCAAAAATACACTTCAGGTCTTCCCACATTTTGAAACAACAGTTCTGTGTGTTTTATCAATAGCTTCAAAACAATTTTACACATTCCCTGAATATTTTTACCTTCCCTAGGCTTCATAGTGAGTAGAGGAAAGGAAAATTTAAGTTAGTATTGAAACATAATGCAAAGTTTAAAAATAGGAACTACAAACTGAAGTACTTTCTGTGGGTCCACTGGAAAGCATAACCCTTTTTCAAAACAGAATTTATGAAACAAGCTATGATTGTTCCCAAGAGTGTTCTACATTCACAGAAACATATATGACCACATGACCAAGAGAGGCATGGTACCAGTTTACCAACTTCACTGCAGTTGGCAGCTGTGGTATTTCCCCCAGAAAAGGAGCTGTGCCGATTTTATGAATAGTTTTATCACTTTGAGATTAGCTCATTACAATATTTTGCAAGAAGTCAAATTTTACAGACTTCCTGATCTATAAATTTACCTCAGGAGACTTGGTAAACTTAACCCAGTAAAGTAAATGGTGCTAGAGTTGAGGATGGAGTATGAACACATGCTTGTCCATACCATTACTTTGTTATCATGCTTAGCTAGTTGGGCATAATTCTGACAATCTCAGCATGGGAACACTGTTTTGAGAGACAAAGAAGTTAATTTTGCAAGCATGAGCCCTGACATGCCAGGAACAGAGGATGAATCCTGATCTTTTTTGAGCAGGCTTAGCTTTGGTAAACAGGGAACACCCATTAGTTTCTTTAAGAGTCCCACTGCCTGTCTGCTGGTATCCCAGTGGAGTTTGAGCTATCAATTTAGATCTATAGATTGCTAAACAGGATGGGATGTGTCTGCCTGAGAGATCACCACCACCATCTCAGTACAGGTCTGAAAGGTAGTCTCTTTGGCATACAGAATTTACCCTCCAAAGCACTGTGAATATGACAATATTCTGAGAGCCTGGGGTACCTGCAAGGGAAAACGTTGACAAACAGCTCCCAAGAGCTTGGTGGAGGAACTCACTTTGTCTACTTATTGCTCACTGAAGGTTATCTGACCGTAATTTTTCTGTGCCACTGCATGGCTGATCAAATTCATTTTTTACACAGAAGGTTGTAACACTGATGGGTGGCCATCACTGCATTGTTGTAGGCAAAATAAGCTGTGAGGCACCTGCTGCCCTCCTAACAGGGACTCTTAACTAGCATTACAATAAAAATAAATCATCAAGCAAGTATTTTATATTTTTAAAACATTATTAATATTAAAGCTATAAACTGCAATCAAGTGAAATATCCCTATTTTTAGGACACACTTGTATATGAATATCCTCACTAAGCACATTGGTTAATTCAGTCCTTGGTAAACAGCTTCAAAGAGTCTTAATAACATGAATTACTAATAAGACAAGAAAATTATTTTCTAGAGTTTTAAAATCCCACAGACAATAAACTATTTTAAAATTTGCTTGCTTGCATGCTTACTATTTTCTTGAAAATAAATAAGATCATGTAAATATTTAATGCTAACATTGTGGCAGAAATTAACATTTGTGTATGTGGGGTGTGAGAGGAAGAGGGCATTCAAGTCATCAACTTTTGCCAGTTAATTTAGGTGGCTAAATAGGGAAGGTAATCTAATGCTTCCTCTGTAATTAAGGACGAGTCGATGCACAATTCCTAAACTTGGCTCCTGTTCCAAATCACTCCCTAAAGAAACCTATCAATCTCCACTGACTACAACAATGTAAATATCCATCAAAGATTTAAATGCTAATGTTTAATGCCAACATCAAAGAGCAGAACGTTTAGCCCTAAAATACTTCATGTGATTAACTCTACACAATATAAAGTGCAATGACACTTTTCCCTCTTCATTACGAGTTAAGCTGCAATACAAAAAATTAGAACTAAGGGTGAAATTCTGATCTCAGCTACACAAGGGAATATTTGGAATAATTCCACAGGAGGTCCACAGAGACACATCATTACTGCATTGGCTCTGAAATATTAGCATCCAATTCCTCATTTCACAGCCATGATTAGAGGCTGTATGAACTTAAATAGACTCTTTAGCGAAATAAATGGCATTTCTCCACATAAGCATCAGGGTTTACTAGCTTTGAATCTGCTCTGCTGACTCAGCCACTACTGCCTGATAGGAGCTTGGGTATTATGGAAAAATATGAGCTCTCCATGATGCATTAGGAAATGGGATTCTCAAAAAAAAAAGGAAACATTTAGGTGACAGACAGACAGAAAAGGTCAAAAGGAGAGATGGCAAATAGATCCATCAGCAGACACGAGATGGCAGATACAGAAACTGAAGGGTCTGCTGCTGCAAATATACACATATGAGAGAAAACACCAGATACATATGAGAGAAAACACCAGATTCAATGGATAATTTTGTACAAGCTGTTGAAACACAGATAAGAATTTAGGAGGGGTCATACCAAGCAAAGCTAAGAATCACAGTGACAGGACCTCATCCCTAATCTTAAATCTACTTAAAAGGAAGTGAGAACTGTCTGAAAAACTCTGAAAAATATACTAACAGGATAGAAGAAATAGTGATTAAAAGGAGACTGAGCTACATGTAGGTGTGTGTGTGCATGTACACGTGTGTGTATCTGTCTCTCCCTCTCCTTTTCTCATATAGCAGAAACAAGATGGAAGTAAGAAACAAGAAATCTTAGAAATCCAGAATGGGATATGAAACATCCCATTCTGGACTTCTAAGATTTCTTGCATTAACATTGGAAAAATTCAAGCAGTTCTGTGAATATTTTTTCTTAAGATTTTCTGTGTTTCTATACATGTGGATCTGTCATGTCTGACTCATGGTTTACTGCATTCAGTAAGGAATGAGGTCTTTATTGGCCCATTTACTACAGGTAAGATCTTCAGATTTCTACCTCTGTCAAACATAGTTAAAAATGGTCAAAAACCTTTGACAGAGGATAAAGGGGCTGAAGGAAAATTTTCCAAAGATATGTGCATTTAGCATGCTCACAGAGACTTGGATGTTTTGAAAACTGAGCTAGAAATGACTTTTCTTAATTAGCATTAATATTAAAATGGCCTGAGCCATACAACTTGTGACACTTGCTGTGAAAATTTAAATGTACAAATGAAAAGCAGCAAGACAGGGAGTTTAAAACTACAGCTATCACTAAAATTTTATTTATTTTGCAGGCTGCCAACACAAACAAACTACCTTATGGAAACATAAAAAGCAGCTTGTTATAAGCTCGAATTTAGGATGTTTATATTGGTCCCACAGTAAGAAGATTTCTGTGTCATTACCATGAGCATGATTTAGTTGTATTATGTTCACATGTAGACACCATTATGTAACACTTAGCTCAGACAAATGGCTCTGTTCTTGATCTTTCTTATTCTACTGTAGTTAATGACCAAATATTGTTAAAAATTGGGACACTAATTATCTGATGTCGACATGTTATGGATAATTAAGAATTGCTCACTCTGAAGCCATGCTAATTGTTTTTCACATGTCTCCTTCTCTTGTCCTTGTGTCCTCAACAAGGCAAGTAGCTACAGGTTTATACGTACATCTCTGTCACGTACTTTGTCACAGAACATACATCATCCTTTCTGGCTCATCCCCGATTAATTTTTCTGGCTTGCAGCAATTATCTCTCCCTTTGTTACTGACCTCCTGGTAAATGGAGTGCATGGTCACTGGGCAATTTTTTCTTGAGTATTCTACCACTTAATTGATCCTTGTTGGCTGACCACAATAGGATACACTAAATTTAAGTCATAAAATAGTTGAAGTTGAGAGAAGTGGCAATTGTGTTTTAGCAATTGTAGTTGACAGCTGTAAAAATCAGATCTTGATAATGTTCTCTCATTTACCCTATTACTTGGATCAGTTGGTTAAAGCTGTTAATGATCCTCTTGGATCAATGTCGTTTGCTTGTAGCTATAATTTACTGCATTGGTGGATTAGTACAGATGTTTTCATAGATAGCTCTGCATCATTCCACCAGATTGCTGTCTGAATCAAATTTGCTTTCATTCATCACTAACGAAGCAAAGAAAAAGATAATCAGCATTTCCTATCTTAACATTAACTATTGAACTTGGGATAACACTTTTATTGTTGTCAATTTGCAGCCTTCAACCATGGCTTCCTCAGTAAATTGCCCTGAGAGTTCTCTCTAGAAATAGAACCAATTAGATATTTTGACTATTACAGGGAAAGACTACAGAAATGCTTAAGTGTACTAAACAATACATACACTAAAGAGTAGTACATAAAACTGTTCAGTTAGGAATATGCCCTATGCAGTCAGGGCTGGTTCAATCACATACAAAGCAGAAGAAACTACATAGGGCAGCGACATGTCAAAGTAGACAAAAATTGTCCAGGCTTTTAATTATTGAGACCATTCCAGCACCTGAAAAATCTGCTGACACCCATGGGTTGTCATAGTGGGTAAGTCAGCAATGGTCTATTAAGGGAGATGTCTCCCTTACCCCACTAGCATTAGGAAGATCATACCCAGCTCTTAACAGAATTTGTCTGTCTTCACCCTTTCCTGCCAGAGGTGAACCATTTATTCTTGGGCCATTAATACTCCCTAAATTGCCAGAAAGCCATGAGCCAGAAGTGGAAGACCTGTATTTTTCCACTGAGGGCCCATTTAGCCAAATCTGTTCTTCCTTCTAAAAAAAGGAGGCTTATTGGCACATGCAACAAACATAAAATAACTAACTGCATAAAATATGATGTGCTCCAAAAGAGAAGCAGTACAATCTCTGACTATATTTCTAAAGAGAATACATATAAAAAGAAAGGAAACTGGAAATACACTGTCTTAAACTGCTGGACAATTCTACATGGAATGATTGAAGTTTAATGAAGAAACTTCTTTAGGTCTCCCTATACAAGCTACCTTCTCTCTTCTGAAGATTTCCACAGGAATCATTACAGTAGGTTGGCTCCATGCCATGCTGTCATCAAATACTTCACTATATAGAGATGTTACAGTCTAAGAATTTTTTAATTCACTACATTCAACCTTAATTAGGATTTCACATTTGGTAGCATTTATACACTTGCAATAGCGCCTTTCAACGGTGATGTTCATTTCTCACTGAAAAAGCATCTGAGCACTTAAAAGGTTTTGTTTGTTCTAATGACAACGGCACTTGAATTCTTCAAAAGGTCTGAAACAAATAAACAACACTGAGTTCAGAGCTCCTACTGACAATGTCCTGCACTTATTTATATCTTGCATCCTGTTACCATACTACAGTTCACAAGAAGCAGTAAAAGGAAGATCTGGAGATGTTGTTCTGCTGTGAAAATCAAAGGTCTGTGAAGCTGTATATTCTTTGCACATAAGTTAATTAGCTGCTCTAGAATGTGTATCACCAAGTATAAATATATCAAGCGATTTCTTGTCTTTGTAGTGCAGCTATCTTGGAAGTCTTTGACACTAGCTGGGTCATCACAGAACTATGTATTAAAGTTCCCGAAAGGTATAATAAAGTGCAAAGAGTATCTACTCTGTTGAAAAGAACTTGTGGCCATGAGAAAAAAAATCTAACTATGGATGAAGTGAAAGAAGAAGCCAGACATACTTTCGAGGGTTTAAAAATTCACCCAGCAGGTGTCACAACTAGAGCTTTTAATCTTAGAGACCTTTCAGAGACTGGTCATAGACAGTGTGATGTTTAACACATATACTTGCTTTTTTGGATGAGAATTAAGTTTTCATCACTGTTTTTATGAACACAATTGGTTAGCTGGTCCATGTTTTTAAAAGAAAAAAGGGGCTCCTAGTCCTTTGTGCAACATCAGTAAAGTAATCCCTCCGTTCTATGGCTAAATTGTACTTTATGTTGCTCATTTTCTTCCTCAAGTACATAGTTTTTTATTGTGCAGCTGGTGAAATTATTCTTGAGTAGTGTACATTAGACCATGGTGACATAACCTGCTTTTTTAATAGCTCAGTGCACAGGAAAGTCAATAGCCCTGCGGCTGTCATGCTCCTCTGAGCAGGTTGTCACCAAACATACAACATACATAGCTTAATCAGACCATTTCTAATTTGGAGCTCTGTTTCTGTGAAGCTGAAGCTTTACTTTATCTTTGTGTAGTTACACTAGAGTGTAGCTTACCCTTTTTTTTCACTTCTAACTATTGTAAAATTCACATAGTCTTTATAGAAAAAAATTAGTTTCTTAGCAAAAATTACTACATCTCTTCCAAAAAACTTTTATGATAGAGCTGGACAGGCAAGAGTTCTGATATCCATTAGAGAAAAAAAAAAAAAAAACCACATATTTTTAGTATACTATACAAAAATTCCAAATTACATTCAGTCACAAACTGATGTGCAGAAACCTGACATAGTCAGACACAAAATGTGATATGAAGTTAAAGTTTCCTTTCAGGATGACAGAGTGCCCATTGCTTTCGTTCCTGTGTGTTCTGATAGAGCACAAGGTTCAAATCCTGCTCCTATTGAAGTCAATGACAAAGCTTCCATTGACTTCAGCGGTGCAGGATCAGACCCTAAGCAACACAGCTAGCATCTGCTTGCTTTTTATCTCTCTTATTTTTCAGTGAAAAATATTGGAACAAATTAGAACTAAATTATAGAAAAAAAAAAAGAATTAAAATCAATTAGCTACTCTGTGGTATGTTTTCTTATAAAACATACTGCTTGTCATTCCAAATTTTTCGCGAATATACATGTTCTGTGTATGTATATAAAATATCATCAAAACTCTCAAATATATGTGCCATACCGTATTATATCCCAGACAAATGCTTCCTTCTTTGTGAAACTCCTGAAGAAAAATCTAACTTTTAATAATCTAATAATAATCCCCCAACCTTGCAATTCTGCAGTATCTCTATAACCTTGTGGATGTCACAATATTAAATATGACCTGATACAATCAGTGAATGAACAAACTGCTTTCCTTGATCTGATGGTATTTGCTATACAGAGACTGAAAGTCTTATCAAGTTTTTATCCATCAGTTTAATTCAGGTATAAACTCAGTTATCGCCTCCTGTAAAAAAATCTGTGATATTAGTTCAGGGTAATGTGATTGCAGATCAATAGGCAGTCTTAGCTCCACAGAAATAACCCAATCCATTCTTTTAATGTACTGAAAAGACATCTAAAAAAGTATAAGAATAATTACTATCATATGCGAGAAAAAAATACTCTAATTTTTACTCTAATTTTTCCCTTTTTAGTTGATGACCATGGAGTGCAGAAAACTTACACAGCTATGCTCTTTGGCTACTGGTCTAGGGAAAAAGTTTAAAATATTAAAATATATCTTAAATATTATTAAGAATAAGCACAAACATCCATATAGCTCCCATAAATAAAATAAGCAAAGAGGCAACCCAAAATGCAGTCATCATCACATATATGTTTCTAAAAACCTCAGTTTAATGAAAGCATTTAGTGAATATTACATTTGAAAAGTGACTTTTTGTAAAATAACTCCCCCAGCTCAGCAGGTAAAACACTTTTGATAAAAAGAAAACATTATTTTTTATAATATGAATTCTTCTCACATGAGGCATTGCTTTAAAAAAAAAAAATACATTGATGATGTAGCCATATCAATGTGCGAAAACTGATCTACAGCTTGAAAAGTAAAGCCATTAGGAGGAAACAGCCAAAGAAACCTATAGCTAAAGGAAGGCCACTGAAATGCGAAAACATTGAAGAAATGTTAAGTTGAACACTGAAGCTATTTGTAATATGCTGTCATGTAGCACCAGAAGTGAACATTGGATGGAAGATGTAGATGGAGGTAGATTAAAACAACTTGGTGGCAGTATGGGAAGAAACCAAAATGGCCTGGGGAAAGGAGGGAAGTGAGAACAGGACTAGAACGCTGAGGTCATAGTGACTGGAAGAGCTGCAGGCACCCATCTTCTTGATTGCTGCCCCTGCTGGGGGACAGTTGATTGCTGAGGAAAAGTCAGGCTTAAGTGAGACTGACAGAACAGGAAACAAATAGATGGTCAGTAGGGCAGAGGCTATGAAAGAAGAGACTTTAAAAATGAGTAGCTATAATTGAGAGCTGGGGAAAAAGAAACTAAGAAAAGAAAAATTATAAGCAGCAAGAATGAAAGGAGAATGTAACATGAGAGAATGTGAAGTGTCTCTTATTTGGAAAGACTTCAGAATTACCTAAGAAAGGCAGAACCCATCCCACAGACTTGCATTTATGCATTCAGCCATTTCTTCTTGTCATGTAAATCAATGGTGCTGCTGCTAATAGTCATGATTTTATAGCATGTAATGTTTTTTCAGTTCAAGTTGGATAATGCCAATTTGACAAATGCGGCTTCCTTTTATTTCTTTTTTTAACTGTGAAATTTGGGATCTGCTTTTTTTGTAGGAAAAGGTCTTAAAATTGACCTCTAAGATGTAAAAATGGAATAGCAGCAAATCAACATATACAAAGGAAATTGTTACTAAAAACCAATGTTTTTCAAGAGTAAGCCTTGATTATGGGACTGAATCAGAGTTTTTTAACCATTTGAAGTTGTCAGCATTAAATGAATCTGGAGGCACAGCATGATCTAAGAGTGCTATGGGGCACCTTTCTCTTGCTGTGAAGAAGCAGCAAGCATTAGCAAGTGCTCCCTGCACAGGAGCAATGAATACATTTAGGGACAGTTATTGGCATTACACTTTAATTTCTGTTTGTCTTAGTTAGTTACAGTAATAAGGCATGATGAGCATCCCCTTGGATGTGATTTTTTCTTTTCAGTGACTATAAAGATAATTTAAACTGGCTCAGGACACACACTTAAATTTTCTCAAACCCTGATAAATTTTGATATTTACCCAAAATATCGTAAGTTTTATCAAGGCCAGGGTAGGTTGGGTGTATATAACCCTTTACCAGAGATAAGTCCATTGTTCAGTCCGATAAATTCTAAAGGAAAGGATGCAGAAAGATAGTTTTAAAAACACATTATCTTTGCAAAAATGCAAACAGAAAAATTATAAAATTGTTATTGAAGCATATTTTGTAAAATGAAAATGCATGAATCACAAAATACAACAAATATTCAGTGAATATTTGCTTCAGTGAAACCTACCCGATTTCCATTCACCTTCTACGTGTTCTATGGAAAAAAGTGTAAAATTTGCGAAGGAATTTGATGGATCAAAAGGAACTACCAGTACAACTGAAAGGGGAATGCCTTATCAGGGAAGCGGTTAATTTTATCTTTGGTAAAAAACCATTGTTGCAAAGGTAGTGTTTGTCAGCTGTTCACCAGGTGCAGCTCTTTAGTACATTTGTTTATTGTAACTAGAGCTTAGTCACATTCAAATCTGAATTCTACAAGCATGCAGGGGTTCTCATAGATCAGCTTGCAGTACTGGGATGACATCCTGTATTCTTTATATGATGCTGGATAGGCAAGGTATGAAAAAGATGGTTTACTCCTGGGGGACTTAGTGTACTTAATCTTGTCAAAAAAAGAAAACAAAGCAAAACCAAAAGCCTCATGGTTCTTGGCTGAAGCATAAAAATATGCCATATGACAACTGATAGCCTAGTCACAAAGGCTTTTTAAAACAAGGAATGAACAGCAATGTGTCATACGTGTATATATATAAGCGATGTGAAATGATACCTACCCACTTGCAGTCATTTTATTGTGTTATTTCCACAAATATAAATAGGTTTTTATCCAACACCTGGTTCTTTTATGTGGCATGCTCTCTTTGTCTCATCAGAAGCTTGTTACATGTGGGCGAAGAAACACTGAATATATTCTATAACCCCATTCTTTTATCAATAATTTCCTGTTATCATTACACAATGATTTGAATTTTGTGACTATGGCCACAAAGGAGCAATTCAATTAAACCAAAACTACAAAGGGAAAATCTCATTGCAATCCTCTGTGCAACTGGTGAACCCAGTAATTATATATAGCCACCTATTGTGTTAGCATAATAACATGTGAAGAAGGTTTAGTTAGACACATTTACACACATAAAAAGCAATATGGGCATAGAAAATGTCAGTTTTGCCAGAAGTATAGAACAGTCACACAGGAACAAATGAGAGCTGCATGAATCCTAGTTTACTTGGTTATAAATAAATCCAACATTTTCTTTCTCTCCATAGTAAAATAAAAGAGAAACACAGCAGCATAACAGTTTCCTTTGAGCAACCAGTCTCTTTCTGTTCAATTATAGTCATCAATCTGTTCCACCTAAAATATTTTCCTCCTTGAGAAACCAAAGAAATCAGTATTAGGATCCAAAACATGCTGTTGCAAAAATAATGTAGAAGAGGTTTTTCCTTTTGCTAAATGCATTTGTTCTGAATGTCTGTATTTTCTTTAACACAAATTTTGTAATTCTGTGATAAAAAGAGCTGCATTTATATGGCACTTCTAATCAGAAAATCTTGAAAAGCTGGGTAAGGAAAAGTGAAGGTTACCTTCATTTTGCAGAGAAAACTGCAACAAAAAGAGCTTAAAGCCATTTTTTTCTTCCAAAATCTGTCCCCCATGTATATTCCTTTTAGATGGCAAATTGGAAGCCTTTAAATCTCTATATTCAGAAGTGCTAAACAGGCAAAGTTTCTGTCGTACCGTTTCTCTAAACAGTGTCAGATCCTGGGAAATGCTGGTCTGTGCATAATCCCACAGGAAACTGGAGAGTAGGGAAGGAACAGAGTGAGATCTCCTGCTTTACGGTCTTACAAAGCTTGTCTAGGAGGTTGAAGATTTCTGATTACTTTAAATCTTTAGTAAAGTCTAGATGTTGTCTCTAATATATATGCAAGCTATAGTTCCACTAACAGCTCAGGGCTTGACGTGAGGATCATTTCATAAAATCACATAGCTTGTGTTACTTATAAGATAGCACAGGATAACCACATTAAATCTTCTGGGCTAACAAAAGCCCTGTAAATTCATGACTATGTCAACACAAAATTATCAACTATAATGAGTTATCTTGCAGAAAACACAATGAACTTCTGATTATGGCTTTTTCATCTTCTTGAGATGTGATACTCGCCACTAAATTGCACTGGTTCTTCCTTTACCCTGTGTGCCACTGAACCATCAAAGCACGTAAAATAAAGCCAATTTGATTCAGCTAAATAGGAAAAAAGTCCAAATCCTCTTCTCCATGTGATAGTTCTGTACAGTTGTCTACAGAGAGCAGAACACTGTCCACCTGTGCATTTTTGGAGAATTATTTTGAAGATGAAAAATCAACGTGCCAAAGTAATATAATCTGTGGTGCAAAAATAGTCTCAGGGTAAGTTTTCTGTGCTGAAAATCTCATCATCATAAACTTCAAGAACTGAATGAACACAGAGACCAATCCTTTCAGCCACAGAGATGGCTCCAAAATAATATAAAACGTGCATTTGGAATCCATAAAAGCACTATAGGGAGATTAAATATTCCCTAAGTACTCCAGCCTAACTTTAACAACCATATCAACTGTCCTAAATTTGGGGGGAGGGCAGGAAGGTTTTGAACTAAATTTCTTGTCCCTTATTTTATTTTTTTGAGATTACTATCTTTAAAGTACAAAATAACTACAGTTTTTCCTGTTTGTCTGTTTGTTTACCCTGTTTGGTGAGTTTGTTCTTAGTTCAAAACATTACTTTAGGGGATTTCTATTGCACTAAAAAAAAAAAAATCATGATTCACAGTCATTTAAATTTTCTCCAAGATATAAGTATGAAGTATCCTTTAAAATATTAGTCAGCTGTTCTTACAGGAAGCATCACATCAGTTATTCACTTTATATTTTCTTTTACAATATTTCTTCAAAAGCCAGATCTTGCAAATAATATTCAGTTTAAGACTGTTCAAATTACAAAAGGTTAGATTTACTGTCCACTCTTTAAGACCACAGCACACTATTGTCTCTAAATTTATTAACAAGGAACTCACCAGTTCAGAAACCTAAATCTGAAAATTCTTTTTTTTTTTTTTTTCATTCAGCTGCAGACAACTAAAGCCCTTTTTTTCCCTGGGGTAATATGCTGGTTTGATTTTATTTCCCCTGACATTTCACCTGTCAGATTATGATAAATAGAAGAAACAAAGAATAATCATCACATTCTCATTGCATCTCATAATCAAATATCTGGAAATATAAGATAAATCAGAAATATTGTCCTGAGGGAAAACATTAACACTGAAAACACCATCAGAAATCCAGATCATCTTCCAGTGGCCTAGGACTCCCATACGTGTTTAAAAAATTCAAAAAGGAAGTCTGCATAGAACCGTCACATCTATTTTTTTATCTTCAAATACTAGGGAATTAACTATAATGAAGTAAGAACAAAAACAAAAAAAATAGTTCCTAAGTTAAGAAATTCTATTTAATAACAAAGCTGTGCATCATCTTTAAGCCTTTTGTGAATGCTTTCTGAAAGCAATCCTGAGGCCAAGAAACAGGACAGGTTATCCTGAAATAGTATAAGCTCAAATTAAATAGCTGGCAAGGTGAAAAGATTAATGAGCCAGAACACACTAAACATGCTCCTGATTTACTGCATCTATAGTTTGCATGTTCCAAATTTCTCTCAGTCTCACTGTGTTGAGATTCATAAGTGATGAAAACTTACCTGCTTGGCCGGTGGTAATACTGACAGCTGCAAAAAGCCTCTGGGAACGACTCAAGTCAGAAACCCCGTTCACAGCTTCAACTTCAAACGTGTAGTTAGCATGAGCTAGCAGGTCCATGACAGTGACATAGTTATCTACTAATCCAGTTTGCTGGGGCATATATCCAATGTTACTCCCACAGGGAACACACTCGCCCTGCTCCCAGCTGCACCTCTTGCACAAAATGCGGTAGGTCACATCACTTCTTCCCCCGTTGTCAGCAGGAGGACTCCACTCCAAACTCACGGTAGTCTGGTTGATATTGAAAATTAGGTTCTGTGGTGCAGATGGAGGTCCTGCATAATACACAAAGAAGTCCAGGGTAATTACACAAAACCGCAGTGGGACACACAGGTAGCATTTTAATTACTGAGATGGAAAATAGTTGAAGCATTTTTCTTCACATAAACATTTCATTATTTTTAGTACAGGCTGCATAAAAGCTTTCTTGAACTCATTTGGTAAGAGCTTTATTTACTTTCCATTAATACATCAGAATAACAATTGTTTGGATATTTACTGCAACTGATTTTAGCTGTTTCTCTTCTGTGTAATTAAAAGGAATGGTTAATATACCTTAAAGGCTCTCTTTTACAGGTTTTCCAAATATGGGATTTGTTCATATCTTCTAAACATGCTGCATAAGCTGCATCTAGTCTTTTGTTATCAGCTCTGATATGATTTACAGAGATATTTAGTGATGTTTTGGATTTAGGAGGCTTCCACTATTTGAACCACCAATCTGTGTAGGCCAATCTATTTGCAGTTAGAAGATTAAGTCAGATCCAATTACAGTTCAATCAAAGTGTAGCTCCACAGAGGTTACTTTTCATTTTTCACATTACTAATTTTGGTATTATATCACATAATGCACATTGTCTGCAACAATTTAGGGAGAACTGGGCCTGTATTGTATCTATTACAGTGAGTTATGCACTTACGCAACACGCAGTGTACCAAGCTGTACCAAGCAAACTTGAAAATTGTATTTATGCTGATTCTGTATTCACTGTCAACCCTTTTCCCCTCTGCCTTTCAATTTCTTTTACCGTTGCAAATGTACTTTTCAAACACAGGAAAAGCCAGACAAAACTACTCGCTGCAAGTGGCTGCACCTGGTTGGTTAAGCAACGTCCTTTACTATTAAATTCATGACTCACTCACTTGTGCATGCGACATATGGTGGATCAGAAGGTGCTCTATAATAGCTATCTTCACAGTCGCATCTGGAAGATCCTTCCTTGTCAGAGAAGCTGTGAGTAGGGCAGCGGGAGCACTGCAGATCTTGTGAGGAGGATTTGTAGAACCCACGGCCACAAGCTAAAGCAGAACAAAACAAATTAAGATTTAGATTTGCAGGGACTTCTATCCTGATCTTTTTTTTTCTTTCTGTCACATGAGATACACATTTCTGTAAACATCTAAACTGCTATGTTGGCTCAAGATATACTCACAATTTCTTTTTCTTCAGATGATGCTGTTAATGATTTTGTGGCATTTTTATGAGTTCAAGTATATACTACATGTACCTCAACAGCTGGCAGTACAATATTTTAAAACAGAGGGCCACATAAATACAAGGAGCATCTGTTTTTCACCAAAGAAGAGTACAATAATGGTGTGAAATATCTGGATGCCTGCAATAGGCCTAAACAAAAGGAAACCACTCTAGAGATCCATTGTAAGGCTACTGAAATGTTCGTGGTATCTGAACTAGTTGTTTTGGAGCAAAATTTCTTCTTCCCCTATCTCAGAAACCCAAAGAAGACGTAACCCACCCAGCAAACCCTGATCCTGGGGAAAGAATGAGGCATGAATATTTGTTTAAAAGATGACTCTGGTAGGAACATGAAGAAAGAGGAGGAGAGCAGACAGCATAAACCGCTCAATTGATTTTCCCAGTTTCACAGAAAGAGACAAGTAGCTTGAAATTACCTTATTAAAACTTTCAAGGAAAAGGTAGACAATAGGAAATATGCATGTAAGAGAACTTGTTTCTTAGGTTTGCTCGCTGTGAACCCACGAAATTAAAAAATGTGTTGTGTTACAACGCTGATGTTTAGAAATACTTCTTGCAGCTACTGCCACAGTTCCCAAGCCAGAAACACACATAAAACACATCTACCATTGGACTTGCAAGCAGAGCACTGCAACCTAGACAGCCAGCTTAAGAATGTATAAACTATGAGAACTGTAGGGAATGAGGAAGAGAGAAGTGGGGATTGGACAACACTGAAACTGAAAACAGATTAAGACTTTGTTTCAACACTGAGGTTACAGGCAAACCTACAAACACTGTCAACATGCAAAACAAAACACAAAAGTCCTCCAGAAACTTCTAATAAAGCAGAAGTATTTTCAACCAGACTATTAAACTTTTTTTTTTTCTTCCAACCCTAACAGACAGTCTAACCTTCTTAAGCCATCACCTGTATGCAAAGGAAAGGGACAGTGGGTGAAACTTTGTACTGGGTATCAAAATATTAAAGCTAGTTAAATAGTCATTCTGTATTCAGAGGGAGAGAATTTACTTTGGTTACATTCATATTTGCTTGGATATTTTCTCAGAACAGAAATGCAAAGTATCAAAAGACACTGATATTTGGAACAGTTATTTCAGTTGTCTGGTACTGCAGTGATGGAAAGAGCACGAAAACAATGAACTTTATCCAAAGCTCACTAAGTCAATGAGGAGTACCTTTGACTTTAATAGCCTGTGGACTGGACCCACGGTGTTGCTAAAGCAACATGAGTCATATTAATCTGATTAATTTTATGCAACAGAGAAAAAAAACAAATGCAGCAATACTTAAGACAATAGTAGATTAGAGCTGATTAATCATGTAAATCAACAGTGGATTACACCAGTAGGAAATTCGGGCTGTCTATTACTCTATCAATATACTAATATTGATATTGACAGTAATACTAATACTAATATTGACAGTAATATACTAATATGCTTTAAATTGCCATAACATTTAGAGTTTGTTGTACTGAAAAAAACCCCAGTGGATGGAAGCTAAATTATTTGGCAGAGCCAATTAGCATGCAAAGCTTGTAGGCTTTGATTTTGAAAAAGGGGCACAAGTTTGCATTCGACGAAAATCTAGTCCTACTTGTAAAATGTGCTACAGCTTGATTGTGCCACAGTAGCTGTTATATGTGCTACTTAAAAAAAGACAACAAAAAGAATTTTGGAGAAGCAGTTTAGATAAACATGACCTGTGAATTCATAGGTGTGGCAAATTCAACTCAAAATTGTCCTTTTATACCTTCATCCAAGGCTGTTTCAGAATTTTCTGACCAAAGCACACAAAAGCTTTGGTAGGTATACAAAAGGTATACAAAAGGATTTGTATACCTGTACCTTATGACATACATTTAAACTACTGTCTGCTTTTTTAGTACTTGCAATAGAAATGTAGCTAAAATTACCAAATAATAGTTTCCTGCCTTTCTTAAATTGTTCCTCTTATACTAAACAAAACACTGGACAAATACACCAGAACTTCCAACATGTAGTCCCTTGCAAAGCAAAGAGCAACATAAAAGGCAAAGATCCCTACTGTGTTTCCAGTCTGTCCTTCTCAGCAGGGAACATTACATGGCAAAGATGCAGAGAGTGAAATAAAGATTTCAGACAGAAATAACAAAATGTAAACAGAAAACTCCTTTTCGGTTTTGTTTTTTTTTCTTTTCCTGATGACTTGATCAAGACATTTATATGCTTAGTCACTCACTATTTAAAGTAAGTGTGCATTTCTTATAAGAGTTCAAAGGATCTGAGTGTCTGTGACTAGTTTACATGACTGAAAGCCAATTATTCTCCCGCACAGCATAACACAGGCAGCAGGTTCAGGCATTCATACCATGCTACCATTCCATTAGCTTTTTGTCCACTAAGAGGCTTGTCACCACATTTAATAACCATCCCTTTAACTTATAAGTCCCAGAGATATAAGGGGCAGAATATTTCAGAACTGAATTTTTTAACAGTATGAAAAAAGCACTTTTAAATAGGATTTTTAAAAACTTTGTAGTTCAGAAAGAGGATATGCAGGGCTGTACACTATAATTAAAAGTACTCATTGGAGGAATACAACTAAATTATTCTCCCATCTTTCTTCATAAAATTGAATTTCTCACAAAAATTGTTTTTTTCAGGCTAGCAGTAGAATACTTCTATTGCTTAAAAACTGGAGACCTATGGGTCCTTATCTGTTCTTAACACATACCATTGTCCTTGCAAAGACAATTACAACTGAAAACTCTACCAACATGGTGTTGCACAGACCACTTATGAAGGTGTGAGAACTTGCCAGTCAGCTACACAGATAACAGATGGGAAAGAATCATTCAAAAACATTGGTTTGATTCCTTTTTTATTCTCTTTTGTCCTCCCTTGCCAAATTGCCATGGTGGATTTTTTTTAATTTTATGAGTAATTTAGATGGATTGTTTTGTTCTACACTATTTTAATTCTACATATTTTGATTCAATTTAGTTCTTCATGTAATATTTTTAAGATTACAGGGACAGGTGGCATAAAATCCCCAATGCTGCTACCTCCATAAGGAGCACTAAAAAAATGTTAGTTGTAAAAAAACAAAAACAAACACAGTAGCCAAACAACACTCAGAGCTCCGTACATGCAAATCTAAAGGTGATAAATACAGCTACTCTTTCACAAAAGTATCTCATGGCAAAGCTTCAGGCAACTCAAATGACATTTGAACACATCCATTTCAATATTTAATTTCATTAGTATGGGAAAGTACTCATTAGCTGCACTTCTTCCTATAAAGGGAGCCTAAATTATAAGTCAAGGCACAGAACCCAAGCAATGACAGAAGATATGCAGGGGGATATAACTGGTGAAATGGCACTCTGATGCTGTAGTTCTAATCCTCACCATTGCTGATCTGATTAAAATGTGAACTCATTTGATGTTCCTCAAGGAAGTTAAAATCCAGCAGTAGTTTTGCAACTGAAGGGCTTCTGGGATATGACAAAAGGCAGCACAGTGGTGGGGAGAAAGGCAATAAAGGCAGCACAAAACACAATTCTCTTCCATTCACTCTGTTGTGTCATTTACGGCTGCTAATTTAATAGAACAGCTCTTCCCAGATGAAGCTCCCATTTTGTTCTAACAGCTGCTCCAAAGCGTTACATGTTACTGACAGCACAAAGACACAGAATAGCACCTACCTGCCTGACCTCAACCAGCTTGAAACAACACAATTAGGTTTTAATTCTTTCCTCATATACTACAAAATCAACAATAAATACAGAAGAAAGTCTTGCTTCAGCCAAGGCACAATTCTTCGCTTAGTATCTTAGCCTCAAAACCATTAGAGACTGTCCATCACTGACCCTCCCAGGGCTAACCAGCTCCTTGGACTTGCTCACTTGTCTGCAATGGCCACAGCTGCTCCTCAGAGCAAATCTTCTCACCTCTTCCACAAAACTGAGATTTTTCTTGTTGGGAAGAGTTCCAGTGTGAACTACAAAGACAGTGTGGACAAAATCTCCCATCTGAGAGAGTTTTCCTGGAGTTGGGGTTTGAGACCGAGGAAGCCCTAGACAAAGCAGTACACTATTCTGGCTGTATACTATGAAAGACCCTCCAGAAAATCATATTTCTGGGCTTGGACTAAGTTGCTTAGTCCAAGCATCTCATGGCAAAGATATGGCAAAGAAGTATCTCATGGATAAAGAATGGCAAAGAAGTATCTCACGGATACTTCTTCTGGCACATCCAGTGGCACTCAGTCGTGACAAGGATGTATCCTTGTGACAGTAGGGGCTGGCACACAGCTGGGCACGGCTGCAGCACCAGCGCACAGTGCCCACTTGGAAATGTGTTTAGCATACGCTGCTGCAGTCGGGGCATTCACAAACATTTTTAGTTAGTATGTTTGGTATCCCTTAAGGGGCTGCACAATTACTGTAAAGAATGGAATTTTGCAAAGCCAAAAGTAAATACTGAGGAATTAACACACACTAACAAGAACTATGATGCCACATCTCTGGCATAAGCTGCTGACTGCACCTAATGGAGAAAAATAGCAGCTTCTCTGCTGTGAGTTCATCACATGCTTTAGTGGCCTGCTAGAGATCAAATAATGCCTGTGTTTCTTTTTATATTTATAAAAAAAAAGTCCAAGGACCTCTGGAGAAGGGAATTAAAGCAGATGTAGAGGGCAACAAACAGCAGTCTAGAGGCCCACTTGTGGGACAGGAGAAAGGAAAACAAGGATGTGTTAAATACTATTCATTTTTATGTAGTCTTTTCACTATAAACATTATGAGATTCATTTTGTGTCTAGGATAGCTAGGGAACTTAAATTGGGAGCAATGATGGAAATACGGTGAGGGCTATGAGTGACATATGTAACAACTGATGTTTATACAAGCAAAGGAGAAAGAATAAACAGTTACAGGGCACTGACACATTAATCAAGAACAGTATTTGCTACTACAATAAACAATTAAAAAATACCTCAATTTTTCAAAGTGCAAGGCTTCCAGGTGGCATATCAGCTTAAGACTTAAAGGCCCCACAATTGTTTCAGCAGACAATGAATGAAGAGACATTGTCAGACATTGATTGAACATGGCTTTTGATAATAACTTTTGAGTTTAAATGAAAATAATTAAAGAGGTGAATGCACTAATTACTGCTTGATCCCATTATAAAAAGTAGACTGGTGTGAGAGGATAAGAATAAAGATGACATGCTGTGCTAGCAGAGCAAGAGAGCTTGTCTGTTTACCCTGGTTTGCGCACCATTCCCTGAGTTTGCCGTCACTAGTAAGCCTTGGTGGTGTGACAGTTTTATGCACACCAAGATTAAACTAATGTTTAAAAAACAACACTTTTCCAGAGCCAGTGTCAAAGGATGACAAAGGAGTAATCACAGAGTTTCAACAACATCAGTATTACCTATGAACTTGAGGTACCAGGCTGGTCCCACTGAGAACCATGGCAAATTGACAGCCCGTCTTGGAAAGGCTCAGGTTTTCCCCTGGGTCCCTTTCTCTCTTCACTTGAATAAGTTGACTAAATTATAAGTGATCCTATACATTGTATTTTTTCCTACAAGCAGTGAGTAGAATTTGTTTTATATCTGTGTGGGCATAACTCGCCATTCTTGTGATTTGTTTTCCATTTTCTTAATCAACTCCCTACCTTTCTACCTTCTCCAAGCCTGAGAAAATTAAAGAGAATTCAGCTAACCCTCTTTTCACAGAAATGATGTATACACGAAGAGTGCGTGCAGATGTTTCCTGGATGAAGTTATGCAGCTGCAAAGACTTTATTAATTATAAAATGCAAAATGGATTGTTCTGTAATTGAAACTCTCTGGGGCTCAGATACATTTGAAAATTAACATACATATATGTATGGCCAGGACATAGATGGATGCTGTTAGATTATTTATTACGATGGATATTTTAGCTAATGCAGGAAAAAAAGAGCTGGTCTTTCTCCACTGGAGCTTTCAAATATTTGCTTCATATTAATGTCTATGGTTCCATAACTCACGACTAAAAGCACAGCTTGCAAAAACGGTACTCCCACTGCTAGTGTTGCTGACCTCATCTACGATGGACAGGTCTAGAATCTTTATTTTAATCCTATTGACAGTGCCTCAGTGGGAGTAATTATAACAGTCAGCCACAAATCCAGACCTCCTGTCACTGATATATTAGGGCTTTTCATGACCAAAATGAGCAGCAGACAAGGATAAAAGCAACATGGGGTAGTGATTATAGCAAGATTTGTCAACCCCTTCTGTAATAAACTGCAACAAACACATGACAATTTGGCATGGGAGACATTAGAAATGCAAAAGTTTTAACCTATCACAGTATCAAAAAAAAAAAAGAATTTGAAACATTTGGGGGGCATTGTTCCCTTATGGGATACTTGGCTGGTAGATGACATTGGCCACAGGCACTTTGTAGCTGAAGTCGCTGAAAAGTTTAGATAAACTGAAAGCAGACCATTATAAAACAATTCCCAACTGCAGATTTCAATGTGAAATATTAGACATAAGAAATCTAGTAACAAAAAGAGACTTTATAATCTCTGATCCCCTTTTCCAATAATTTGTGTATGTTCCAGTCATGGCTATGTTTGAAACTGTAAATTACTTTTATAGTGAGAGATGGCATCTGTTATGCCTTCTCTGGCACCTAATATATATTGTTTTATAAGGAGCTTAGACTGTAGTATTTTGTCTAACTACTATGCAATGCTAAATGTCTAACTGAAAAAGAAGTTTATTTTAGCTTGATTTTTAAACTGCAATAACATCTAAAGATTATTCATGTTTCAACTAAGGAACTAAATGGTATGTTTTAGTCAGAGTAAACTCAGGACTTTTAATGGTGCCTAAGCTATAGTGTGAATGACATATCTAAATAGGGTTGTCCCATGGCCACATACCATCATTCACTGAATGTTTGTTGTTGCCTGTCAGGAATCTCTCAGACCTCATATTCATTTTCCAAGCCTACTATGCCCTTGTTTCCAAAATCCTGTTAATGTCTTTTGAGAGATGTTCACATACTGCTGGTCACAAAAACAGAGATCCAGAAAGAGAATGCTTGCTAGGTAATAGTAACTTGCTCTGATTTTTCCACTGAATGAAATGAAAGCTTCACCTCTCTATAAATCTGCTTTAAAAAAAAAAAAAAAAAAAAACACCAAACAAAACAAAGCCCCAAAAATAAGCACGTCAGCATACATGTCTTTTTAACTTATCTAGCTGCAAAGAAACATAGGCACCAAGTAGTACTCTGCAGTTTTCCTGGCTAATTTATAGACAAGGACAAGGTAATCAGATTGAAGAACATACCCTACAAATCAAAGAATACCCAATGTCACTATACTGTAACAGCAAAATTACTTTGAATCTAATCATTCTGAATCAGTACATAAAAGACATCTAAATGGCAATTAAAGACACGCTATAATATTCTGAGGAGAATTAATTAACTGGGTGAGTTAAAAGTTGTGCATTGAGGCTACGACACAGTGTTTCTCTAAATTTTCAGTTTACAAGGATAAGGCATGTGCGTCTCATTACCTTTCTTGGAAACGATAAATATAAAGCCACCATGAAAATTGAGGGAAATTAACATGTGAGAGACACAAAGACACTAAAAATGCAGAGGTATGCAACTCCGTTACTCTGTTACAAAGCTCAAAACAGAAAGTGAGTTAGAAAATTAAAGGAGAAGAGATGTTCTGGCTTTCCTGTTCATACTTTTCCTATTTCTCCCCTTTTGTTCAGCCATGCCCTTCCCTCAAGATTAGATTGAAAGGTTGGTTTGAAAGGTGCTTGAGTAGCTTCTGCTCAGAGTTGAGTGACAGCTCAACTCATTAGCCAGTTTGGGAGCAAACGCAACACACTTTGCAGGATGTGGTATAGGTTCATCACAAAAAAAGATGAATACATGCCTGAAGTATTGTCAGCAGTAGAAATTTTGTCTGTCTTCCTCAGAAGGTTCTCAACCAGTAAGAAAATTAATAAAGAAATGCACTTGATTTGCTCATAGCTTCTGCATCTTTAGGTTTGGGTTATTGTTCCTTCCTCTTTTATTAAAATGGTAATATTCAGTTACATACTTTTTGAAATTTTTACTAAAAAAAGAAACTGTTAAACCTACAGTGACTAAGAATTCAGCAAATCTAAAACTACAAACCAACTTATGTTGTGAAAGTTATGATGGTCTGATAGGAAATTGTATGATTATCTAACTGAGCATAATAACACATCCCTGGATGCATCAGCAGACAACAGAGAACTGCTGCAACAAAAAGAAATTGGCTGTGCAAACTTGGATGTAAGTAGTGCTTTTTTTCTATGCAGATACATGAAAAATTTGTGCTAAATTTGTCACATTCCTGTAATGATTTTTTGTTGGGTTTTTGTTTGGTTTGGTTTTTTTTACTCATATAAAATTCAACTCTAACAGCTGTAAGAAAATAAAAAAACCACCAAAAACAAAACAACAACAACAACAAAAAAACCAACCCAGTGGTGATAAAATGAATACAATACATTGTTTTCATGAGATTTTTCTTTAACTTTTTTGCTTCCCTATTCTAGGGGCATAGCTCAAACAATGAATCTTACATAATATTGCCACTTAATATAATAAACAACTCACTGAGCTCATCAGGGACTTTTTACAGGGGAGATTCTGTGACTAAACTCCTCTGATTTCACACAGGTTCTGTACAGCCATACCTTGTCTGGCCATACACAAATTAACATTTCAAGGTGTCTAATGCACACTTGGGCTTTGGTATTGCCAGTGTGCAATAAGGTGTGCAATAAGGTGCAATAAGGTAAGGTTTCCCGGTGTTTTGTAAATAGAATGAAAATCATCAAAACAGTAATGAAAATAATGGAATCTGGGAGGGAGAGGAACACATATTTTGAGTTTGCTTGTTTTCTAAATAAAAACCCAGTAAAATCTGATCACTGACAAATCATTTGGAAGATAATTTTAAAATAATTTGAAAACAAATCTTTGAATTTCAAGCCAATGAGATTTCCATGGTCTTCTGTGTCATCTTACCTGACTTTTCAATGTAGCAAAGGCCTTTGGATTTAACAAAAAATCTCTAACCTCTAGTATGGTGTTCAATCCTAGGTCCCTCACTACAAGAAGAACATTGAGGTGCTGAAGCAGGTCCAGATAAAAGCAGAAGAGTTGGTGAAGGGTCTGGAGCAAAAGTGCTGCAAGAAGCAGCTGAGGGAACTGCAGATGTTTACCCTGGAGAAAAGGAGGTTCAGGGAAGACCTTATGGCTCTCTACAACTGCCTAAAAGGAGGTTATAAGGAGATGGTGGTCAGCTTCTTCTCCTAAATAACAATCAACAGGACAAGAGGAAATGGCCTCAAGGTGTGCTAGAGGAGCTTTAACTTGGCTGTAAGAAAAAATTGCTTCACTGAAAGGGCTGCAAGCTTTAGAATAGCCTGCCCAGGGAAGAGGTTGAGTCATCCTCCACAGAGGTATTTTAAAAATGTGTAGATGTGGCACCTAGGGACATGGTTAAGTGGTAGATTTGGCTGTGTTGGGGTACCAGTTAGAGATGATGATTTCAAGGGTCTGTTCCAACCTAAATAATTATATGACTGTAGGATATTAAAGGTAAAAATATATAGTGGAATCCTAAAGTACTGAGTACTAGGTAGGACTGGGGGTATTTTTCACTCTCCTACTGATTTTTTTAAGAAACTCCATTATTTTAGAATCTTTTAGCCTCATTACCTCAAATCAAACAAACAAGGAGCGACGGTCACACTCTAAATAGCAACCTTATCACACAGCACCACTCCAACACAACCAGGATATGACAACCTTTTATACAGAGCAGTGAACACGTCCCCTGACATGAGCATCTCTAATGCCTAGTAAGCCCCCCTAAAGGCTCTCATTTCCCTTGCCAAATGAACATCCATGATCTTGCCAGTACGGCTGTCAGAAGCTTCTAACCAAAGAGTCACTGTGTTTTTTCACCAAACCTTACAAAAACAGTTTACAAATCTCTGAAAAACCCTCTTACTCCCTGGCTACCCCTATTCCCCCTTCCTGGGAGCAGCAGTGAGAAACTTCTAGGAGAAGAAACATGAACTGGTGAAGGGAAGACGCGATGAAAGCTTTCTGACAGTTACTTCTAAATTACCATCAGAGGGATAAGAGAAAGAGGGGTAAATTTTGGTCTTCATCATTGAAATATGTCAGCTACATCTACCACTCAAGGAGATCTAAGTGTGTAGTATCAAGGTTTGCCACTTGCCTTTCATCCTTCGGAGTTGTTCCTCAATGGACAAGTGTGGTGGGTGCAGGGGACAGCTGGCTTATGCTGCCCCAGGAACTGCAGATGCCTGCAGGTAGGTATTTCTCAGGCTGTCTCAGACTGGATCTGTCCCTCTGCAACCTTCCAAGAGAATCCATACCTTGACCTGCCTGCCTGACCCCATCCATGGACAGGTATGGGTGGGACAGTGTTGGCTCAAGCCAGCTGGAGGATACTAGGCCAAGCTTTCCTTCCAGGATGGGAAGTTCATGAAGTTCACCTAACACTTGCCTCGAAAAGCCTGAACACCCAGACAGCCTGTTTTGCTCAAATGCTCAACACTGATGTCCAAAATACAATGTAGATACACCTATGCTGGCAAAGGAGTACCCCAACAACCTACTTCTGCAAAACATAAGAATGTATTATACGGGCAAGATAATTCACATGTCACTAAAGCCTTATGTATAAAACCTTGTGACATACTACTGTAAAACTAACTTTTGTGCTGTTTTATTGGTTCCTCAATCCAGTTTACTCTACAGCCATTAAATGCCTGTGAAGTCACTAACAGGGGCAGTGGGCTGCAAAATGGAGTAGAAAGTGGAAAAGGAGCAGAAACACTCCTTTCAGCAACAATGTTTAATCAATGCATTAATAAAATGTAAAGTTAATAAAAATATAACCCAAGTAGCTTCTTGTACTTCTGTGGAGAGAACAGCACTAAGCTTAATCATTCTATCTTTATACCAGACTCTCTCTTCACACAGATGATTCCCTCCAAAAACCCCAAAAATCCTGTCCTACAGCTCTCCAGATAAAAATAAAATTGAAGACTTTCCTATGAAAGCCTCAGATAATCTGAAATCTTTTCATGAAATCATTTTGGGCCCTGTGAAATAATGAAGGTCCTTTTGGGGAGTCTCAGATCTCTCTCAGATCCCATGGTTCAGGGATAAAATTCTCTGTAAAACAAGTGGTGCAAATGAATCTGTTCTGTTTCTTCCTGAAGCTTTGAGACAGTCAACTTGTTGTGGATGTTTAATTCAATTTAACTGTAATGGTGCTTAATAATTGGCTGGCAAGAAATAAATCTGGAGGGCCTTCTTGTGAAATAGAATAGAAGCACGCATCTCTATAAGCTTTCCAATTGAAATGAAGTTAAAATAACTTAATAACACATTTTTGTTTCCTTTGGACAATGACTTACTATTACCATTCCAGGCTTCAATCCAGAAAAAAATGTTCACAGGTTTCTGTAACACATTCCTCAAGGCCATCATTATACAGCAGGCAAATCCATCCAAACAAAAGACCAACTTCTAAGAACCCACAAGAGAGAAATTACTCCACTTCAGCACAACAGTGCTATAGAATCTAAAAATAACTTTACTTGCATATCCTAGTCTCAGATATTTCTACATTTAATGCTGATTGTCCTACTTACTCAGAAAAAAATATGCTCATGCCTTTGAATCTATTGTGGTGCTTTTGAAGGAACTTTAATGCAAAAAAGCAACTGTTCTCCACAGTTACATTTGGCCTGCAATGGGAGAAAACCAGAAATGCTGCCAGAAAGGAAACAAAAAATACACTCTAATTTCTTTAAGAAAGGATTCCCTTCCAGGTTCACAGAAGATAATAAAAAAATTATCTGTGCATAGACTGGAAATTTAACTGTCTTTGCAAGAATTTAACTGTAATCCTTTAAAATAAAAATGGATTTAACCTCTTTGTGTAAAGATTAGAGTGTCAGTTTATTAAGAGATTACAAACACATAACCCCTCTTTAATGAAAAAAATATAAAGGAAAAACATTATAGTAATTCACTGACATGAAACTGAACTGGAACAAAATATGGAGAAACTTCTGGGTTTCAGTAAGCATGTGGTAAGAAAAGCATTGCTAATTCTGACAGATTTATCTGTACTAGTTTTTATGATAAAAATCCTTGGATTCACACAATGCTTTAATTCTAAATAGTACAGCATGAGTTGTGATACTGTGAAATGAAGTTGTCTTTACTAATTGCATACTCTGAACAGAAGTGTGTCTCATAGCAGAGAGCGTATCAAATCTGCCTGGCTGATCCTTATGATTTCAAAATGTCACTTTCTACTAAGCACAGAGAAAACAGGGAGGGGCAGTAAAGTCGCTCAAAGATAGCAGCCATCCAAAAAGATAAAGAACACGCTGAGGAAAAGCAGACAACAGATTGCAGAGACAGAACAATCACAGATGGAGGTCAGGTGGGTGGGTCAAACAATTTTTTTATAAAAGGTTTATTTTCATATTTAAACAGTACCCCGTTGTGTAAATGTTCAGCAAAGAACTGATAAGAAAATGGATTTGTAAGTGCGTTTGAACAAACAACATGTCCTACAGTCAAGAGGGGCTTAGTTGTATATAATTAAGGGATAATGTGCATGGCTGAAGAGTGTATGATACTGCAAGTGATTAAACACCACTGCAAAACAAAGGAGTTACATATCCAAGGAAGCTTTATGGAACCAGCACGATGCAATCTCAAAACATGAATTTTATTTTTGTTAAAGAAGACAAGAGGATATTTATCTAACTAGACAAAAGATTTTTTCACTGAAAATGTTGTGCACTTCCAAGCTGCTTCTGCCACGTAAGCAAGCTAAGATTATCACACTTTCTGTTTCAGTGTACACTACTATTACATTTAATCCTTTAAAACCCCTAAGAGAACAGCTCTGTATACGTGCAAGGCCCAGGCTCTCTGGAACTGTGCAATCATAGTTCTCTGCAAATTTCCAAAAACTTACTGGCATTAGTCAGCTGACTAATTACAGACCCCAAGGGCTTGAACCAAACCCACTGAAGTAATAGGTGTCTTGGACAATGGATGACCTGAATCATGCAATAAGACAAGGCAAACAAAGAAGATCAAAGGTCCACTGAGACCACTGGTATTTCACAGCAAAGACTGCAGTATAGACACATGAACAATCTCCATTGCATCTGCCCAGCTGTCGGGTATATTTTCAAGGATAACAATATTCCAAAACATTTCCTAAACTTTTAAGGTTTTGGAAACTTAGGATTTGTATTTTTGGGGTTTTGTTGTTATAATTTTTTATATTTGTGTCTTGGGTTTCTACTTGTGAAAACGGAAAAGGAATAGGAAAAATGCCAATATAACAGTAATGTATCCACATTCGCATTTTTGTCTGGATGCACAGTGCACTTTTGAAGGGATTTCCCAATCATCCATGCTTACTGTGTTTTGGTTCCCATCACATAATCTCAGAGCAAGTGAACAGGTTTGTTTTCAGAGGAAAATAACCAGAAGATGTGCTCCAAGAGTGAAACTTATGTGTTCCAACTACAATTGGATCAGACTAGACCTACCACAAATAACACCTTCCTGAAATTTATTTAGTGTGAACATCAAGTCTTCAGGACAAACTGTTTTGCTCTGTAGTTCACTCCTATTGCTCTATTTTCCTTGCTAGTGACACCATCATGAGGGGAAAGCATTAATTCTTTATTTAGAGAAGCTTTAATTGTTGGCTTTGATTGACAAATCACTACTTAAAATATCTAACAGATGTAGAGCTGACTCAGCATCCTAATTGTGAACTATTTGTATCTCAAATGATTTTTTATGCAAGTAATTCTCCAAACATCTCTGTGTAGTTTGTTAGAAAGACAAATTTCTAGATGTTGGTTCTTCAGTGCTCAAGAAACTGCACAATTCATTGAAAAAAAGAGCAGGATACTGAAAGCAAAACAATGAAGGAAGCAAGTTGTTATAGTCACAAACAAAAAGAAAACAGAAAAAGAAAATAAAAGCTGGTTTATGTAAGTGAGGGGGGAGAAAAAGCAAATTTTTATAAAGTTCAATAAGAGGCAAGGAGGCCCAATTCATCCTCACCTAACACATTTGCAGCTCCCAATAGAAACCGTCCATGTTACAGAAGTGGCCTCGCAGCCCATGGCAAAACTCAGTTTTCCACTTAAGGTGGAATTTAGGGCTTTTAATTAGGCAGCTCTATTCAAAAATAATTCATTCTCAAAAGGATGGACTGCCAAGTAAGAAATAAAACATATCTCACAAAGGCGTGAAAGTCACGGCAATGGCCCAGGGGACAGCAGATACTGCCACTGATAAAAAGCATTCCCTGGTATCTCCCTGGCCTCTAATGCATTTCCATCTTCATTTCTGCTATGCTACCCTAAAGCATACTGGCTCCCTAGTATTGCTCTCCTTCTTACCCAGTCTTGCAATTTTCTGCATTAAATATTTAAATAATATTAAGGTTTTCTGAATGATAAAAGATACAAGTAAACTTTAATTGAAGTTAATTTAGTACGAATAACAAAGATGGTACAAATTCAGAGAGCAGAGTGGCTGTAGAGGTCCACTAGAAACCAAGGAATAGGGCTGAGCAACAGGAAACAAAACAGGCATGCAGTTCTCATGTGGGGTGCTCAGTTCCTCCCCTCCCCAACTTTTTCTAATCACTCAGCCAGACACATTTCCATTACACAACCCACCTCCTTATCACCAGCAAGCACACCAGTCCAGCAGACCCACTGATCTCAAATGGCTCTCCTCTGAGACAGTGACAGGAAAGCTACACAAAGGGAAAAGGTTGGCCAATTCTGACACCGGATCCAAATACAAAGTCAGACTGGGACCTGGGCATGCTGAGTCTGCCTGGAGGGCTTCTGCAGGAAAAAATGGGCTGTTAGGATGGAAAACAGCAACAGAAACTGCAGCAATATGATCGAGTGTGAATATTTTTAGAGAAGTTGTCCAAATTAATCCCATGATCTCTACTGCCCAGCTGACAACAGGCCACAGATCCAACATTTGGGATGTGATTTCTCCCAAGATTTTACAACACCTAAATTTCAGTTAGTGCTCACACATGTAATGTGCAGCTCAGTTCTCACTATAGTCTATGGAGACCCACAACTCAGTTCCCAGTTGCCAAAGGCTATCCTGCCAGGTCCTCAAGCTAATGGTCCAAAAGAATATGGGTCTTCTCCTGTGTGACTCCTGTATCATCTGTCAACCTACATACTGCACACAGTATCCCACCTCAAACAAGACCAGACAACGTTTACAAACCCAACCCAAGCCTCTTGCAAATGGTCAGTGGAACTGCTCTCCAGGCAACAGTTTCAAATAAATCTTTCTCTCACCTACTTGTCCTGGCATGCCAACATAAAGTATCTAGTCATAAGAATTACCAGTGATCCTCAAATGGCACCCAGCTTCATAGCCTCATAAAATATCTCCTGTTTTCATATGCACGAAGTTCACCTAGCCTCCTATGAGTCTGGGTAGTGATGAGAAATTAGAACAGTGGATTGTCCAAAATTCTTTAATAATAGCTGTATCCACCTAGATCCATACACATAGCATTGTAGAGCTTTTTATAGCTTGTCACACAGAATCTTGGTGACTGAGCCGAAATGAGTAATGTATGCCTACAGGGAATGAGATATCAAGCTGATGTTGGCATATTTGAGCTTTTGAGCAAAGAACTGGTGTACTGTAACTAGTACTCTAAATTCAAAATAAAATCCTGGTACAGTCAAGTTGTTTATGACTTTATTAGGCTATTATGACATTTATATGGATGGTGATGAAAACTAATTTGGTATGAATACAAACGCTGGCTGGCAATTTCCTGCATTACAGCAGCAATACAGATAGGACACACATTTGAAGAATCCTAATTTGTGGGCATGTGTGTACACATGTGCATGCTTCACAATCATTCATATTTCACTGATACAACCCTCTCTGCTGGCCTAGCATCCAGCCAAAGATGAATGGTATGAGTAGCAAATAGTTTGGGTAAACCAAAGAACAAGTAAACACACTCAGTTATTAGTGACTGCAGAAAATTGCACTGTTAAATACTTTATCAAGTACACATTTGTTATGGAGAGAAATTAAAAAACCCCTCTATTTTTCTTTCCATGTCTCATCATTCTTTTTTCTTTAGAACAAACTAACCTATGACATCACTGAAATAGCAGATGCAGAACCCATTTATTAGGCCTTTTGCCAATATATGTATGAAGCTACAATTATTAATTATGGACTTTTCTGAGGGATCTGGGAATCCCTGAAAACATGCTACTTCCTGCACTACAAAGTGTGCCAACCCCTTTGCCGAGCCACTAATTCTCATTTTGAATTAATAAAGTATCTTTGTGCACTTTTATGGCCTTTTGGTTTCCGTGTCCTATAAGGCCCGTAAGTGCTTGAAACTCTAGCCTGCATTTAAGTCGCAGCTTTTAAGACATGTTATAATTACTGGGAACTTTGTGAAAACAAAATGTCACTCAGAATAAGGAGTTATAAGATGCAAAAGGAATGCAAAGCTCGCTGGAATCTGTTTCAAATGCAGTGAGAGGTTTTGACTACGTGTGCGAACACATTTCATGTAAGAGTGATTTTACTTGACATATTTGCAAGAATGAGCCCAAATGTACATCAGCACTGCAGGAATACTGGTTTTCAACCAGTAACATTCCCAACAAGAAATTTTGGATGGATTTAAGCCAATATATCTGCCAATCTGTGCTCTGCACTTACATTTTTCCAGTAGTACCAGAGATTTCAAACAGCCCATACTTTGTGCTGGATTTTCACTCATCCTCCTTCAGTCCTGAACATAGCACGTATTGTGGATTAGCAGTCAAAAAAACCTGTTTCATCAAAGTCTGATAATGGGAGCTTGTGAAAAAGAAATGGAATTTAATGTGAAAATAGCTATTGCTAGGGTTGCTGTACTGATTTGCTGTACTGATTGCTTTTTTTTTTCTTTTTTTCTTTTTTAACTGAATTCACTTACAGCATCTGCTTTGTGTTTGCAGTGAAGCTGCTATAAAATTTTCTGTCAGCCTTAACTGGTCTGCAGAACTAAGGGTTTCTGCTGTATGGTTTAGAAATACAGATACTTGACCTTTCCCATGATTATGTTTCTACAGCATCCTTTGGCAGCAAGGCCCACAGTCTAATCAATCGTATCATAATTGTCTTAAAAATTAATATAAATTATTCCTGACACTGCGTAAGCACATAACATTTTTAATTATGTCCACTGGCTTATAGAAATAAAATACACTTTTTTTCTTTGTAGTATTTGTAACAGGTTGGCAGACTTAAGATTTTACATAGAAATAAAAGAGTTTGTATGCACTGACCTGCTTTAAAAAAATCCAAATCAACACAGCCCAAAAAAAAAAAAATCACAACCTTACAAATGAAGACAACAAATGCCAAGTCATACTGGTAGATGAGTATTTTCCACATAAAGCAGGTCTTTCAGATGAGAAAGTCAAAAGAGAGCAGGGGACAAAGCAAAACCTCAGACAGACACAGAATTCAAGAAGATTAGGTGGGGTTTATGTGGTTTTACTAGTAAATCAAATCCAATAACATAAAATTTGAGGAAGGGATTGACTTGTGGTATTATCTCAGTCTATATTGCCCAGCTAAAGATTCGACAGGTATATAGCCCATTTACATGCAGCTTTTTGCATACGCAGCAAAATTTATGTTTCCTCCTCAAGTTTTATACCACTTCTGTTAAACTTAAAAGATTGATAGCACTGCTGTTCTCATGAAGGTCAAACAGGCAATGCAAACTTCTGCTGCTCTAAGTTCCTAATTTTCTGTAGAGTTACCTTAATTGTACAGGGCTTAGGTTTACTTTATTAAGGCTGTAGCTGTGCTTAAATATGCCAGTGGAGTGGGAAAAGGCAATTTTTCTGTATAAAAGAATAACATAACATTTGGCAATCCATACATCTGCATTATCTCCTTAATTTTCTTTTTGCATCAAAAGCATTTTAAAGTTACAGTAATTTTCTCTATTCTCAGTTTCTTTAAATAAAATTATTTTACATTTCAATGAAGTTGGGCAAATATTCCCTTGAAGTACCTGTTTCTTGAAAGGATAATGGAATTATAGAATGGCTTGAGTTGGAAGGGACCTCAAAGATCATCTAGTTCCAAACTCCCATTTCCATCCCGCACCATGGGTAGGGACACCTTCCACTAGACCAGGTTGCTCAGGGCCCCATCCAGTCTTGAACACTTCCAGGGATGGGGAATCCACACCTCCTCTGGGCAACAGATACGTTGCCTAGAAGAAGATGAGCCCGGTAACTCATCATCATGCTAACTCAGCTCTTCTAGCTTGTCATTTTTACGTCAGAGAATGTGTATACTATTCTTCCAGGCATGCTGACACCTTATTGCCTTGTCTTCTTCAGCTTCAATTCCTGACGCTGAGCACACCAAACCTGTCTATCAGTTTTGAATTCCTATTCCCTCATTAAGGAACATAACATATTTTTTCACTGGGTCTGTCTTCATAGGCCCTCATTCTGAAGTAACCAAGTCAACAACAATATATGCACAATGTCCTTAGTCACATCATGAAAAGTGTTTAAAATGAGAAGTTTAGTCATTTTTTTAGCCATTGTTTCAGTTGGTTGCTATAGAGCAAAATGCAAAATACTGGTTTTTTCTTCAAAATTATTTTATTCAAGTATATTTAAGCCTAATATATATATTTTTTGTACCCTTCTTTTTGTGTTAATAGCCATCAAACTAGATTTCATATGAAGAGCTGCAGAAAGATGGTTACCCTGGCCTGTTTCAAATTTCGTTAGTCATGATAAGGTATAGTACAGCCTGAAAATTTAGGGTTTATGGCCTCTATTCTGCTTTAAACAGAAGTATAAAGTAGAAGTGGAACAAACCCACACCTGGTTTTATTTCATTTTGAGATTTCATCCTACTTCTCTGCTACCTACAATAGGTATTTGTCCAGTTGCTCAGGCTAAGCAGTCTTCTCCATAGGAGACAATTATGTAGAAGGAAGCTCAGTAACAAGAATCTGAAGTCAAAATTTGTGTTTGGGATCCATTCTCCATACTGGCACTTTACAATTTTGTTACCAGACCCAACTCAACTTCTCTATCTTCTCTGGTTAAATAATGAAAAATAGGAGCAAAGAAGGGATATATTCCCATTAAGTAAATGGAGGGCAGCACCCCAGAGTCAACTGATTCCTCTTCTTGAGTCTGACTGAAACATGTAGGCATTAACACACTAAACAGCAACAACAGCCTTCAATAAAATCTGTGCCATTTCAGAAGAATTTAGGCTGCTCAAAGGAAAATATCACTAGAATAGAGAATACTTTCTAGCAGCTGATAAAATTAAATAGAATAACTGACTCTCTTCTCCACCAAAACAAGCATGAAATGATAAAGTGGAAAAGAGCCTTGCTGTCAGCCATAGGATGTACCTAACAGACAGGCACATTGAAGATAAATGCTTTATTCCTGCATCTTTTTTTCTTGTGGGTTTCAGGAAAGGGCTGTGGAGGTAAGAAGGTAGACAAGGGGCTTTTATTGATTTTCTCTGCTATTCTCGCTCTTGCTACTTATTAAGAGCTGTGGAAATTGCCCATAGCTATCTTTTCCCATGTTTTTTCTAGCTACAATACTGTCACTCCTCTCTTTGTTCATGTCCTGGAAAAGTAGTTCCTCTAAGGACCACTGCTACAACAGCAGCAAACACCTAAGTCATATAAATGAAGACAATAAGAGGTGTGCAAACACCTCACAATATTCCGAATTCTCCTATTAACACCACAGTCATTTAAAGAGGTGAAGACCTTCAACCCATTATCTACAGTTAAGACCATCCAAAAGCACTTGATGGCAAGAGAGACCCCACAGGATCAGGCTGTAAAAGGCTATCTGGTTTTTAACTGTGGGTCTTCTTTTTCAGCTAGAGTAAGACTCTTTGCAACTTTCCTTTAAGAATTTGCAATGGTGTCAACAACAGTGGCAGTAGGGACAGCAGCTTTCCAAGCATCTGTCATGCCAGTGCTAGGGCCATCAGCAGAAACAGATTGTGCTAGAGACAGTTGTCCCATGTGAACCAGTAAGACTCAGACAAGTCTCTCCATTCTTCACTGATCACTGATGAAACAGATTTTCTAGGAATTGAAGGAGAAACAAGTTCCTTGCAAAAGAAAAGAAAAAAAAAAGCCAAAAACCAAAACAAAACCTGCACTACACATAAAAAAAAAAGTAAAAAAAGAAAAGAACAAAACACAAAAAACCACCAAACCAAGAAGCCCTCAGCATGTTTTATTACTTACTTTCCCTGAATTTCTTCCAATAAATGCACACTCCAAACTGATAAATATTCCCTGAGAAGCATGATGCATTCTGCTGTCCAGACATGGGGGGAAGGGGGGGACTTCAAAACATCAACCTATGGATGACTAAATATTGATGAATACGGTGTGAATTCTGAGGCAGGTTGTCCCCTCCTCTGTCTCCCACTTACTAATTTACAGAATCTGCAGTATTTAGAGTCACAATGTCAACCAAAGTCAGAAGAAATAGAATTCTAGAAAGTATTACAACCATCATTAGTACTCTCTATCCTGACTATTTATCAGACACATATAAATCTTGATGCCTATGTGACTCACTATGATGAAATTAAATGAGAGCAAGCAGAGCAAATGCATGTCTACTGCTTTTATCTCTAACCCAGTCAGACAGTCATCAATATATTTGAGCTACTGCAATATATTCTGTAATATTTCAGAATATTGTTATCATTTTATTAACCCAAGTATCTTTAGTATTTTCTTCTGTATCTCCACCATTTTGTAATGGATAACCCCTCTCCAGCCCTGACTGCATTATCCAACAAGGAGCATGTTGTATAGCATTTTATACAACATGCTCCTTGTTCTAAAAAAACTGAAAATATTTTTGAATATACATTTAATTTATGCCTAGTATAGTGAAAGGACAACTAAAATCAGCCTGCACAAAGGCAAGGAAGGAAAGCAGTTATGAGCCTGTAAGGGCATTAAAGCATGTGGTACCCCTGTTCATAACTGCATGCATTGTAAAAGCACAGAAGCTGTACATTCACACCAAATCAATCCTCTGTTTACCCCCAGACATTTTAATCTGTTTCCTTAAAAGGACAGGTGCTGATAAAGACTTGAAACAGAGACCAAATTAAGAAAATGACAGGAAAAAAGAATCCCTGCTGCTACAAAACAGCATTCTCACCAGGATCGCATTTCTTGAATATTCTCCTTCAAGGAGAGGAGTGTATAATTTTTTATATTTAGCCAGGGAAGGTGACAGACTGAAATCAGAGTTGCTAAAACCAAAGCAGGTAGTGTGAAATCTAAGAAAGTACAGAACTAGGAACCTAAAATGAGGAAAGGGTTTAATTTTTTTTTTTTCATCTTTAGAAAATCAGCACATTATTCCAACTGAGCTAACATGCTCAACTGTACCGCAGGATTACAGGGAAGCTGAAGACAAAGGTTTCATTCACAACTCTACTCTTTTACAAGGGATAACCTCCTGTGCAGATGTAAAGTCAAGTCACGTCTGATGAAGTTCACTTCTCCTGGGACAGTGGACAACACTTTTGGAATCAAAATAGAAAGAGAAACCTTGATCCTGTATCGTTCAGTGTCCTGTACATTGTTCAGATCAAGATTTAGTATAGGAAGCAGAGCATGTAGTTAATAATTACAACTATGCTAAAAATCAGACACCTGTCTTTTCATTTTCACCACTACATAATAAAAACATTAACTCTTTCTAACAAGCAAAGTGTGAAATATCTTTAAACATCACAGATTTTACACCACTTATTTTTTCTTACTACAGGTAATTTAAAATAAATCATTGTCTGTGAGGCTTAAAAATGTACCTCCTCTAGATGTCTGTCTTACCCATGATGTCTCTGCTTTGTGACATCACAAATAGCTGTCAAAAAAATGAATATAAGATAATAAGCAGAATACTTTGGGTCAATTCCTGGTCCAGTTAAACTAAGACTCACACCATTCACATCACCAAGGTCAAAATTACACCTTCTAACTTCTACCAGTGAAAATCCAGTGGGAATAGCTGAACAGAAAATGGCATCCAGTATTTATGCAATGCTTGATAAATAAATTCAGTAGGAGGTTTACCATTTGTTTTCATGGAAACATGGATGAACTTATCTCATGCAAATAAGATGTAGTGGCAGAAAAGCATGCATAAATTGGATTATTTTGTAGAAAGTGGTATTTTCTACACAAAGCTTAGGATTTTTAGGAACTTACTAGTTTCTACAGTGGCCAAATTAAAAGAGATCATTTTACAAATAGGAAGAAAATTATTTTGCTTGTCCATGACTTACACATTGTTTTATTTTATTCTGAATTTCTACCAGCGTACTGTGAGATTCTATTAATTCTTTGTGCTTACTGAGGCAGCAAGGGAGAGTATGAGACTCCTGGTCACATTAGAGAATTATCTTTTACTACATCATTTTGTAAGTTTGTCAAACTATGTTTAATCATTGTTTCGAATTGAAAAGAATAATGTAAAATTATCCATATGATATGCTAATTAGGACCTACCTCAGAACTATAGGAACATGAAAAAAAAGTGAAATGTAAGACAGAAAGCTGACACTAGAAATATTTTAAATCTGTTTCTGGCCTAATATGTTAATATTTCTCATTTATCATAGAAAAGTAGGATGTGTGCTGACCTGGCACAGCAACGTTTTGCAAATGCACAGTAGCCAGATACAAATGCCTTTGAATGTTATTAGCACACTGTGGTGAGAATAAATGTATCAGTGAGGTCTTTATGACCTTAAACAAGATGCCTCTGTGAAAGCAGCCAAGACAGGAAAAAACATAATACACTGTGTTTTATTAATAAAAGAACAACCACTTTTAACTCCGTTGAGATGATCCCCTTCGGGCCTCAGGTGCACCATAGGTGATAGCTTTGTGACAAAAATAGAAAGGCATTCTCTTAGTCCTAAAATAATACTGCCTAGAGGGCATTACGTTCTTCCTTTGAAGCAAACAGATTATTTTGGACTTTCACACAGCCCTAAACAGCCCATAACTGGAAAACACATCTTAACAAAAAAACTTTAAACTCCCTGGCTAATGAATGATATGCATACAGGAGGGTTACATGCAGGAGGGTCACATCTACTTATCTGCATTGGAGACTTTAAAATATGAGCATTTGCATTTTTCTTTTTTGATCACCCCTTATCACTTATTATCTCCTTTTGATATCTTTAGCTACACAACATTTGTCAAACATCAGAAGTGCTTGACAGCTGACCCTTAAAAAATTCAAGAATAGAAACTGAAATATATTTCTGCAGGAGCTGAAACTGTACAGCAGCAAGTAGCCATAAAGCTTGTGACAACACTACAAGAAACAAGAGGCATTTCATGCTATGAGGCAAATTCAAACTTATTTTATTGCCCAGCATAACTTTAACCAACCAACTTAAACTTAGCATAACCAAATTCCTGCACTTTATTTTTAGCAGAGGATTAAGAGTCACCTCTCAGTGGTGCAAAGAAACTCAGAGAATGATGGGGTATTTCAGTTAATTCAGCAGAGTAGGAGTTGATCATTCCAGGAATGTAGATGTCGTAACATAAACGGGCAGCAACAAGGCTGTAAACTTCTAGGGGTGTATACCGAGAGAACTGTGCATTACTTCACTGGAAGTAAAAAAAACATGCAAAGTAGAAAAAACCAGTTCCGAAATAATCAGACTGGTATAGCATATCCAGTAGTTTATCCCCATTTAGCATTCGGTGCTAAAGAAACTAGACATTGGAACTCATAGCTAAACATCTGATTTGCAAGCTGAGGTTCACTGCAGTGTTCACAGCCAGTTGTTCCTGATTATAACCATGCAAACAGAGTAAGACTTGCTCCTGTTCAGTTTAAACCACTTTAAAACCTGGATTCCCCTTGACAAGCTTGTTCTGCACCAACAATTCCTGTTTTATCCTGCACTCTTCAGCATGGAGGAACAGGTGTGCCCTGACTAGAAACCTTCTGCTGCTCAGTGTAGAAGGATATTTCCTCACTTTTAACCTAAATTTTACCCATAGGGAGACTCTAATTACACAGACATTGGAATGTAAGCCCTGTGCTCCCTGATGAGCTGCATGAGAGGGGCTGTGAAAGAGCCAGATCTCGCGTGCTCGAAGTCCTCTGCAGTCTGGCTGTAGAGAGTATTTCACACACGCAGGCTGTAGCAAAGATTTCACTCCACAAGGGCCTCTACAGTCATATGGGACAGAGACAACCATTCATGCTTATGGTCTGCTCGGTGAATTCTGCAGGAAATATGCTTCGTTTGCAAGAAAAAGGATGGTTTTCCTATTCATCAGCAATGCAAACCCAGCCCCCAAGGGGTTTCTCTCCTCCCCATTCCTCATCAGCGGTAACTGTGTTTCCACAAGTTAAATTATGTCCTCCTTTACACCTATGCAACAAATAAATATTCTCCCACGCTTGGAGACACTTTGTCCATGATGATTTTATACAGGTAAAAGCTGCTCAAATTTATTATGATTAGACTGTCACTTCCTAAGCAGTCCTGCCACTGGTGTATGATATGAATTAATATCCCTGATTAAGTCCTTTAGTCCTTCAAGATACACTGATCCATCATACCTAAAAGAATATTTAAAAAAACCAAACAAACAGAAAAAGCATCCCAAACCAATCAAACACAATAAAAAGAATGTTGTATTTATTTTAAATGAGGGTTTTAAAATGGGCTTCAAAATCTAAGTATGCTTGAGCATATGAAGTTGCTAATTTCTTACTTTTTTTTAAATTCATAATTCTAAAGCAATTGGCAATCTATTTTATATTCCAGTGCCAAGAATCACATGGTTTTGTTGTTGTTGTTATTGTTTCTGAATGACCATCTAAACTCTAGCTTGAGGAAAAAATGGCTTCTCGTCTTTCCAGTTGTAGAAAATATTTTGAAAAGATGACCCAATTACATTCAGAGACTGAACAGATGCACACAGAGGGATTAAAAAATAATTTTTATTCCAGACATTCTTGATATTGTGGGGACCCAATTAATTTCAGCTGTATGACCTGTGTCTGTCTAAAGCTAAAGAAGTTAAAAAAAAAATAAAACAAAATCTCAGCTTCAGAACTGTTCTTCTTTTACTCAACTCATTTTTAATTTCCAGTTTTGCAGGCACTTGGGGATGGTGCATAGAGAAAAGAGACATTCCAATTTGCTTAATGAAAAGCACAGAGCCCAACCACCTTAGGCTGAGATCACAAATTCAAATTGCATCTTTTTTTTTTTAAGTGGTATTGTTCCTGCCTCTTTTGCCATGTGGATAAAACACAGTGAGGTCTTTTGCATGGATAGTATAAAAATCTAACTTTTGTCACACCCTCTGCTATTTGAGGAGAAAGAGGAGCAGCAGCGAAGAGTAAAAATGTACCTTATTCTTCTCCACTAAGTAAGAATATGGCTGCGCTTACAAATGAGCCCTTCCTTTTTTATTATTACTTATGAAAGGTATTTCCACAATATTTACCACTGATATTTCATCTATTAAAACAGATATTTCTTCTATTAAAAATTTATCTTTTCTCTGTGTGCAAAAGGCACTTTGAAAACTGTTTCCATTAAAAAAAAAAAAAAAAAAAAAAAAAAAAACAAACCAAAAAACAAAAGAGAGACAGCAAACAGACCTCAGTGCTTATGAAAGGTAAAGACAATCTCTCAGTCACTTCAAAGGGGCAAGGTCAGGCCTCGCCTTTATTCTAGTACATTTGCATTATTGACGTTATGAAACAAAGGCAGAGCCCTAAGTAAAGAGCTGGTGGAGCAGAGCAAGGGTGGCTGTGTGGTGCTGTGTCACCAGTGACAGCAGCTCCCGGCACACCCCAGGCTGGCTGAGGCGCTGGTTGTTTGCACAGCATTCAGACACCACTCTGCGGTGCTATGCGAGCCACCAGATGGAATGCCTTCCACAGAGATCAGAGCTCCTGCTTTCCATTTGTGCTCATCCACCTCTCGACACATCCACTGCCTGGCACACTGAAGTATGGGGTAGAAGCTGAGGAACACCACTGCCCTCCTCAAGCTCAGCCCCTGCCCAAAATCTTATCTTTAGACTGCAACGCCTCACCTGTCCACAGTTCCTCGTAAGCTGCTTACCCTCTCCTTCCCTCTCCCCAGTGATATATTCCCAGGCTTCAATCTGACAGCAGGTGCTTTACACCATTCATTTGATCTTTTTTTCCCCCATATGGTGAATTTCGTTTGTTGTAAAATCATGTATTTCATTATTGGTAGGTTATTTACAGTACTTTTGATCTGTTCAGCAAAATGGTACATGGTTTAACTGTTCTCTTTGAGGTGATTCTTTATTAGTCATATAATCCATTTTTCTACTGATTAGGGAAGATGAGTCAGTACTAAATATTCTATCTCCTCATACAATCGATTTTTCTGTGCTTTTTTTTTCCAATATTATTTTCTCCAACAGAGTTTTGCTAGCTATTTTTTATTAGTACAAATCATCTGCAGACGCGCTAGAAATTTCACAGTACAGCTTCAAAGATGTTTTCTAGAAACTCTGGAGAACAAAGCAATTTTTCATATCTAATTCCATTCTTCTCTTCCCAGCTGATGTAACTGTCAAAGAAAATCACAGCCATGCTAACAACGCAATACAAATGAACTCAGATCCACACAGACTGTTTCTGCAGAGGCCCAGAATCCAGAGGTGAAAATTATATATTATCCTAAACAATAGAAACAGCCAAAAAAATCTGCTGTTGAAGACCTCACCTCTTACAGATGAGATGAATCAGGAGCAAAAACAACCTAGCTTTAAGCAGGAACGTCAGATTCACAGTCCCTGACAGGTTTCCTCCATCAGAACCGCCAGACACAGCACCAACATCACCAGCAAACCCACTGCTGGTAGTGCCTTCACTCACCAGGAGAGACCCCAACCAGCCCCCCCACACCTCACAGCTACCTGTGTAACTATCCCCTAATGAATCTTCTGCTGACATTTACTCCAAAGCATTTCTTGTTTTGTTCCGTTTTGTTTAAGGAAAAAAAAAAAATAAAACAAAACAAACCACAAACAAATAGAAAAGTACATTAAACCAAACACTTTCAATTTATATTATTTTTGGATCACTTCCTCAGTGGCCTGCCCATGGAAAGCTAGCATTTTGCAAACTTTCAACTAAAATAAGAACAATATTCAATACCAACAAGATGAAATGAATCAATCTGTCCACGGGTTAATTCACAAAGGCAAATTTTTCTTTCACAGTCTCCTTCCAGAAATAGGAAATAAACTTCTGTAGTTCAGTATCCATTTCTGCTGGAAGAGAGGGCAGAATCGGGTCAGTTTGATGTTTCTTTTGGCATTCTACACTTTTCATAGGATAAAGCCTGACAAAGGGATAGACTAACAAAACTGAGCCAGAAATGAACCGATTTACAGCAGAGTAGTAAAACGAAAATGTGACTCAATCTGGTTATTACTCAATATAACTTACAGAAGAAATGGGTCTTTGTAAAGTCTTAAACAAATTAATTTGCTTGCTTAGCAGACTTAAGGCTTGTTAAAGGCCCACTAAGGTGCCTCATTGCTTTCAGTGCTCTCTGGCTCATTGCTCTTTCCACACTGTTCAGTAGCTGGCTATAATCCTGTGTTTCAGAAATTTTCATCTAACTTCATGTATTTTCAGAATGATTGTAGAATAAACTGAATACAAGATTGGGGCAGGCAGGGAGGAGGAGGTCTGAGTTAATATATCTGGACAAATTAGTCCTATCAGATACCCCATTAAAATCAGTTCTAAACTAAAATTAGCCTTTTAATCATCTGAGCTATATGACCGAGCCATCATATGTCACAGACATCACACAAATAACCAGAAGCTAATGAAATACAATGCTGCCCTTCAAACAAAATCAATCACCAATTCCTTAAAATTTCATCCAGGAACCTAGTGAATTTATTTCTCTCTTTTTTTGTTAAATTCCATCTGATGTGAGCTAATATCGAGCAAAGACATAGTGAGAAATCTCTAGCTGATGAGTTTCTAAGGAAATCTGTTACTACAGGAAACACGTTCACTCTCTAACAGGTACAAACAAACATAACTGATGGGAAGAACACAATCAATAACACAGTTTCCAAAAATACTAGGACTGTTTATCTTAAGATCAGATTTGAGTGATTTCAATTAGATGCAGATCTGTTCTGGTATTTCTCATCTTTGCCAGCTTGTCAGATAATTGTCTCCTGAGCAACTGTGATTATCAGACATTCTCAGTTCAACTATTAACTCATTCTTTGACAAAAAAAAAAAAAAAAGTCATGTTATTTTGAGGGTTTTTTTTTTCCAAAAGGACAGCCTGAAATGTGCTAACTATACTACTATCATTATTCAAACATATTTTTAACACCAATACCATGGCATAGTAGAGAATTTTCTAGATTTCTGTTACCTGCTGCTGCATTTTGTACACAGAGGGAAAAAACATGGTTGTGAGAAGTTCATTGGTTGATATAGCTGAAATTTTTTTATTAATAATGACTACTCATCCTGCATCTGCACTTTATTACCATATGTTATTATGCTCATCTCGCATAAGATAAGCACACATGAATTATACCTAATAAGCACACCAGAATTATAGTTAATTTACAAGAAAAATAAACTAAATCAAATACTTTTCACCTCCCATGTGTGGTACATGTTTGTAACTTTCCTCAAATCAGAACCACAGGCTGCTGAGAAATAGCACTGTGCTTTAAAAACAACCATAATATTTCACCCTAGAGTTACAACATATGTTTGACACTGGCTTTTACACAAGAGGATGTGTTCTGTTTCTAGAAGTCTGCAGAAGGTTTGGGGATCCATCTGGATGAAATGCATTGTACAAATACACAGATATCACCAGTATGCTTCTGTCTTAGACAAATTCCTGGCAAAGTGGAACCTGTAAGAATTATTTAACGCTCTGCAATTAAAACATTAGAATAATCATGTTTCACCATGACAAAATATTACTGGAGACAAAGGAAGACATTAACAGTTGCTCGCAATAGGCCTTTCAAAATAAAAGCTGTCTGTACCTCTGAAAGTGGTATCTTTTTTTTTTTTTTTTACTTCTGTTACACATTTCCTTTCATGGAGCTATGTTGCAAAACAAAATGCTATTCTTCATTTTGCTCTAAAAATGTCTGCTTTGAGCTATATAAACTATTTTAATTACTCACTGTTTTACCAGCATAAATAAATTTTGCTCACTGACCCATATATTTCTTATCTAAGTCAAGCAAGCTACTTCTCCCTGACCACTTAGTGCAAGTTAGCCAGGCTTTGTGAGCAGCATATAATGAGATGCAAACTAAAACCATAACTATGTCAATTTAAGGTCAAAAGGGCCTATTTGTGGTTATTATGGAAATCAGTTTAAATGCGAGGTGCCTAAACAATGCGTCTTTGCGTACTGGCTCAGCAAAAAACCACAAACAACCTGCCAACATCTGCTTTTTGAAGTGTCAGATAACATTATTTCCAGGATGACATCAAGGGCCTTCATTGGCTATGCATAAGGTCAGTGAATATTAACTTCATTTACACTTGGCTGAGAATTGGCTGGTGCCAACAATAGGGGTTTAGATCCTCTGCTGAGAGGGGTTAAAAACTGACAGAAAGCTGCCATTGAGGAAGATGGATGATCCTACCGGCTGACCCTATTCCTCCCCAAGTGTCACAGCTTCGGCCTCTTTTCTATCTTCGCAACAAAAGACCCTCCCTGAGCCTCCCAGTGGCCTTCAGCTTTATTGGTGCTAACAGGCCCAGACATTTTCATCGATTGGATTCTCTACCTCTTAAACACAAGAGCTTGCCCTCCCTGGCTAGCCAAACCTTGGCACAGATGTCTTTTTTTGTAATTGCTTCTCTGCTGTCTGTTGGGAAGGATGCAATCGGACAGGCGAACATCATGTCAACACAGAAAATGCTTCACCATTTATCTCGGTTTCCCAATGGTATTTTAAGGAAAGTGATACCCTGTTTGCCTGGGGCGGGGGGT